>JAEQBH010005367.1:0-277700 GCA_016808115.1 Tetrastigma voinierianum
AGAGGCACCACGTGTCAAAGCTATGGGAAAGTCAAACGTGAGCTCAAGTGGGGCTCACATGTGACACATGGCATCATGCCATTGAGTGGGAATCAAGTTAGATGGATAAGTGGATAGGGTAATCTAAGGTGTCTGACGAGAAATGGACGTAATGGCTGATGAGAGAGACGAGTCCTCTTGACGAGTCTTAACTTTGGTTTGGGAGGGAAGGAAGAAAGAGAGAGAGAGCAAACGGAGAGAGAGAAAAAGAGGGTTTTAGAGAGAGAGGCTCCGCCTGCCTGCAAGTTTCAAACGATCGGACAGAGCGAGCTCAGACCGGCGAAGCGAGTTGCTCCCCCGGCAAGGACTGCGTGGGTGCCAATCTTGGGGAGTTGAAGCTCCCGGAAGGTAGGGGGTTTTACTCTGCTGGCTTTCTGCTTTGTTTAGGGTCATGTAATGGATGGGGATTTGTTGAGGCACGGAGGGGCGGGTGGTTCCGATTCCAGATTTGGGCCAGTGAAGAATTCCCTAGAATGGTTTTGGACAGTCCACGGACTGTTTGCGTGATTGTGTGATGTTGTGTTATTGCCATGAGTAAATAACATGTTGATTGTGACTTTGTGGGCGGTTCCAAGATGAACCGTCGAATTGTGCCTTAGCCCATGTGAGCTAATCTTATGTTATTGTTGTAAACTGAATAGCATGATTTATGGAATTAATTATGTTAATATATGCATGAGTGATATATTAGCATGTGTTGAATGTTTGGTGTGCCATTGCATTGCACTTAGGTGGAAGCAACCCAGTAGGAAATTCCCCTTCTTGGGCATTGTCATATCGAGGAATATATTTTCAGTGCGAAGGCGTGGGGGATGAGACGTGTCAGGGACCTTAGAGGCCCGGCAGGCCCAGATGGCCCTTATCTTGTATTTTTGTAAAGTGCGGGCAAGAGACCCGTTTTGTATAAATTGTAATAAAAACAATTGTAGATAGATCCCTTTTTGTATAAAATTTATATTTGGGTTGTGCAGATGCGGGTCTGTGGGCCGTTTACACGTGTATGGGTCTCATGACGTGAGACATAGATTTCCGCGGGTTGACGGGTAGTCAACGGACACCCCGGTTTTGGGGCGTCACAAAATGTAGAGTGAACATTAAGAAATTTGGGTCACGAGACGAGTTGAGATAGTGCGTTTCTAGTTTCGAAACCTGTTTTCGGAGCAGATTATGCTTAGAAATGCTTGGGGTACGCATATGTCTGGCGGGTGCGTGTTGGATGTTTTGTGTGGTATTTACAAAAAGCTGGACTTTTTGAACTAAGTCCAGATTATTTTCGAGGCCAAGCATAGTCGGATTTATGACCGGGAATGGCTAATGTGTGTTATTGCCATAAATTAAGTAACATGCTGAATATATGAAATTATGTGATATATGTGTGATAAAGATGAAAATAATTATATGAATTGTGTTGTATGACTGACATACTATGTCTCAGCCAGGGAATATGAATTATGGCATTACTTGCGTGTGGTTAGAATTATGTTAATACATGCTTGAATGATGTGTTGACATGAATAGGCTGAATGATAGAAAAAATGTAGCGCATGCTTATGTGATGTCTTGATTTGAATATGTGGAATAACATATTTGCATGTATGTTAAATATATGAAATGTTATTGTGCACATTAGACATGGTGTTCATAGCACACACATAGTGTACGGTGTAGAATGTCCATGTAGAAGTCTTCATACATTGGTCATGGGTTTGTATGCAGTGGCACAAATTGCATTGCATTGGTGTGCGGTAACTGATTTGGCACTGTGTTTGGTGTTGAATTGTGTGGGCTTAGGAATGGGACGAAGTCTAATTGAGTTACATAATGTTAAACGAAAATGGAAAATGAAATGTGTCGGGCGTAGCAAGTAGGGGATAGATACCCCCCTTAGGTGAAAAGCCTAAAAACCTGGTTAGACACGTATCCACCGGTAAAAGCCCGAAAAATGTCGGAGGTGTAAAGACGCGGTGAAACCAGAAAAGTTACGTTGCCCCGAAAGACGCGAAGCGATTAATAAATATCACATAGACTATGGGTTGTGAGATGGGAGTCGAGTTGACTCGGGTATTCCCATTGGCACCATTGGGTGGTGGGTGAAGGATTGACTCGGGAATGCTTGGGGCATGTAGAGTGTCGTCTCATGCGTGCATGTAGATTTTTCCATGATAGGACAAGCATATATGCACCGGATTGTTTGTTGGTTTATTGTGAAATGATCCTTTGCATGTGCACCAGGTGGGAATAGCGCCCAGGATTTATCTCTCTTGGGCGTTAACTCACCAGTCGTGGGACCCACGGTACGGGACCAGTGCAGTGACAGCGCTCCTTAGAGGCCCAGGGTATAGACGGGTGGACGTGGCCTTAATTCTTGTTTTATGTATATATTAGAGCAGTAGTTTTTTAATATATGTTTTTGTATTAAGAGTGATGTAATAGCTCTTTGATCAGCAGAAATGTATGGTCTTGTAACCGTATAGGCAGTATGGCCCGATAAGGCCACATTGGGTCATTTTACTCAGAAATATGGGTCTCATGATATGAGACACAGGTTCCCATGAGGTTGACGGTGGTGTGGAGGCCTCGAATTTTGGGGTGTCACAAAAACGAGTCAAACCCTTAAAAAATGATTTTTTTTTTTTTTTTTTTTTTACAAATTCACCATTCTTCAAAAAAAAATAAAAAATATACAAATATATAATAATAATTAGTATATAAAATGATTGAGTTTAAACAATATAATAATTATAAATAAACTTAAATAAATAAATAATGCTAAAACACCGTTATAACCAAAGTACTAAACTAACTAGCTAAATAGTACCAAAACAATAAAGTAACAACTTAATAACATATCTGAAAAAACTAACCCTAAAGTATAAAATGAAATCTCATATATACAATCTTCATTTCTCATCCTCATTATATCCAATAATAACATGTGATTCCACATTAGAAAGATGTACATGGTGGTTGAGTTATCATCATATATTAATTAATTTAGAATGTTAACAACATAAATTTCATTTATGTTTGGAATAAAAAAATATTTTTTCAAAAAATGCATCTCAACCGTATAATAATGAAATATCATATTTGTTTGAAAATTCATATTGCTAAAAGATATAATCATATTAGGAAATAAATTAGTTTTTAATTTTTGTTAATTATTTTTAAAATAACATTATTTTATTATTAACACTAGTTTAAGTAATAAAATTATTTACAAAATATCTGATAATTTAGTTATTAAATTTAATTTAATTTATAAACTAGTACAACTTCATTTTTATCAAAAAAACATATATGATTGAATAAAATTTAAAGGATAAATAAAAAAATGAAATTATAAATATTTAAAATAGGATTAATGAGATAAACAAAAATATATTCAATATTAAAACTGCAATTTATTTAATTCAAATGCATTCCATAAATTTTCGTACAAGATTTTTTAAATATTAAATTATCATTTAAATTATATTAAAAATATACATTTAGAAATTGAAAAATAAAATAGTTAAAAAAACAAAGTTTAATATATTAATCATATATTATAGTAATAATTATTTTAAAGCCTATTTAAAAAATGAGATAATAATATTAAATTTTATAAATGAATCCTTGAAAATCTCAATTACTAAGCTAGTTACTTAAAAAAATTAAATAAAACTTGAGGAGTCAGTGAATAATGGGGCTAACTTTGGGTCTAACTCACATGGGCCATAAGTTCGGAGTTGGAGCCAAATTGATCACGTTTATTGACATGAATTTTCTGACAACCACTCCAAAAAGAATTTAGAGTACGAGGTGGTTGTCCATCATACTCCACCCATATTACCAGCTCTACTCCACATTATTTGCATTATCATCTCAATTGTTTTATTTGAATTATCTTCTAATGAATAAATTATCAAGGTGTGCATTAAACAAGAATAATCAACATTATTATAAAGTAGTAGTCTCTGATACAAAACATAGAATTTTCACATTGTTTAGTAATATCCACTTAGAGAATTTATCAATGGATTTTATTTAGGCTTATTGACCAATAAAATCTTGAACTTATGGGTTTTTAACCATTTTATCATGAACTTTAAAAATAGACAAAACAAACCACGCACATTGGACTTCTTCCCCGATTTATCATATGACAGCATCCGTTAGGAAAATGGTGTTAAATGCCATGATGTATGCTAATGTGGCGGACGAGTGTGTTGATGTGGAGACATTTTAATGACGTGGCACCATTAGCAAAATTTTTGAACAAAAGAATTAAAAAGATGTCGTTCTTGTCTTTATTTTTTTTCCTCCCAAAAGAATTAAAAAGATCCCTCATAATTTTCGTTCTCACCTTCTTCTCTTCTAAACGAACCCTAATTTGCCTTCTCTTCTTCTCTTTCATCTTTCTCTTCTCTTCTTTCTACTTTCTCTTCCATATCCAACCCTAAGCCTAACCTAACCATAACTAAACCCTAACCCTTCTCCTCTTTAATCCTCTTAGATCTAACCCTAATAGAGAAAAAAAAACATCGAAATGTTTGCATCAACATGTATTGAGAGTTTTGAAGCATCTATGCTTTCTGATGTGGGAGAGGGCCTTCTTTGCAGGCATGGGATTCATACAAATTTGTATGAATCCAATACAATGAACTTTGCAGGAAAAATTCTATAGGTGTCCCTATTGGCAGGTAAAAGGAAAGGATTGTGGGTTTTTCAAATGGCTAAATTTGGTTCAAAATGACAGCATATGGGCAATGCGGCGTGAGGCTTGAAGAGATCTTAAATTAATTACATTTGAGGGTTGAAAACCAGGTGTGAGGTTTTAGAGGTTCAAGTAAATGAATACTTGAATTCATTGGAGGAAGAAGAATCAAGAGGAAAAGCATTGAAGAGGAAATGAAGAAATTGGCGAGTTGATGTAGAATGTTGCAATTAGAAAAGCGGTATGTTGTGAGAAGTTTATGAAAATGGAATATAATGGAAATTATTTTGGAAGTATATTATCACCGCGGGACACAACGAGGACGTTGTGTCTGCATGGGGGGGAGGGTGGTGTTTGTCACATCCCACATCGAATAGGGGAGAAACTTCCTGGCACTATATAAGTATGGGCTCCTCTTAACCTAGTAGACGCGTTTTAAAGCCGTGAGGGCCCCTTAGGCCCGAAGCGGACAATATCTACATGGTTGGGTCAGGTCGTTACAGGAATTTACTTTGAGTTGTATGGGATGAATTTTGATACATTGTTGCCATTCGAAAACTTAGGAGGGAATTGGGAGGGAATGTCAATTGATTTGTAGTATTTGTTATATATAAAATGATGTGCTAATATTCTGATCTTATCTGCTTTTTATGTTTTTGTCGATAAATAGGTGGCCACAATGTGTGCTTTTAACCATGTGACACAAAAGCTAAACAACATTACAACAAATCAACACAATATGGGATAAAGTATTAGTGCAAAAACATCATATATTTGGATTCAATAATCCTGATATACCATTGCCCTTTAATAATAAGTTAAAGACTTTGCCCACTAATAATTGAGTGACTTCCTCACATTGATTGCGCATCATATGACGGACATAAATATGGCCAGTCATCAAAAGGCAAAACATCAAAAAGCAGAATAACCTTGTCACTTTTCCTATTCTTTGAAGTATTGGCGATAAAGTGTTGTGGCTCATTCTTAGGACCACTTGCAGCATGTGTTACCACCAGTCTCTTACTTTGCAATGCGGTTTGAACATTGGCACCACTTTGAGATAGTGTATACGACACAATGAATGGTGGCCTTTGCACTGCTAGATCCTTTTGGTTGTGGGTTCCAAATGTGTTGTTTGTCTTCTTCTGATCCTACATTTGAGAAATTGGGCGTCTACATCCATAAAAGCAATAAATTAATAAGCATCATGTGTCGGAAAAATAAATAAATACATAAACATTAGGTCATGGGTCATACCTTGAATGTCTTTGTGTAGCTTCTCCATAAGATTCCCACACATTGATTTGCACTCCTTCCAAATAGGTTAATTATGACTTTCGGTTGACTCCTTGCGCTCTGCCTTCTTGTTATTTGTGGGTGTTGCGGAGTTGAAACCATGCATCTGAGAGTTAGTTCGATTAGGGTGGGGCCCGGGATGTTAATGGATTTTGGCCAGTTCATGAAGTCTCCAAATTTTGACTCCTTGCACTTTGTCTTCTTGGTTGTATTGCAGGTTCAAATGTTGAGTGAGGCTAGGAATTTGATAGATCTAGGGAATTTGATTGAGGCAGCTGGGAAGTTGATAGACCATGGCCTGTTGATGAAGGCTCGACAGCTTCTTTAGATTTCCTCTTGCGCTAGAAAAACAACATGAAATGAATTGAGGTAATCACAAACTATCAACTTATTTTAAGATCAGAATGTACATAACTTGGATGTTAAGGGAGCAGATTCATCAATCAACTGTTCAGGATACTTTTTAAGCCTCCATCTTTTTCTCTACAAAGTTATTGATGCAAAAGTATTAGAATTGCAATTATAAAACTAAAAACATATAATAATGTAAATTATTTTTACCTTCGCATGAGGTTTTTTCACTGCTTGAACTGCTTTGCAACTCCTTTTATTACGACCATACTGATAACACTTGTTGCATTTCATCCTCACACTTTTCCTTGAAAACTTATATCTGTTTGCTATTCTTGGTTCCTTATCAGCATCTTTCCTTCTATTTTTTTAGGTCTTCTTGGCATTATCTTGTAAGGAGGAGGTTTAAATGGGATCCCTTCACTCTTAGGCCATTCAAGGCCCATTCAATGGCTGTAAACCTATGACATAGTGATCTATGTGTGCCCATTTCTTAAAGACATCATCAACTTAGTCCTCTGGATCTTCCCTCATGTAGCCAATGCTAGTAATACCATGTTTACATGGAATGCCAATGAGATCTCATGCATTGCAGCTACATGATCTTGCATTTATGTCTATTGAGTAAACATCATCACCATCATGATCTTGCATTTATGTCTACCGAGTAAACATCATCACCATCAGATAGTTGAAATTTGTTGGAAGTTGTAGGTTTGCAGTGGCAGTTTGAGGACTTAACCTTTAGTTTCTTTAATTTCTTCTTTACTCTTGGGCATAAACATTATCTAAATCACTCATCAGGCCAACTTCTTGAACATCCTTGCCATGAGGCATGTTATGATGTCTTCTAGCATTACAAGAAGTGGCTTTGTCCTTGCCTTACAAATTGTTCCATTAAAGGTCTCACACAAATTATTATCAGCTACATCACATTTTAAAGTACATATGCAAAAACAGTTACACATACATAATTTATATTGGTTGCATACTTGCAGATTGATAATTAAACAAATTGACATCATGTGTTAGCATGAGAATTTTGCTACATTGTTACCTAAAAAATGACTTGCAGAATTTAGCAAGCACTTTCTCGACGAAATGAATGGATGCTTCATTGTTCTTTGCACTTATGTCATCCAATGCTTTAATGTAGTCAATTGCATTTGTTGCGTTAACTGCCCTCCAAAAAAGTCTCTTAAACTCATCACCTTTCCAGTTTTTTCTTCCAATTTGCATATACATGTGAAGCATAATTTCTGTGTTCAGCATTAGACATGTGATGGGCAATAACATTACAAAGTCCCTTCCAAAAAAAAAAAAAAAAAAAACCATTTATACCATAAAAACAATAACAATAAAGTAAATTAAACACAGATAAATTTAGTCCAAATTTCATTACCTTCTGTTGATCGCTAATAACTGTTCATCTGTACCCATCAATTATGTCATAGTTTGTTGTGAATAAACCCGCGAACCACCTCCAATTCTCATCATTCCCGCTGTCAACTACAACCCATGCTAAGGGGTGCATTTGGTTGTTTGAATCCCTTCACACAGCTGCAAGCAAACACCCTCCAAGCATTGTCTTTAAAAATGCACCATCTAACCCAAATACAGGTATGCCAACAGTTAAATAATTCTTTCTCATGGTAGAAAACCCAACATACAATCTCCTAAAAAACACAATTACTGTCAGGGTTAGCCTCACACACAAATGTTCCCTCTCTATAAACTCTTTTCAATTATAACACATAAGACCTTAACTTAGAATAATGTTCTTCTAAAGTTCCCCTTAGTATGTGTAATGCTTTAACCCTTGCCTAATAACACATACTTCTTCTAACAATCAGTCCAAATCTCTCCTTCAAATCATCCTCCATCTCACTAACACTCCAAGTTGGATTGTTCCTAAATTTCTTGATATATCTGGTACCAATCCACTTGGTAGTTGCTTACTTATTTGTCAAACTCCTCCCACATTTATGTATTGGATAAACACTCTTGATTAAAGAAGATACTCTCTCTTGCAACCAACTAGCATACACCTTCCAATAACAACCAGCCACACACCTCGCTTCCATCTTCGATGCATCACTTCTTTTCCATATAATATTCCTTCAATTCTCTACTACATACATCTGCACGACTTCTCTAAATTGTTGTGTTCTTGTAAATTTCATCCCAATAACAAATTCCAATTGTTTGTGATCACAATTGGGGTCATACTCAATTAACCTCGTATTCTTCTTATGTTCTTTATATTGAAAAATGTCATCTACATCACTTGGGATAGGACTATCTTGTTCTTCTTCATTGCTTTCATAGACACTTTCATATCCCTCCTCAGTTGATTGTGGGTTATACTCATTAAACAATGTACTAGTTGATGGAAACTTAACCTCACTGTCATCCTGTGCAGGAAACCCTAAACCAAATTTGTTCCTCAATCTTCTGGAACATCTCACAGCCCCAGTAATTCTTAAATCGATGTGGAATCCTCACCATCACTCACATCAGTTTCATGCTCATCAACAGGAATGTATTCATCATCACCATCACTATCATCTGTTTCAGGTTGTGTTTCATGTGTTTGAGGTTCTGTTTCAACTTGTGTTTCATTCCTAATTGGTTATATTTCGTCAGATGGTTGGTTGGTTTCAATTGTTTTTTGTTGAATTTCAGGTTCTAATTGTGTTTGTATACCTACACGTTCCTCTCCACCTACATTTTCCTTAAGCTTCTCTACCTCAACATAAAGTTCTACCTGCCCTTCACTACATGCTAAGTTGATCATATTCACAAAATCGGTTGAATTTTGACACATTTTACCACTTGAACCTGCACGTACATTAATTGAGCTAAATGCCATTTGACTAGGTTTCTCATACACCCTATTTCATACAACAACTTGTAAATATCAAACTCACACATATAATCAGGATCTCCATGGTAATGACCAACATACGTTGACTCCTCTACAACGTATGTTATAGGGTTTATTGACGTAAATCTCCCATCCAAATGAAAATTTAACTTAAATCTCTTCAAAATATCTACAATATTGCACACATAAGAGAGAAACACTAAGACAATGAAATCAATAAACATACAAGCACCAGAAGAAACCAAGAAACAAGGTTATGCTTCAAAATCCATAAATTAACCACATACCCATAATCATAAACCCTAAATACCAAATAAAAATGATCAACTACCTACAATGTGTGAAACCATAGCACGTGTGAAACCATAGCACTAGAATGTAACACAACCAATGTTAAATTTATTTGCATTTGTGTTCGATTCACAACCCATTTCAAATCCCAACATAATTCCAAACGAATTTAGTTTGATCATCAAAAAAACCAAGTAAATAATGATAACATAAGCATGCTTGACACCAGATTTTAAGTTACTAACCTCTTATCCTTTGCTTGATCAACACTGACAAATGTTTCTATGGAGAGTTTAACGCAAAGAGATATTTTAGCAAGTAAATGTATTAAAAGTCTCCCGAGGGTTCACTTATCACTTCCATGTTGCTTCAATTTAATAACTCATTTGAACACATTTTGCATCTAGGGTTTGTCAATCTGTGGTTTCAATGAGGGATCGGCTACCGTTAAAGATTTTGGGAAAGTAACTGTTAAATTGTTAATAAATGAAGGGGGGGAATGTGGGAAAATTGGGGGGGGGGGGGGGGGAAGAAGAAAGGCAAAACGACGTTGTTTCCCACTGAAACACATCGTTCTTGTTCAAAATTTTTGTTGATAGTGCCACGTTATTAAAATGTCTCCACGTCAGCACACCCATTCGCCACATTAGCACACTGTTCGCCACATTAGCATACAAAGTGACACTTAATGCCATTTTCTTAACGGACGTTAACGGATGATAAATCAGGGAAGAAGTCCAAAGTATGTAGTTTGTTTTGTCTATTTTTAAAGTTTATGATTAAATAGAAAAAAACCCATAAGTTCGAGTTTTATCGACGATAAGCCTTTTATTTACCTAAAGATTTCTAAGGAAAAGAGGAAAATAAAAGTTTTGGTTAACCTTTTAGTTCTTGTTTAAGATTGTCTTTCGTAAAAATTTTCAAACGAGCACTTTTTTAAAAATAATTATTAGTTGTTCATTTTTTATAATTATTGCTTATAATATTTTTAAAAATAAAAATTCTTTAGATTTAATTTTAAAAATAAATTATTTCCATAAAAAAAAAAGGTCAACAATTTATTCTTGAGCTTGTTAACAAAATTTTCTAAATTAGGAAATTATTTTCTGTTACAAAGAATAAAACTTTTTTTAAAAGTTTAATTGGATTAAAATCCACCTGGTCCCCATGGTGAGATTTTGAGTAATAGGAGATTTTGAGTAATAGGTTTTATCCTGTCAATGTGCAATTATATAAAACCTTTTCCAGGATAATGTCTTCTTTTAATTTCATAAGTGTATCTCTTTGTTTGTGAGAATCAAGGATAAAATTTAATATAAATCACTATTCTCACTTTCCAAATATAAGAAAATTAAATATGATTCATAATTTTAAAACATTAACCTAAGAGACCTTGACTTCTTTCACTAAAAATCTATACAAAGTACGTACAAAAAGTTCCAAACAAGTTCCATAGAAAATCATAGCAATCCATACTTTTGCTCTTCTTTTCTCCTTCCTTCTTCCTTCTCTTCCCTCCTTTTCTTCTTCTTCTTCTTCTTCTCCTTCTCTTCTCTTCTCCCTTATCCGTTTTTGCCCTATCCCCAAAGACCAAAAGATATTTTTGGCTTTAAGATAAGGCCATGTTTGGCCTTATCTCATTTTTGAATTCTCATTTTTGCATGTAGGTCCTTCATCTTCCTTTTATTTGCAATTCCACTTATTCAAATTCTACTTTGGCATACAATCTTTTATTCTTATGTCATTTGGGTCCTTAATTGGAAATTTACCCTTGACTCTTGAATTAATTCCGAATTTTGCTTATTTTATTTTTAGCATTATTTTATTGAAAAAAATATATATTTCTTTTGTGCTCACTGGCAATGTTATAAAAATGTCAAAGTATAATTTGGGGTGTTCTGACTCTTCCCCACTTAAAAAATTTAGTCTCGAAAATTCATACGAATCGAAGGGATTCTGCAGTCTTTGCGCTTTCATAGTTGCTTAAACACAGTGCTTCTTCCTTCATGGTGTTGCCATACTTTTTCACTAAGCGTATTTGCTTATTTCGCAGCTTGTTTCACCTCTCGAGGCGAATAGTCTTTGGCTCCTCATCATATGACAAATCCACTGTGTATCCTTGCCTTTGGTAGTATGTCGACCCATGTGAGCAGGTATTTCAGAAGCATAGACATGGAACACATCATGCGACTTGGCTAACTCTAGAGGGAGTGCCAGCGTCGCCCAGTCGATTCTCTCCAAAACTTTGTATGGGCCAATAAACCTCGACTCGACTTCCTTTCTTCTAAATCTAAGCACCTTCCTCCATTGGAGATACCTTTAGAACACTTTATCACCCACTTCATATTCAATGTCCTTCCTTTTCAAATTGGCATATGACTTTTGTCGATCACTAGCAACCTTTATTCTTCTTAGAATAAGCACGAACTTTTGCTTCTATATCTTTACTATGTCACAGACCAATCACTTTATGCTCATTGATTACGTCCCGGCTTCCACGGGGAGTTCTACATCTCAGGCTGTACAAGCCTCATATGGTGTGCTTGATTGATAAGCGTTGTTATAGGCAAATTCTATCAATGGAATATACCTATGCAACTTCGATTGAATTCCATACACATTCCCAAAGCATATCTTGAGCACTTTAATCAACCTCTTAAGCGTCATACGTACGCGGTGGAATGTTATCTTTGAGGAAATTAAAGCGAGTTCAAGTAACTATAATTCCTTCCAGGAATCTCAATGTAAATCATGGATCTCTATCGAACCACAATGAACAACGACACCATGCAATCGCACAATCTCATCCACATATAGCTTTGCTAGTCGATCCATAGAATAGTCAATCCTAAGCGGTATGAAATGGGGCTAACTTTGTGAGCCTATCAACAATCACTGACGAGTCATGTTTTTGTTCTTGCGTGAGGGAAAACCGAGCTTTACAAAATCTATGCTAATGTTATCCCACTTCCATTGAGGAATTAGAAGGGGATTCAACAGACTTGTTGGAACTTGGTGTTCAACTTTGACTTGCTGACACGCCAAACATTTAGACATGTACTTTGTCACATCTCTTTTCATTCCTTGCCACCAATAACGTTGTTTCAAATCCTGGTACATCTTATTACCTCTAGGATGCATGGTAAATACCGTGTTAAGGCTTCAAATAGTAACTTTTTTAGCTCTCTTTATCATCTAGCACACATAAATACGTTGCGAATCACAGACTTCGAGGCAACTTTCTTTGAAAAATCAATCTTATCACCGTCTCGACCATTTGTACCTTTTACGCATCTCTTCATCGTTTTTGAGCATGCATAATCATTTGGCTTTAAAGCAGGTTTAATTGAGCTAATATGGCTCCCTTCGAGATCTTATTCTCCATTCCTTTGCGTTGTATTAACAAGTACGCCACATTGCCTTTCTACTTAAGGCATCTACTATCTGATAACTTTTAAAGGTGGTAGTCCAATTATACGATCATAATCTTTGAATAACTCTAACCACCTCGTCTGAATTTAATTCTTTCAAAATCAGAAAATACTTGAGACTCTTATAAATACGTGTAAAATTCTACACTTTTCTATATAAATAGTGTTGCCATATTTTTGAAAGCCAACACTCTGCAACTGACTCTAAGTCATGAGTGGGATAATTTTGTTAATGTGGCTTCAAGCGCCTGGATTATAGCCACTTTCCCATCTTGCGTGCCACATCCCAAACGATACAAGCATCACTATATAAGGTGTACTCTTTTTCAGGAGTAAATTTGCCCAATCTACGGTGCTTCAACTTGACATCTCTTCAGTATTCCATGTGGTATTATTTGTCCACTCAAACTTTACTCATTTCTTAGTGGCAAGCTATGACAAAGAATCCATTCACAAAATCTTCTATAATATCTGCATGGCCGAACTTCTCACTTCGATAACACTTAGAAGCGGTTCAATTCACCACGACTTGATCTTTGCGAGGGTCGACTCTTATACCCTCGGCGAACCTGATATGGCTAGGAATGAAACTTCCTTTAGCCAAAATAACATTTCTAAGCTTAGCAGCAACTTTTCTCTCTCGAAATTACGTAGAACTATTTTCCAGCATTGCTCGTAACCACGCTACGTCTACGGAATATACCAATATATCATCCCGATAAAGGCGGCGACAAATAGTCTAAATAGAGATTGAAACACCTATTCATCAAATCACATGATCGCATCGGTGCATTAGTCAGCAAATGGCATTACGAGAACTCATAATGCAGCGCCGAGTTACGAATCTTTGTCTTCGACATCGACATCTTTCACTCTTAGGCGATAGTACCGCGATCGCGAATTACATCTTTGAGAAGACACGCTCGCTTAAGCGATCAAAAGATATCTTTAATTCTCGGCGATGGGTATTTGTTTTTTCACTTTGTCACCTTATTAATTTGCGATAATCATCAATGCATATTTGTAGGGTGCCATCTTTCTTTTCTGAACCAATAGGTGCACCCGAGGGGGGCTCTTAGGTCGGACAAACCCTTTATCCGGGCTCGCAGCAGTTGAATCTTTAAACTCTTTGACTCATTTGGAGCCATCATATGGTGCCTTACCAGAAGTGAGGTTGTTCGATGAAATCTCGATAGATAAATCACTTCTCTTACGGTGGAATCACAGGGTAACTCTTCGGGGAACACATACGGAAAATCTTTCACAACGAATATTTTTCCAATTCTATTTGACCTCTTTTAAGAGTAAAGCACCAAAGCGAAAAGGTTTCCACGACCATTTCTCGACAATGCATTCGGGCTTACATGATGAAATTACATTTGACATGACTTGATTGGATATATGTACTATTATCTTTGGCCAGTCGAACATTTTAAACGCTTCTTGTTTCTTATCTGATAACTATAGCGATGTTTGGATAGCCAATCCATTCCCCAATTAAATCAAACTCATGAAATGGCAAAGCAAGTAGATCAGCAGAAAACTCTCTATCATGAGTCATTAGGTGGCAGTTCTTATACACTCGGGTTGACTCGACACTAGCGCTGAGGACTAGTAACAAGCATATCATATGGTAATTGCTTTCTTGATCGCATTCTATCGAACCTGTGTTAGGTACGGACTTATACAATGAGTAGAGCGAGAATTACATCAAAGGCATGCATCTTAATATCATAAAGAAAACTACCATAAATCGCGGGGGCATCCTTAGTCCTCACCGTATACGTAGCATAAGCTCGTGCTGAGAGTATAGGCATAAGACGAATGCTTGTCTCGACCTTTGTACCTCCCGTCTATCTTGAATTGGGCCACACAGGCGCGATCCCAGTCGAAGGTGGTCGCAGCGGATCTACCTCTGCCCTTTACCTTGCAAGCTCATTATCCTCGACTCTGGTTGCTAATTTTCTATCAAGTGTTCATTGCTTCCACACTCTGAAACATCCTCACATCCAGCCAAATACACATGCCCAAATGTCGTCTATGGAAATGAGGGCACTTTGGGACTTCTCCTTGTCCGGTTGAAACACCTATACCAGAACTAGGTACCACTGTACTTCCCTGTCTTCTACCTCTTGGTGAACCATCTTTGACTGACTTGGGACTCTACAGCTCATGCCCCCTTTCAGTAGGAAGAAACTCCTCTAAATCTTCTCTTGAAATCTTTCTCTACTAATTGCTTACCAGTTTCTCCTTTCATTCTTGGCAGACAATGATAGGGGTACTTGTTGGAGTATTGACATCACGGTGCGGATGTCTTTATGTGAACTCATTTAGTTCGTAAGCAAGCACCCTACAGAAATGCCTCGGTGAGGACTAATTCGAGTGCGTACTTGCTGAGCCAGTTTGAATTCTTTCTCATATTCCGCCTTGTCACAGTTCCTTTGCTAAATTCAGAGCGCTTCTACTTGGTCTCCTATACGTATCATAGACATATTGTGGCCCTGAACTCTTGGAGCGAAAAAACTCAGTAATTGTATGGGATTTGGTAGCCTCGGACTCCTGACACTAGTTTCTGATCATAAGCCTGTCTTGCAGTAGGCGCACATGTCACTCTTTGATCGGGAGGGCATCCTGCCTATCTATTATTCTTTGCGACTTTTTCCAGCGAGTCGGCTTTAGCCGGACTCTTCCATATTTGACCCGCATGAGAATTCCTCGACTCACGTGTCAATACCATATCTATTAGAACTTTGGGAGGGGAACGTGATCCTCTCCGCTTGCAGAGCCATATCTGAATATTCTCAGCCGAGCTTAAATTTGGCTCGGTACGGGGCGCATAACTCTCCCTTGACGGTTCGGAAGGGATCCCGAAGCGAGTGACCCTTGATCTCTTGGGTTAACACTCTCATTGCTTCTTGATTTGCTTGGATTTGGAAGGCCGATCCATCCCATCTGGCTTTCACAAGGACATCCACATAAGTCAACACATTACTAAACACATGTTTTTCTATCATATACTCTATTCCAGAGCCATCTAAACCTAAGCTCTGATACCACTAAACTGTGACGCCCCCAACTCGGCACCCGGTGTCAAGCGAGGGTATCATTTTTTTTTCATGTTTACTATAACTTAAAAACTTTAAACTTGTTCATTCATATAATGTTAAACATTTAACTTGTAAAATATATTCTGCTCATGATCAGTTTACAAAATATGTCTGACTCTATGCTGGAAGTGTTCAACATTTACAATATTTATATTGCTAACTTCTGAAAGAAACAAAGAAATACATATACATTAAACCAAATATGGTCTTTCGGTGGGTACTAGTGATGTATTGACTTGGTGCGATGTGGATTATCATTCCTCTGTTTCCTCTTCTATACCTACCACGGATGAAACACTTTCGTGCTAAGACTTATAGCTTAGTGGGAATAATACTTATGGACGACCCACGAAAGCCAGGATCATCTCACTATAGATACATGCGTATACTTATGACAAATATAACATTTACATACATACTTTCATTTCTCATAGCTCTATTTTTTTCTGTAACATGTTTCATTTCTTGTCCTCATTTCATATACTTTTGGTATCATCTTCCCTTTATTTGTGCTCTTGTGGCTCATATCACTATCATCACTGCTTGATTATGCTTCTCTCTCATTTATGTCATCTCTTTGCTCTCATCTTATTTGCGCCATACTTGTCGTTTCTTTTATGTTTCATGCTTGCATAAGCAAGTAGATGAATGCGAGAAGAAGCGTATGTACCGAAATGCCATCGCTGGCATGCGAACGGTGATCTCCTATACCCAGCCGGGGCCGCTATATTGATCAAGCGGGATCTATGTCGTCGGCAGCAGGCTGATATCACGTAAACGTATGTTAAACGGCGCTATCATATAGACATGCCTATCTGTCCCAACTCCAGTCTGGCGACATTAGGTTTATTACATGTATTCTTAACAATCTTTCGGTAGTAGAAAAGGAATATCTTTCATATACACATGAACCTTTCTTGTCTCGGCGTATAACACTTACCAGATATTCATTATCGAATAATCTCTTATAAGCATTTAGCGTACTTTGTCCTTATAACCAAATTATACGTGTATACTCTTTAGCTTTCATACCAACAATACATTTATATAGCATGTACAATTTCGGGTTTCCATAACCAATTACGCCTAAAAAGTTCTGGCGGCTCCCAGGAATCGTTTTCAACTACAATTGTTGATACGTAAACGCGGGAGTTTGTTAAGAAAGTGATATTCCTAACTTAATATACCCCTATATCTTGAGTTTTTCTTATGGGTTCAAACATCATGTCATTTTGGACTTTTAATTTAGGAGATATGGTCTAAACATTAGAGCTGCTCTGGACAATTTCGGGGAAACGAGTACGGAATTGTGTCTTATATTTGAAAGAGCCACTACGGGAATATTAAAAACATAGATTTGACCATACTTTCTTCGTGAAAGCTATTCTCTAGATGTCTAGTTTGTCTGAAATTTAGATAGCCTCATTTAGACCGATTATAACTACGAGTTATGATTTAAACAGGAATTACTCCACGATTCGAGAATTTGTTTTGGGAAGAATTTGGGGACGGTGTTCCTTACTTTGGCCAATTTTTCTAGGTCCAATGGGGTCCAAATTTGGATATACTTATTCAAGGGATATTTGTTCTTCTAGAAGTATAGTTTACCTATAAATTTGAATCACTCAATTTGGATGAGTAAAACTGACACCTTAGCTTCTAAATACCCAGCCTGGCTCAGAAATCAGCGAAGTATCGAATTAAACGAATTGACCGCAACGGAGAACGCCGTTTGGCCAATTTTAAATTGCCTTAGGAATCCGAATTGCCTCTCTTCTTTCATAAAGATTTGTTTTTAAATTATAGTTTACCCCGAAATTTAGACAACACAATTTGGATGAGTGATGGCCAAAAGCAAACATGAGTTTAAAAAAAAGGGCGTCTCACTGGCTGGCAGTTTTATGCAAATTTTCACTTGGGTGGAGGCATAGTAGCAAACAGGCAGATTCCAAACAGTGCACATACAAGAGGTATTCCAAACCCCGAACAAGTACCCTACAAAGTGTACAAAATCCATCTGAATCTATACAAAAGTTCATAACAGTTCCATAAAAAATCATAGCAATCCATACCTTTGCTCTTCTTTTCTCCTTCCTTCTTCCTTCTCTTCCCTCCTCTTTGTCTTCTTCTTCTTCTCATACAACTGCTTTTTCCGCTATCGCTTTTATCACACAGGCAAGATATTTTGGGGGCTTTAAGAAAGCGTGTTTGACATATCTCATTTTGAATTCTTTTCCCATTTTGCATATGAGTCCTTCATATTCCTTTTATTTATAATTCCATTTAGCCAAATTCTACTTTAACATACAATCTTTTATTCTTATATCAATTGAGTCATAATTGGCAGTACCACTTTACCCTTGAGCTCTTGAATTAATTTGATTTTTAGCATTTTATTTTTAGCGTTATTTTATTCAGGAAAAATATCAATTCTTTTATTATCACTAGTATGTTATAAAACTGTCAGAGTATAATTTTGGGTATTACACCAATCCACTTGGTAGTTGCTTGCTTATTTGTCAAACTCCTCCCACATTTATGTATTGGATAAACACTCTTGATTATAGAAGATACATTTTCTTGCAACCAACTAGCATACACCTTCCAATAATAACCAACAACACACCTTGCTTCCATCTTTAATGCATCACTTCTCCTCCACCTAATATTCCTTTCATTCTCTACTGCATACATCTGCACGGCTTCTCTAAATTGTTGTGGTCTTGTAAATTTCATCCCAATAACAAATTCCAATTGTTTGTGATCACAACTGGGGTCATACTCAATTAACTTCATCTTCTTCTTATGTTCTTTATATTGAAAAATGTCATCTACATCATTTGGGATAGATCTGTTTTGTTCTTCTTCATTGCTTTCATAGGCACTTTCATATCTCTTCTCAGTTGGTTGTGGGTTATACTCATTAAACAATGTACTAGTTGATGGAAACTCAATCTCACTGTCATCTTGTATCGGAAACCCTAAACCAAATTTGTTCTTCAATCTTTTGGAACATCTCCTAGATTCAAGTAATTCTTCATCTGATGTGGAATCCTCACCATCACTCACATCAGTTTCATGCTCATCAACAGGAATGTATTCATCATCACCATCACATCATCACATTTAGGGTTTTTTATTTCATTGGTTTTACGTTGTGTTTGAGTTATGTTTGAGGTTGTGTTTTGCTTTTGTTTTTCATTCTGGTTGGTTCCTTCGTCAGATGGTTGGTTAGTTTCAATTGTTTTTTTGTTGAATTTCATGTTCTAATTGTGTTTATACACCTACACGTTCCTTTCCACCTACATTTTCTTTAAGCTTCTCTGCTTCAACATAAAATTCTACCTACCCTTCATTACATGCTAAGTTGATCATATTCACAAAATCAATTAAGATTTTCATTTTACCACTTTGAACTTGCGCATACATTCATTGAGCTAAATGTCATTCGACTAGGTTTCTTATACCCTATTTCAGATAACTTGTAAATATCAAACTCACACATATAATTAGGATCTTCATAGGCAATGACCCCAACATCGTTGACTCCTCTCCAACGTATGTTATAGGGTCTGTTGACGTAAATCTCCCATCCAAATGAAAATTAACTTAAATCTCTTTGAAATATCTACAATATTGCACACATAAGAGAGAAACACTGAGACAATGAAATCAATAAGCATACAAGCACCAGAAGAAACCAAGAAACAAGGTTGTGCTTTAAAATCCATAAATTAATCACATACTCATAATCATAAACCCTAAATACAAAATAAAAATGATCAACTACCTACAATGTGTGAAACCATAGCACTAGAATGTAACACAACCAATGTTAAATTTATTTGCATTTGTGTTCGATTCACAACCCATTTCAAATCCTAACATAATTCCAAACGAATTTAGTTTGATCATCAAAAAAACCAAGTAAATAACAATAACATAAGCATGCTTGACACCATATTTTAATTACTAACCTCTTATCACAGCTTGATCAACACGACGATGTTTCTATGGAGAGTTTAACTAGCAAGATATTTTGTAAGTAAATGCATTCAAGTCTCTCTTGGTTCACTTATCACTTCCTTGTTGCTTCAATTCAGTAACTCATTCGAACACATTTTGCATCTAGGGTTCGTCGATATGTGGTTTCAATGAGGGATTGGCTACCATTAAAGATTTTGGGAATGGCATTAAGTGGTAATAAATGAAGGGAATATGGGAGGAAGATTAGGAGGAAAAAAAAAGAAAGAAGACAAACATTGTCGTTTCCATTGAAATGTCGTTCTTATTCAAAATTTTTCTTTGATGGTATACGTCCTTAAATGTCTTCAAGTCGCTTTTCGTTCAATCAGCATTACAATGGCATAACACCATTTCTTGGATGATAAATCGGGGAAGAAGTCCAAAGTACGTAGTTTGTTTTGTCTATTTTTAAAGTTTATGATAAAATGGAAAAAAAAACCAATAATTATGTTCAAGATTTTATCGATCAATAAGCCTTTTATTTACCTAAAAGATTTCTAAAGAAAAAGAGGGAAAATAAAAAAGTTTTGGCTAACCTTTTAGTTCTTGTTTAAGATTGTCTTTCGTAAACATTTTCAAACGAGCAATTTATTAAGAATAATTATCAGTTGTTCATTTTTTATAATTATTGCTTATAATATTTTTAAAAATAAAAATTCCTTAGGTTTTAATTTTAAAAATAAATTATTTCATAAAAAAGGTCAACAATTCTTCTTGAGCTTGTGTAAAATTTTCTAAATTAGAAATTGTTTTCTTTTACAAGAATAAAACTTTTTTAAAAATCTAATTGGATTTAAAATCCACATATTTCCCCATGGTGAGATTTTTGAGTAATAGGTTTTATCCGTCATTATTTTGCAATTATATAATACCTTTTCCAGGTTAATGTCTCCTTTTTAATTTCATAAATTATTATTTCTTTGTTTGTGAGAATCAAGGATATAATTTAATATAAATCACTATTCTCACTTTCAAATATAAGAAAATTAAATATGATTCATAATTATAAAGCATTAACCTAAGAGATCTTGACTTTTTTTTTTCTAGAATACAGATCCTTACGATTTAAAACTAAAAATAATTGATTTTCATTTTTAATTTCTGCTTCATCTTATAAATTACTTTGGAAAATATTAAAAATGAATGATTAATAATTAATTTTAGAAAACGACTTAGGGTATTTCCCTTTTCTTTCTCTCTTTTTTAGAGTTTTTGGAACACGAAAATAATAAGAGAAAAGAAAAAAATATATCAAGAAATAAATAAAAATATAAAAAGAAAATTAAATATAACCAAATTCCTCAAAATTTTACAAATTTTAAATTTCTTAGTTCTTATTAATCTATTTTTTTGTTTTTCTCAAACTTTATTTTCTTGTACTTTCTTCAATATTTTTCTTTTGTCTATTACTCTTTATGTTTTCCAGGTTTGAAAAGGAACGTTTGATTTTTTTAACTAGGAATCATTTGGAGACAGTTATCTCTGGCCAATTTTTGCATAATAATCATTAAGGTTGTGACATACATTATAACTGGTCAAAGAATATGACTTCAGTTCTCTTAACATGAGAGACCCATGTCAAAATCCAGGTTATTTGAAATGATTTACAAGGATATCTACTACAAAGAGGTAGTAGCTACTGAAATCATATACGTTACTTTTTGAAATAACGACGAAATCCTTGAAATCAAGAACCCACACGGAAGATTCACTGACTAAAATAAAAGAATATTATGATTTTGATAATTGAATTATTCTACAGTCCCAAATGATGTAGGAAACATGCACATGTATTATTAAGCTAAAACATAAAGGTAAATAAAATAAACCAGTAGCTACCATATACACATTAATCAACTAAAACAGTAACCACAATTCAAACATTACAAATCCAATCACAACTTGACCAAGAAATCAATTGGGAGTGTCTTTTTTTTTAAGCATGTTTTGATCATAGGAAAACAAGACTGTTACTGTCATCAAATCTCATGTCCTCCAAATTTGATGAGTTCACCACCCCATCCAAGGCTGCAGCTCATGTCCCACAAGAACCCATATTCATCACCACCTTTGATTTGAATTGGCTGCATTGGTGACATGTTCATCTCCTGAGAGGAGGAGAAGTGGAGAAGATTAGGGTTTTATGAGCAGGTATGTTTAATTGGGAGGTTGGGTTGTGGAGAATGGGGGCATCTGCTGGTACCCACATGATGATAGGGTTTGATATTGATCATGATGAGGTGGTGGAGATGAAGAACCAGACTGGTATCAAATACATATTGGGGCTCAGCTTGAAGCTGCTGCTCTCTGGGCTTGGTCTTGTGAAAGACTCTGCATAACACCCAGTCCTCCTGTACTCCGATCCATCAGTGAAACTTCTGTTAGGATACATGTTTGATACAATACAAGCTTCTAAAACCCTAAAAAATGGAGTTTCTGTTAAACAACCAAATCTCTTGCTTTTGCTGCACATGAAGAGTCCAACAAATCAAATCGAGTCCACCATGGACTTTCATTTACACAAATGGGGATGAAATATTCAAATTGCAAATAGAGGTCTCGAATTCATGACCTCCGGCCAAACCAAGCTCTGATACCGTATTAAACAACCAACTTTCCCAAAAGCTCAAGCTTATAGGATTTAGAATTAATATGAATATCATGCTTCATACCCTCCCTCACGAGTGGCTTCATACCCTCATGTAGAGATTCTAACAAACCAAACAAAGTCAATCATAAACTTTCAAATACACAAATGTGGATCAAATATTTAAATTGGACAAAGAAGTTTCGAACCCATAACTCCCTCGTGCTAAACCAAACTCTGATACCAAGCTAAACAACTAACTTTTCTTAAAGCTCAAACTATTAAGATTTTAGGTTTAACATGAATATCATGCTTCACAGTGAGCAATGAAGAAACAATTTTCGGTTTCAGTCTCTTAGTTGTTGGAAAGATAAGGGAGAATATCCTAGGAAGTGGACAACTTGGTAGTCAGTTTTGATGCTAATTAACTGAGTTGTCTCTTTCTTGTATCATCATGCATGCAAGACTATTTATTCATGAGCCAGGTTTCAAAAAAAAAAAAAACTATTCATGAGCCCACACAGGGGACGCCAAAACCCTTCTAGGGTTTGTGGTTGCTGGCTGTAGAACTATTATCTCATATTGAAAATGAAAGAACCGTGAGAACTAACCTTAGGGGGCATATGTGGGGTCTCCAACCGGAACTCATGCATGATCCAACCACTTTTAATGCCATTTGGGGCTCGGTTTCTGTAGAAGACTAATGTCTTCCTCATGCCCACCACCTCATGGGTTGCCGGGTTGAGCACCGGCCGGTCCTTTCCGGTGGCTTTCCAGTATCCAGATGTTGTTGCCCGGTTCGTCCGGAACCCTGTTGCATACTTCCTGTCCCTAAAGCTGAAGAAGTACCACTCTGTTGAGTTGAGCTTAGCCACATCTTCAGCCCATGCAATATGGTTAGTTAATTAATTTATCAGTAAGAAAAATAACCAGTTAATTTCACTAAATCCAGGTATTTACATAGGAAATTAGGATGGATTAATCTACATAACCATGCAGCTTATAGATATTTTTAGAAACTGCTTGAATTACAAGAAGATTCATTCATTGATGCAATAATTAAGAGTTTATAATCTACTTTAATGACTAAGTTAGAAAGTCCACATCAATCACTCTATGCTTTTGCTAAAAAATTACATCAATAATTCAATAGAGGATGGGATATCAAGGTGACTAAAGTTGCTCTAAGACATCAAACTATTCTTACTTTAGTAAGCAGTAGTACTACTACATGCAATAATACTATTGCCCACAACTTGCAAGGTTTACTAAATAAAGTATTGATTAGTTGTTAAGATAGTCGTAGATAGATGAGAGAGAGAGGAGAGAGAGAGAGAGAGAGAGGCTGAATGTAGACATGTCTAGGAGCTGTCCCAATATTACACTCCCCAACTAAATCCACTTCCATGACAGCACACAAGGAATTTCTTGGATGGTGTTAGAATGTTATCATAGTACTGATGACAGCAGAAGGATATGTATCAAACTATATCATTGGACCATCTATCTATAAGGGGGGGAGAGAGAAAGAGAGAGGTTTTTATCAGTTATTTCTCAAGAGTTTTCTTGCAAAATTACAAGCCAAGATGGTGTATTTTGAGAGTGAAAAAGGCCATAAATGATGCAAGTTAATGTTGTAGGTTTCCTAGATGTAGCAATGAGGAAGAAAAGGTGGACAGAAGGATTAAAGGACAAGCAACCCCTTTGTTAAGGAAAATAAATATATAAACAAAAATTGGTAGCTTTTAGACAGAGGTATATGCTTGAATATGATTCTTATTTAGCCACTTTGTTTGTTTTTTGGTTCAGAAGGTCTTTTATAAATAAATTAACATCATTTAAGAAACAAACAACAAAAGAACCGAATGTTGGGTTTATGGTGTCCTATGTACATAATTTCAAACCACCTTATCTTTTTAGAACATAACTTATTCCAGCATATATAAAACAGTATTATGGAAATAAGGAAATTCTTGGCTAATGAATATGCCTGAGATTTTCGGAATTTGGGATATTTACAATTCCTACAACTGAACAATGATCATGAAGGACAGAAGGAATTATGTATATGAAGTTGGCATTATTCCAGAGAAAGAATAAGTATCCTGACAGAGAATATTATGTATGGAATCATAGATGGCTCTCAGTCTCAGTAACAGAAACAGCTGGAAACATTCTTTATTATTGGAGTGTCCTCAAGCCATGATAGAGCACACCAACAAGAATGAGTATAAACTATAAGGCCTGTTTAGTTCCTATTTTTGAAAACTTTTTTTGAAAACACCAAAAACACTGTTTTGGTATTATCTGAAAATGGTTCTTGTTCTCTGAATTTATTGTTTTGATGAAGAATCCAAGGAAGTGGCGGGGGCTGAAAGAGGGCCTACCAGGAGGCTGCCATGGCTCACAAATGTGATCAATCTCACAGAGTACCCTTCAAAACTGTATCATTTGTAATCTTTTGTAGGAGGTAATGGCATGCCCAGCTCCTCATCACTGGGGTAAAACCTAAACCCTGGAGGCAGTGTAAACCATGTCTCATAAACCCATCCAAATGGTGCTGTTTTGTAGGAGGAAAAAAAAGGTTGAGGTGGGAAAGTCTCCAAAAGCTTTTATGAGTTAAAATATTCCCAAATTAAGCAGACTATCACAGTTCAGAGGAGGGAATTTGAGGAGATATTGGGAGGAAGAAGATATAAAGAATTGAAGTTTTTAGGTTCTTTGGCTACGTCGTATATATATAAAGGTTGTGGCTTGTGCTATATATATATATATATATATACACACGTATACACAGATAAATGGTTAGTTGATAGTTTGGGTTGCTGAAATATTTGTAATATATACGTAAATATATAAATACAGATGTGAGTCGTCAGTGTCAAGTTCTAAATAAAGTCGCAATCTCTGGGACTCGAGATGAACAAATAATATAATAATACTAAATCAAACATATTCAGAAACTCTCAAATTAACACCATGTGTTAATCCGTTTTTGAGTGGGTGGGATTCTTTACGTTTAAAATCAAATATTCAATTGCAGTGATCATATTATAACCGAATATGAAACAAACAAGTGATTTTAGTTTATCCATTTCAATAGTTATTTGTACACCAAATAACTATTCTGAGTTTAGTTTTCAAAATCGATATCGATTTAAGATCCGCAAATCCTCTTCAGATTAAATATCATTACCTGTATTAAATTTGTGTTGAGCAGACACAATCTAACCATTATTAATAGTCTAAGAATCTCTTACCAGTTCTCTATTAATTATTTAATCTGAGTCATACTGTCTTTGGGGGATTCTGAAACTAATACAAGAGATATTTCTAGATCTTGTTATAATGAAAATATGAGAATCATCTTTGTTCCCTTTATAAAGAAAGTTCAAAAATCATGTTTGTGTTTTGCTGAACTAATAGGGTTTATGTAGGTATAATTAAGTCAATGTCTATAAATTTAATATTTTATTAATTCGATTATTAGTATTAATCGATTACCATGCCATTTATGTCCACGACCATGGACAACCATTTCCAAAACAAATCAAAATGAAATGAGATGGAATTTAATTAATTTGATCCCAAATGGAACTTCGATGAGTCAAAGATAATCGAGCTTAATTTAACCATAATTAGGAACAATGCTGAGTATGGATTTGGAAGAATATCCTTAATGACAATAATAGTATGAATAATAATAATATTGAAAAGAAGAATTTTTTGTGAGGATGAATTCAGTAGTGGGTCATGAGGGGTTGTGTTGTATCTAGGGTCCATTGTCAATGATGAATTCACATCATCTAGCTCCCATCATACATATTGCAAAATTCTCATTTTTGTTTTGTGAAGTTTTCTTTTCCTTTAGGTTTGGTGATGATGTAGGCAAGGCAATAATAATTGAAATCAAGACAAAAAAAGTTTGTTACCACATGAATCATATAAAGATAATAATTAGGATGATACATCATCTTTGATCGCGATTTGGGGACAGGAAATTCTGCTAGCACACTGCAACAGATTGAAATTAATCAAATAATGGAGCTCCATGTTCAATAATGAATATGACGCAAAACCCCTAAGATCTAACATTTTTCAGTACGTCAAAACTACCCTCGCATGTCCCGAAAATGACAGTCTTGATCATTAGTTTACCGTTTAGGTTGTGTTTAGTTCCCAAAAAGTAGTAAAGATAGACAAAAATCTTTAAGGGAAATGATTTTTTTCATGTTTAATTGTCTGATGAAAGGAATGATAATTTTTTTTGTCTTTTTGGCTTGAAATCACCTCTCTACACATTTTTTTCTATTGTTTTCTTTTTCAATAAACTGATTATTCCACACAAATTTAGGTTTTATTTGTTTTTTTTATGATTTAATCATCGCCTTGATGTGCGTGTAATTGTCGTTGAATTCATACATGCGTGATGTAGTTTGTATCTGTCGTCCTTGTACTAATTGGGTGGTTATGTCGTCTTATCAACAGTTGGTTTCGACCCCGTTTGAATGACGTTTATTTGTGTTTAGGCAATTCAGATGAGTAAAATATGTACAATTAGATATTAGAAATCAAATCAATGATCATTGATATATTCTGAGCTTGGGTCACCGTATTTATTACAGTCGCGATAGTGATTTGATTTATAGAATTCATTGCTCCAGATAATATAAGATTTGAATCGTTTCATTATAACCCAGATGATGTTTCATCCTTCGGTTTTAAGCGTTTTGTTGATTATGTTTATCGTAATATATTACTAGTTTGAATTAATGAAATTATTTTTCTCTTCAAAAAAAATTAACAGATGAAAAATCTAAAAAAAAATCAAATATAAATAAAAAAAACTTACATATTTTAAAATTATTTAATTTTATGTTGATGAATTAAAATAAATCAAATGAGTTTGAAATAGTAAATAAAAATAACATATTAGATTTGACTCCTTTTATTTTCTTTTATTTTTAATTTCCTTCTATTTTTCCTCTCTATTTCCATTCACTTACATTTCCTCCAAATTTTCTAGGAACCAAACATAGCCTGGGGTTGATGGCTAAACCCATTGATAAGACACAAATTAGCACCTACATGTTCTAATTAGGGTTTAATCAGTCACATGTAGGATAAGACCAGTTCAATGCAAAAATATGACATAATTGCATGATCTAGAAACAACTTTGTTGTTTACATGCTATGTCAATTAAGGCTCCAATTTGGAGAAGACAGAAAGTACCAAGGAAAAAAATAGAGAGGAAAGGGAAAGATATAAAAATAAATTTAAACTTAATAAATTAATTTTATATGTTAGGTTAAACTCATTTATTTTTTTCTTTGTACTATAATATAAGGACTAAAATAATTTTAAAATATGTAAAATTTTGATTATATTTGATTTTTTTTTTATATTTTCCACAATGAAACAAAACATCAAAAAAAAAATCATTTTTGTTAATATTTTTTTTCTTTCCCTGGTACTTTTCGGGTTGCAAAGGGAGCAATGAAGAAGAGTCACAGAGCTTTCTTATGAAGCAAGTTGCAATTAGGTTTCTTACTCAAGAAACTAAAACCTAAGGTAGGAGATTATGCTTAGTGTGTTAATGGGCCAAATGGCTGAAAATAGGGGGGGTGTGCATGAAAAACGGCCATGACACACACCTCAGATATACGTCAAGGGTGGGTTGGGTGAGTTATGGAGATTATTATTATTCTACATGAAATCATGACCCATGGGAAAGAAAAATACAAATGAGTTGTGAATTCTAGGGTTAGGGGTTTTTGCTAAGGAGGGTATTTTTGGTTAGGTGTGGGGATCGATGTTGGAGAATGAGTGACGCCTTCATATTCCTTCCTTCCTATGTATCTTTCAAACCCAAAATTCTTTCATGTTCCCTCCATCTATCCTCTCTTTCAAAATGTCCTTTTGCTTTGATTCACTTCCATAAGTTATGGGCTTTGTGTTGTGGCACTTCTCTCCTCTCCACACACCATGAATTCCAAGTAACCATCCTCCAGCCTGCGCCCAACTCAATCACCCATCAACCAATCATATCCCACCATCAGCCCCCCAAATAAGAAAAACCCTAGGTGGCGTGGCATTCTCTAGGGTTCCTTGCCACCTTGTTCTCAATTATTAATTTAAGAGGCAATATAAAATGTCTTTCTATTCCAAAATACATTATCACAAATACTTGGATTAATTTTGTACGACAATAATATTAGGAAATAAAGTATAAAGTCTATAACCCTTTCAAACATATGAACCTTTTTATATCCATGAACTAAGCTTTAATGGTTGATCCAAAACAGCCATCTTGTCCTGCAAGACAATCATAAAAAGATAAAAAAGCCAAATATATATATGTGTGTGTGTGTGTGATTTCAATTCAGATTTGCGACAAATTCAGACTTTATATAAGAACCAAAACCCGCCTAAACGTTTTGGCATGATGCTCATATTTGAAGCAGAAAATACAATAAGATTAGGCAAGCATGCGGTGATTAAAGAAATGGATGGAGAATATTTCCAAAACTAATTAGGCAGGAATAACTATAATATAATTAGCCAAACACATCCCACAAATTAAAAACCTTTGAAGTCACGATCACAATTTTAAAAAATGCAATATGTAAAGATTCAGCTGATAGCTTGAAAATATGGGAAAGTGTTTTCTACAAGTATAAGCATCGTCCATCACTAGCAGAAGGAGTGATGATGTGGAGGAAACCTATTCACCTTTGAGTTTAAACCTCATTTTTCTTAAAATAAATATAACAATATAAATTATATTTTTAACCCTCATATTTCTTAAGCGAGTGTGATTTTTGGTCATTATCAAATTCTCAACCTGAAATCACCCTATACACCTTTTTGTATTAATTAATTTCTTAATAAAGCAATTATTTCACATAGATCTATATTTGATTTTGTTTTTCCATGATTTCGTCGTTTTACTATGACGTTTAGTTTTGTGTCATCGTCTTATTACGATGTTTTGCTTTTCTATGTTATTACTGACACATTTGTTGTATGAGCGATTAAGATTGAACAAATCATATTCGATCGGACAAAGGCAATGAAAATCAAATTATCGTCGTTAATGCATTCTGAGAATTGGAGTCGTAGGTATTAGTTCTTATGTCTTTATGTCAATTTTGTAAGTTTTAGTAGATTTATTATCACTTATTAACACATTGTATTGTTTAAGTCCTTTATGATTTTTAACGATTTAGTATATGTGATATATATATATATATATATATATAATATAACATAACATATAGAGTTATCCATACATTCATTCAATCGGATTACATTAAAGAATGCTAACTAATCCTGGGTGGGGATTTTGTGGCAGGGAAACATAGGTGTGACACATAAAAGTATCCACATTTTTTTTTCACTGTTGGGTTTTGAAATAGAACGCATGAAGATTATAATATGAATTCATGGAGGGGCCTTTGTGACTAATAATGGAGTCATTCCAAGAGCAGGTAGAACCCCTCAACACTGGGATGTTGACATTCAAGTGCTCTTGTGAGTAACAAGCTGGTCCAATTATACCTATATACAAACTTTCCCCTGGGAACGGAAAGGGAAGGGAAGGCGTGTAGGGTGAGAGATATCATACGAACTAGAACACGGACGGGACATATGCATAGGTGGCAATTTATGTGTTCCAGTCATGTCAGATTTAAAATATTCATTCAATAAATAGATCATTTAAACACAAAATAGTTTATGAGAAGATTGAAAATGTAAGCATAAACAGCATCTAAAAGGTCAATTCAAACACGAAAATAGTTAAGAATGTAAACATAAATACGAAGTAGGTATTAAACAAGTCATACGAATCATATAATCTATTTAATAACTAAATCGAGTTAATTATATATTTATAACTCAATGAACCTATTTATTCAAGATTAAATTTAAGTGAGAAAACAAAAATCAAATTAGTTAACATGATGACACTGATTGTTATCCGTTCAAGTCCATTCCTGTTATAAGGATTGAATAAAAAAACTACTTGTTTATTAAGCAAATAATTCAATCACGTCAACACGAATTTGATTCAAACTCATAAAAAGTAAGTTTTAAAACGTCGTAAAGTGAATGAAATTTCATAACTCAAAAACAACACTATGCATGCATAGCAACCAATAGAGGGTGTATGTGGGGCAAAATAAGTGGCGAACCGCCGAAATCATTGCATCAAAAATCAAACCATATAATGGTTGGCTCTTGCGTGGATGAGAAAGGACCATTTAACATTGATTGGTATTGATAGCAAAAACCTCTCCTTAAACCCTAACTTGCAGTGAAAGCAATTTCCCAACTAGATGTCTCTTTCATAACCCCAATTTGTTTCTTGCTTATTTTTCTCTCTTTCACCTTGTTATGATACATAAATTAATCATGGTTGCTTTCATGGTCATGTACCTTGAAAGTTAAACATAGGATATTATTAGTTTGAAACAACAGAAAAGAACAGACAATTGTTTAACATAGGTTTATGTGTTAAAACTAGATGTTAGCTAAAAAAACGCGTTACAGATCTAGGTTTGTTGACATAATAGACAAAGAATATTGCACATTAATCTCAGATTCCATGTTAAGCTGACTATTTTTGCTTGAACCCTGGAAAAAAAAGTCTCGAGGGTGTTGAAATTAGAGCTTGCTTAATCAGGCAAAATCCCAGATTTTGGATTCTTGATCTGACTTTTGTTCTGGATGCTCCAATAGTTATAAGTATATGTTAGCATAGGGTTAGGGTAGAATGGTTAGTGTCAGCAATGGATTCAACGGACAATAAACAAAATCGGGGAATGAAAAAGCTAGTCCTATATTGATTTGGCATTGTATTTCAACTTCAGCAATCGTATAGCCATGGAAATATAAAATATAAGAAAAACATATTTAGATCTAGCATGAATCGAGGAATCAGATTTGATAATCCCCTAAATTCTGCAATTAAAATAATAATCATGCTGGCACTGTGATTAGTAGATTTCATGGATATGAAGTTTGGCCTCAGGAAACTTTGTGGATCTGATGGAAAGTGACACATTTAGAATCATTTCTACCACCAAAGGAGCCTGACTAGACCAAAGTTCATATCCAGAAGTTTACTGTCATTCTTCTGAAGCATATTCGGCCACGTAAAAGATTCTCTTCAAAGATTTGGTTGCCCCATTCATGGTGCTCTCTTGAGAAAAAGGAAAAAGAAAATACAAGTTTGAATGTAAACAATTTTAGGAAAAAGAAAAAAAAAAGAACTCTTAAAGAGGAAGGTATTTTTCTTATACATGGATCTAATCCATACTTTGTTTTCACTAAATCCATATTGATTTGATCCAGAAGAAAAACTCTTTCAAGCATCAGACTAGGTTAGGTGTCTTTTTTCCAATGGTTGAGAGTAGAGGCCCATCAAATGTCTGAATCCTCTTCCTATTTGAATGCTAATCCTATGATATGCCAGTAGTTTACAGTCCCCCCCTAGAGGTCACAGACCCTCCCCACAGGCTGCATCAAAGGGGGCCCCTCCCTCCCTTGCCAGTAAGTTCAATCCTCTGATGAAACTGGAAAAAAAATGACCCAAAAAAGAGGGTGGTGGGGCAAGCTTTTGGGATCAACCAGAGCCACACTCACTAGGCTTGTTTGAGAAGGCTAAATATATTGTTGTCCATTACATAGTACTTGCAAAATATCAAACACAATTATCACCCCTTTTCATTTGCGATCCTTGTCCCAATATTTTGGGATTGGCAACACAAGCTCCTGCTGCCCTTGCACATCTTTATTGCAGAATGCAAAAATAATATTTCAAAGCATTTCTTATAAATTATCCACCACTAGCCTCCTAGCATCTCCCCTTTCCAGTATGGCAAATCCCTATCAAGAAACACTCATTTGAAAACTCTTCCTCATAAAGATCAATAAATAAAACCTCACATATTTAGAGACCCGATTAATAGGAAAATTGAACAAAAAAGCAATTTAAGGAGTTTATTTCACATTGTAAATCAGATGGACCTATCCTTCACCACATCTTGCTAGACTTATGGATTTTCATGTCTTTGTTTCAACCACCACCCAACCTAAACCCAAATTATTCCTTGTCCAGGCAATTAGTTATTGTGTCTAGACCTAACATGATCAAAGCATCTTACCCTGCCTCTGCTCACCTCGTCCTCCATAGCTTCAATTTAAACCAGATTACTCTTAACCATCATCCAATAATTGATCTATGCTAAATATGGCCAAACAATCTTAGCCTTATATCATTTCATTTTGTCCTCCAATTGCGACTGTACCTAGCAAGTCAAAAATGCATGTCCCAAATTCAATCATGTTATGTCAATTCATTCTCCTCAAGTCACTCCAAAAAGACATGTCACAGGCGTAAGCCTTGCACCTTACTGCTGGCAATTTTTACCAGAAAGATATCTTTTATTGTCTCTTTACAGATTTCATACTCATATTTTGGTTTTTGCAGCAATCCAGATCCTTGTTTTTTTTAATTCTAAACTGATTCTTTTCTTGTCTCAACTACAATTTTCTTGTCACAAAATAAATAAACAATGAAAATTAAAAGTAGTTTTTAGAGAGGCATTGACATTACTTTTTGTCACTGAGTCCTCCATTCAGTTTCAAACTTCTGAAACGCTTGTTTTAATCTGCAGGTTGCGCATGATGGCTCTACTTTCTTTCTCCTTGTTTCTCATGATTTACTAACAAAATTTCTAATAACAAATAAAATAAGAAGAAATTTGGAGCTTATTTAATCAACGGCCTTGTCATATATCATGCCTTTTTAGGTTACGTTTGGTTTCTGATTCACTAATACCTCTTACATTTCATATGCAAATTTTTGTTGATAATTTCACTTTCGTCCTCCTAGTTTTGATGATTTGATTTTCCTTATTTCCTTGGACTAAGGTTTCTAGAGCATGTAATTTCACATTTTTGGATGTCAAACATAAATATCATCTTTCTTCTAATTATAAATGCATGCTTATCATTAATTCCTTTGCTTTTGAAGATTCTCAGATATTATCTCATTAAAAATTCAAACAAACATTTTATAGTTTTATTGAAAAAACATTTCTTAAGAACTATTCTCATGGTATCAACCAATATCATACAATGAAACTCAGATGATTAAATTATTAATTCTGTATTTTTATTAATATACACTTGGACATCAAAAATATTTAGATAGAATTTTTTTTATTTTATGATGTATTTTCAGAAGAGTTTTGTATATTTGAAAAAAATAAACACACATACACCCAAATGGAAAGAAGGACCCCTATATTAATATTCAAATACTTTTAGATCCAAAGGTATATCCATTCCAGGTCAAAATATTGTCACCACATCAGTAAAGGTAGTACTACCTTGGTACTTCCTTTTACCTAAAAATGCATAAAGCAAAAAATATTTTGGGATCTCATGATATTGTTTAATATATGAAAAGAGAGGTTCCAAACACCCACAGAAAGCAAGACAACTAATAAATGAAGAAGGCAGAAAACCCTGTTAGAATGGAAATATTAACTTGCAGTCATGCATGCTGTTGGGGCAATTAATTGATAACAAGATAGATAATTTTAAACGTAAGTGCCCAATTTATAGATGAATAGTAATTGAAGGCCCAGTAGAGAAGACACCCACATTATCACACATTCACTGAGGTTGATGAATGCAACTGCAGGAAAACTTTAATTACCTTGCTAATCCAACTTCAATAGAAATTTCACTTGTCTTGTCGAGGAAGGAAATATGTATGACATTATGAATAATAACCTGTCAAAGCATAAAGTGACTTGAGGCTTTTTCATGATTGACAACCAATAGAAAAGCATTATAATTATTGAAGAGGAAATTGCAGCAGGTGCTTTGCCTGGGTTTTAATCCTTTGAGACCCGGACAACTAAGCCAGATGGTGTATGTACTGTTTTGACATGACCTGAGCCAATCAGGTCGCGAAGATGAAACCTCATATCAAGTGGAGATAGCCGGAGACGCTTCTTCTCTAGAGGAGCAAGCATCATCTCTTTATATCTTCGACGGTTTAGAAAAGAGAGGAGTTCCTTTCTTCCCTGGATAAAGAACCAAATAAATATTATACCGTTGGGGTGGGGAAATGATTCAAATATCAAATGCTCTCAATGAAACTCCCTAACTGAATTTCAAATGGTGAAAGTTAAATGGTAACAGAAACTTTAATTTTCATAGTTAAAATTAAAATACATACTGTTCTAAAAGTATAGGTTAAAACATCTAAATTATGTATGAACCAATCAAAGCCCTTAAAACAAGAACGTTTATTCCGATAAGTTGATCAAAAGTTCAATTCAATCTTTTAGTCCTTGTCATAGTCCAAAACTTAAAAACCAACATTTGTCAATTCAAATCCAAAAACAGAAAGCTTACATTTTAATATCTTGTACCAGAATTCAAATCCAAATTAATGTTGCCAAAATTCAACATCTATTTGTATTATATTTTCTGAACCTATAAGAAAATTGCAGACTACATGACACTGTTAGACCACCTATTCATTTCACCTACTTAACACGTGAAAATTGTAAGACCTCCAAGCAAGCGTGACAAGCACATGAGGGAATCCTTTTTCTGTTAGGAAGAGTACTATCTGTAGTGGTGGTGGTGCCTGGGTGCAGGGCATTCTGAAAAGGGCTGGCTGTAGGAGAGTGGGAGCCTCTCGAATTGCTTCCCTTATAGTTATTCTGTTATTCCTCTTTTCTATCTCTTATATTAGAAAGCAATCAACTGATATCAAAGCATTCAATCTTAGACTAATGGCAACCAAAAAAAAAGGAGGGGCGAATGGATGTTATGGAAGAGCAATTAGCTGGGGTTCACGGAGAGATGATGTCGATAAAAGGGGATTTATAGAGGTTGGGTCCTCTGGAAGTGAAGATGGATGTGATATTGGAGAAACTCTCGATGTTAGAAAAGATGGAAATGCTACAAAATGAGAATCTCGAAAAGGCTTCCTCTTCAAAAGAAAAAGGAATATAGTCTAACTTATGATCTTGTCCCGCCCGATTACTTCGCTTTCGAAGAGGGCTCATCGGGGACCAAAAACCTCCCACAGAGAGAGATGGAGACAGACCCCTTGCTAGATGAAAATCCTCACTCACAAAGAACGAGTGAGGTCATGAATGTGGTAAAATCAGATGGAGGAATAATCGAAACACTCACCCGGCGATTAGAGATGCCCATCTTCGAAGGATGGAACCTTGAGGGGTGGATCTTTCGGGTCGAGAGATTCTTCGCATCAATGGCCGCCGAGGAGGGAGAAGTCGTGGCGATAATCATTCTTGATGGTGAAGCCTTAGCGTGGTTCCAATGGGAGGAGAGTCATCAGTCCATTCTGAGTTTGGGCAAGTAGAAGGCCCACCTCCTAGATCGATTCCAACACACCCAAGAAGGTACCCTTTGCGAGCAGTTCTTGTCTCTCAGGCAAGATGGGTCAGTCCAGAATTACTAGAGTACCTTCGAGCTTTTGGCGGCAACACTAGAGAGAGTGTCGGAGCATGTGTAGGAGAGCACTTTCATTAATGGTCTCAAACCGACAGCGAATAAAGGAGGATGATGAAGCCCTCGAGTGGATCGCGCGAGGTGACGGCTACCGCCAGAGTGACGGAGGAGAGAAACCCCCACGCTAAAGAATGCAGGAAATTCATGGGGGAACAATCTACCAACCCATCCCATTCTACTATGCTCTATGGCCCATGGGACCCACCCGACCCATACCACCCTTCGACCTAGCCCACACTTATTAAAAATAACTTAAATCCTCTTGGACAACATAACCCGGCCTTAAGCCCGCAATCCGACCCACAGCTCCCTTCAATCCCCTCTTTTCCTTTGATCCCTAACCCTAGTTCCTATTTTCCCCTATCGCCCTGCCCACCAAGCTAGAGAAATCCCATCAGAAAACTCACCAATATCAATTTACATGCAAAGATAGCGCAAAGTCTCTATTTCAGATGTGATGCCAAGTACTCATCGGGCCACCGATGCCAGAATAAGAAGCTACAAGTATTATTGGTGCAAGAGAAATCTCTCGGAGCAGAACCAGTGAACCTCCAAGGCATCGATCCACCACTGGATGATGAGATTGACGAAATCGCTGAGCCATCAATAAACTCTATAGCCTGACTCATCTACCCGAGAACAATGAAGATCAAAGGAAAAATAGGCCATCAAGAGGTAATCACTGATTGATTGTGGGGCTACTCACAACTTCATCTCTGCAACGCTAGTCCAGCAATTCGGATTACCACGGGAAACTACAGCTAACTATGGGGTATTAATGGGTATAAGCGTGGCAATAAAGGGAGAAGGTATATGCCGGAGGATCCCTCTCTCACTGTAGAATATTGAAATAATTGAAGATTTTTTACCTCTGGATTTAGGCAACGCTGACATGATTATGGGAATGCAGTGGCTCGAGTCTTTGGGGGGGATGCAGGTTAACTAGAAAACCCTATAAAGGAGGTTTCAAGGAGATTGACGATCCCATGATCATACCATCACTCTCCTGTCGGGCACTCCTCCAATTAATATCCGACCCTATCGTTATCCGTAGATTCAAAAGGTGGAAATTGAGCGACTAGTTAAGGAGATGCTGCTGGCCGGAATCATTCAACCCAGCACCAGCCCCTTCTTGAATCCTGTTATCTTAGTCCGTAAAAAGGATGGAGGTTGGCGATTATGTGTAGATTACCGGGATCTGAATAAAGCCACCATTCCAGATAAATTCTCTATTCCCTTGATTGACGAACTGATGGACGAATAGCATGGAGCTTCCATCTTCTCCAAGTTGGACCTCTATTCAGGTTATCACCAGATACAAGTGAGTCTAGAGAATATACCCAAGACAGATTTCCGTACACACGAAGGGCATTATGAATTTCTGGTCATGCCATTCGGCCTTACAAATGCTCCAGCTACCTTTCAATCCCTTATGAATGAGGTACTCAAGGGATGTATACAAAAGTTTGTCTTGGTCTTTTTTGAAGATATCTTGGTGTACAACACAGCTGTGGAGCACCAACTTCATCTCTGGCATGTCCTATAGATTCTAGAGACTCAAGCATTGTTTGCTAATGTCAAAAAGTGCACCTCCGGCCAATCCAGCATAACATATTTAAACCATTTCATCTCAGCACAGGGGGTCGCGGCGAAGACTTCAAAAATTGAGGTGATGTTAAACTGGCCCCTCCCTTGTTCCTTAAAAGAACTTCATGGTTTTTTAGGCTTAACCGGATATTATCAGCATTATGTAGCACATTATGGCAGTATAGCATGGCCTTTGACTAAGCTCCTCAAAAAGGACAACTTTCACTAGGGTCCGACTGTTGAAGCTGCTTTCCAAGCCCTCAAAACTATTGTTTCTAGAGTGCTTGTGCTAGCCCTCTGTGATTTCTCATGCCCTTTGTAGTGGAAACGGATGCTTCAGGAGTTGGAATGGGTGCAATATTATTACAAGAGGATTGCCTTCTTCAGCCAAGCTCTTTCCCACAATGTCAGATTGAGATCAGTTTATGAACACAAATTAATAGCAGTGGTCCGTGCAATTCAAAAATGGAGACACTATCTTCCTGGAAGCAGATTTATAGTCCACAGTGACCAACGTAGCCTGAAATTTCTTCTACTTCAACGAGAGGATAGTCCTCAAATTTCTTCTACTTCAACGAGAGGTTAGTCTCTAACTACCATAAATGGCTTTATAAATTGCTTAGCTATGACTTTGACATTGAGTATAAGCTGGGGCTTCTACTAATCAGGCTACAATGATGCCCTGTCTTGGATTCCGACCCAACTCAACTTGCTTTCCCTCTCTATTCCCCATGTGCTGCAACTAGAAGAATTAGACAAAGAAATAGCTCAACATCCTAGGCTCTCCCAGATTTGCGATTCACTGTCCAAGGGACTGCCTACCAAGCCAAGATATTCTTTAATTCAAGGCAAATTATATTACCATGGTAGATTGGTACTGCCACCAAAATCAAGCTTGATTCCCTTGGTTCTGCACGAGTGTCTTGACAGCCCAACAGGAGGTCCTTCTGGTGTCCTTTAAACTCCAAAGAGAGTGTCAGTCACTTTATACTGTAAAGGGCCGAAAAAAGATATTCAAACCTATGTGGCTGCATGCAAAATCTGCCAACAGAATAAATAAATGGTGGGTATCATTTCATGCCTCCCACGGTCTACTCCAGCCACTACCAATTTCGTACCAAATCTGGGAAGACATATCCCTGGATTTCATTGAAGGTTTGCCAAAGTCGAAAGGCTGGGACACAATTCTGGTTGTTGTGGATCGTTTGAACAAGTACGCCCACTTTATAGGGCTCAAGCACCCTTTTAGTGCAACCTCTGTAGCTACAAGTTTTGTTCGAGAAATAGTGAGACTTCATGGTGTTCCCCGTTCCATTGTTTTAGATCGGGACAAAAATTTTCTAAGTAACTTCTGGCGAGAGCTTTTTCGTCTCCAGGGCACAACTCTCCGTTTTAGCACAGCTTACCATCCTCAATCAGATGGACAAACAAAAGTCCCCAACAAATGTTTGAAAACTTACCTCTGCTGTTTTGCCAATCAAAAACCTAGAGTATGGGGCCGATATTTATCTTGGGCAGAATATTGGTACAACACATCCTTTCATACAACTTCACAGACCACTCCATTCCGCGTGGTATATGGCCATGACCTCCCCTCTCTTGACGATGAGGCTAGTTCCTGTTTTCTTTGGAAGTGGACCAGTAGCTGCTGAACAGAGATGCCATTCTCTCTAACTCAACCAGCAATCCCATCGGCACAACAACGAATGAAGGCGCAAGCTGATGTTCAACACGATGTCTCCTTTGGATGTGGATGATAAGGTCTTCCTCAAATTAAGGCTACCGCCAACAGTCCCTGGCTTGTCGCCCTGCTGAGAAGCTCTCCCAATGCTTCTATGGCCCCTATAAAATTCTGGAAAAAAATAGGCCTATTGCTTATCGCCTCCAGCTCCCACATGATGCTCACATATATCCTGTTTTCCATGTGTCTCAACTAAAACCAATTGTTGGCTCCTTTCCTACCCCCTCTCCTCTACCTCTACAGCTGAGTGACTGTCTCCACCTGCATGTGGAACCTGAAGCAATCCTAGAAGTACATCCCAATTCAGCTCGCTCACAACGCCATGAGGTCTTAACTCAAATGGAAAGGCCTCCCAAAACATGACGCCTGGGAACTGCCTTTCATCGAAAAACCAATTTCGCCTTCACCTTGAGGACAAGGTGCTTCTTCAGCCTGGGGCAAATGTTAGACCACCTATTCATTTCACCTACTCAAGGTGTAAAAATTGTAAACTCCCAAACAAGCATGACAAGTGTTAGATATTGCACGCCTTTTCCCTTTACTTGCCTCATCGTATCATGAGTCCTATATATATGTGCTCCCAATACGTAATGCAGATTAGATTCATTATTCGTAGGAAATAATAATAAAATTAGAATTCTATTTTTCTCTCTCTTCATGGTATCAGAGCCAAGAGAGAAAACTCCACTCTTTTTCGTGATCGGGTTTCATTCCGATCTCCTTCTTCGCCGCCGGATCTCCTTCACCACCGCAGTCAGCCACCACGCCGGGCCGCGGCGACTCCCGGAAGCCTCTTCCTCCTGGCCGAAACCATTGGATTTCGGCCGCGCAGGGTCGACTACACGCCGGTGGCCACCCCGCCGGAAACCGGCATCCCACGCGCCGTCACGCGCGTGTCTTCTCCGGCAGCCTCGCCGTCCACGCGCGGCCGCGTGGGAGTGCTGCGGTGGGCGCGTGCCCTTCTCCGGCAGGATTCGGCCTCCACAAATGTGGTCGTCCTGGCGCCTGCCTGGTGTTCCCAGCTCCGGCGGTCCATTCCCGGGCACTTCTTCCACCTGGGCCTTCTTTTGCCGCGCCGTCGCCCCGCCCTCTTCCGTGGCTGCCCACCCCGCCGCCCGCCATCTTCGCCTGGGCCCCGGGCCCATCTTCGCCGTATTCTCTACTTTGCCAGGTCCCCTTTTTTCTTCATCTTCAAGCTCCACACCAAGTGGATTCGCCCTCTTATTGGGCTCTCTTCAATCCAAACGCATCTGAATCTTCCAGCCAAGTGATATGGCAACTAAAAATTCTATTTCTTACGTCTGTTATCTCCGATCTCCTACTATCATATCAAAATTGATTGGTAGTGAGAATTATCTCTCTCGTCACTGAACTCGTTCATGGGATGGTTATGAGGATCATCTTATTACACCGAGGATGATATACCCGGAAGTTGACAAGGTGCACTGAAGAAAATAGATGCACAACTATGTAGCGCATTATGGCGGGCTTCTACTGATCCGAAAATTTTGCTTCATCTTCGGGCTTACAAGACATGTTCTAAGTTTCGAATCAGTAAAAGCTCTATACACGACGATATCCAAATACTTATAAGGTGGCTTCGCTATCATAATATCCGCCAACAAGACATGGATCTATCTAATTATATTGGCCAGATTGCCTCTCTTAAGGAGGAGTTCCTGACATTGATGCCTCTTACTAGTGACGTTGGGGCTCAACAAACGCAGGTTGACAAGTTCTTTATGGTCCTTACTCTCATCGGCCTCCGTCCTGATCTCAGACCCTCCGGGATCGATTCTCGTACCCTCGTCCCGTCCTCGATGGATGTGTTTGCTCCCGCCTCCCGTGATCTCCCTCCTCCACACAGGACTCACTATCCGATGAAATTTTAGATTCTTCCCAGGTTATTTCTCATAATTAACCTTCTGGAGGACGTTAGCAGTAATCTTGGGTCTTATGACAACGTCCTCATTTGTCTATTGTAAACAGCCACAATAATCTGATCGCGAGCACAAGAACAGACCCTCCCCGACCGCACACGTGGCCTGGGGCCTTCGATTCCCACTTCCTCGCCGCCTGACCGAGCCCCCGCACATCCGTGGTGCTCCCACCGACATGAGTATGATGCCTATCTTCGCTATCAAGCACCAAGTCGTGATTCTCGCTTGCCCCCGGCTTGCCCGTGACCCCAGAATGCCTCCGTCGCCTTACTCATACATCTTCTCGACCCCGGATTCTCGACTCAAGCCCGATCATACTGCACAAAGATCTTTTCTCTCTTACTACTACCCCTACTTTACTCCATCAAGCACTTAGCTAATGGTTCTCAAACTGTATAAAGTGTATTGCCTGCTCATCCTCTCCCTTCCTACCTCTCACCTCCGTCCTTTATACTCCCGAAGTGTCCTTTAATCTTATTTCTATCGCAAATCACTGCATTTTAATCGTTCCATTATTTTTTCGATAAATTCATGACCTTGCAGACCGGAGTACTGGGAAGATGGATTGCATCTGACGTGAGTCACGTATTCTATCACCTCACCTCGCAATCATCTCCCGCGCTTATGTCAATCGATGCTCCACTCCTCATCCACACGTCTGCCACCCTAGTCTTTCTAAGTTCCGTAAGATGGTCCTCGCTTTTTCCACTTTGTCGTCACTGCGTGTGAGTCCGCCACTGGGAAACATATCGTGTCTCGCTCTCAGCCGCTTGAATAACGGCAACATCCTTTCGACCTCGCCCACGACCGATGTTCGGGGGTCCCTGGTCTCGACCCGCCTACTTTAAAGCCAAGATTTTGTCACTTCTTACCGATGACTATTCTCGACAGATTTCATATTTTTAATCGAAAACCTCTAGCCTGAGCATTTTCATTTTCCGTAAATTTATGCTGGAAATTCTACCCAGCCTCAATACTCTATTCGTGTGTTACGTGACGATAATGCCCGGTATCATTTTTCCCGCACTCCTTTATTTCATTTTATGTCCCAACATGAGATCCTTCATCGGCCTTTCTCAGGCTCATACTCCTCGCTAACAAAATGAGGTAGCCGAACGCAAGAATCGTCATCTTATCGAGACGTACCGCACTCTCCTTCTCCACTATCATGTTCCTTTCGCTTAGGACGCCGTCCTTACAAATTGTTATTTGATTAATCTATGTTCCTCATCTGTATTACATGCTCGATTCTCATTCACTTCTTTTCCCGACCAACCTCTTTTATTTCCTTCCTCCCTCGTGTTTTTGGTCAGGATTTCGCTTGCTCATATTCTCACTCAGACAAGATGCTTTCAAATTTTTCAAGGCTCACTTAAATGCATCTTCCTAGGCTACTCCCGACTTCGTATGCTTATCGCTGTTATTCCCCGTACTCCATCGATACTTTATCTCCGCCGATGTCACCTTCTTCGAGGACTCCCCTTCTTTCTCCTCCGAGTCTCTTCCAGCCATCGGGAGCAAACTACTCTTCCTATCATCTCCTCGCCTAGATTTGATGATCTATCTTCTCGTCCCTTCAGTCTCATCATCGCCGTCCCTCAGGCTGCCAGTTCCTTTCCCCCCTCTCCGCTCGAGGCCCCACCCACTTCCTCTCCCTTCCGCCTCCTACCCCCGGCCCGCCTCGCATCGATGACTTGCCCATTACTCTTCTGAAAGGTAATCGCTCTACTAGCAATCCTCATCCTATTTACAATTTTTTGAGTTACCATCGATTATCTTCCACCTACTCTGCATTTGTTTCTACTATTTCCTCCGTTTCTCTTCCTAAGAACACCAATGAGGCACTTTCCCATCCGGCCTGGCAACATGCAATGGTAGATGAAATGACGCTTTCCGCACTCCACCGGCACTCGGGATCTTGTTGTTTGCTGCTTGGTAAGTTTCCGCTTGGTTGTCGCTGGGTCTACACATAAGGCCGGGTCCCTTGATGGTCGTGCCGACGCCTTAAGGCCCGTCGGGTTGCTAAAGGATATACTCAGGTTTATGGTTCTGATTATGGTGACACCTTCTCCCCCGTTGCCAAGATTGCTTCATTCCTGGTCTCGTTTCCATGGTCGTTATGTGTTCTCGGGCCGCTTTTCATTGATATTAAAAATGCTTTCCTTCACGGTGATCTTGCCATGAAGTTTATATGGAGCAATCCACCGGGTTTTGTTGCTCAAAGGGGAGTCCGGGTTTAGTGTGCGTGCTACGCTCTCTATATGGCTTGAAGCAATCTCCTCGAAAGTATGGTTTGGCCGCTTTAGTTCTCGTTGTTCAAGAATTTGCATGCTTCAAGCAGCACATTGCACTATCTGCCTTTTACCATCATAACTCTTCTGGGCAGTTGTATTTATCCGGGGTTGTTTATGTGGATGACATCGTCATTACGTGCTGATAAGACAGGTCTAAAACTAAAGCAACATCTTTTTCACCCACTTTCAAAATCCAAAGACTCGGGGAAACCCTAAGTACCTTTTGGGAATCGAGATAGCTCAATCCAGCCTGCGGTAGTCCTCTTCCAACTGTTAAGTACGCTTTAGACATCTTGGAAGAAACCTGTATGTTGGGATCAGAAACCGGCCGACACTCCTATGGATCCTAATGTCAACCAGGACTTGTGACGTGGGAGTCTTCGAGATCCTGAGATATCGGGACGACCGGTAGTGTAATCCAAATTATCTTACCATTACTCTACAGACATTTCCTTTCCTAGCGTTGTTAGTCACCCACAAATACCATGTGATAGCCATCGATGCCGTGAATCCGCATTCTCTCGGGACATATTAAAAGTACACCAGTCAAGGTGTGTTTGGTATCGGTATCGTATACTACACCCAAAGTTATTGGTCATACAGATGCAGATCAATGCTCACCACGCATAGACGCTCCACTCCTCGGCACTGTGTTTTCTACTGGGTGGTAACCTATCCCTCAAGAAGCAGTTAAACAACACGAATGCATAGATCTAGCTACCGTTCGAGTATCGAGCTATGGCCTTGGCAACATGCGAACTCATATGGTCAGACACCTTCTCCGTGAGCCGAGATTCGAGCGGGTGAAACAGACAGCCTAACTGCGATAACCGTGCAGTCGTTTTGCATATCGCATCCAATCCAAATTCCACGGTTTGACCAAACACATCAAGTCAGACCGCCACTTCATTAGAGAGAAGATAGCATCGATGTATAGCTACTAGTTTTGTCAATTCGAATGATCAACTAGCGCATATTTTACTAAATCTCTCGTATGCCCCAAAATTAAATACACATTGTGAATGTTTCAAGATATGACATATATGCTCCACTCAGGGGGAGTGTTAGATATTGTACAAATTTTTCCTTTATCTGTCTTACTCAGACAGAGTCCTATATATATAAGCCCAATATGTAATGTAGAGATTAGATTCATTATTCAGAGGAAATAATAAAATTAGGAATTCTCTATTTTTCTCTCTTCACAACAAGAATCCTTTATCTCAATAGGGAGAGTACTATTTGTGAGCGGTGGGGTGCCCGGTGCAAGGCATTCTTTGAAAAGGTTATTGTGAAAGAGTGGGAGCCTCTCAACTTGCTTCCTTTATTGTTATTCTGATATTCCTCTTTTCTATCTCTTATATTAGAAACCTATCATACACTAATAATAATTATTCCCTTATTCAAAATGTTGGATGCAAACACCTATTTACATGTCTGTGATAGTTTACCATGTTAGAAACTTGTAACTGAGTCCAGCTGTCCCCTTCAAGAGTATCTTACAGTCAAATAAGGTAGAAAATATTACAATCAAGCATGTACCTGAGAAAGGCCCTTAAGCAGCGAACCAATATTAGGGATTGCAAACCAGTACATGTTTGGATCAATAAGCTGGCGAGTCTGGAAAGTAAATGGCATGGTTAGAACCAGAACAGACTGAAGACCATCAACCATGTTTCTGGGGAAGAAACAAGAGAACACATAAGAAAAGAACCAAAAGTACGATCAATTGCATACTATAATATGGAAAAAAAAAAAAGCAATGTGATTTATATAAACATCAACAGAAACACACATCACAGCTTTTCATGTCCAGGATTGAAACAGCAGGCCTGCAGTTTAAGTCGGTCTTCAACATCATAATATCGTAATGATGAGGTATTATGATGTAAGCCTTGATCATATTAATAATAAAATGTATATGCCTACTCCTGTATCCAAGCAACACGACCACTGAGATATGGAATTTAAAAATCACAGTTAACATATTATTCAGAACCTAACTGTACCCCAGCGCGTAATGCAAAAGTACTGATTAAAAGTGAGAGATGTGTCTATCTGTCACTTTTCCTACAAATGATAGTAGCGTCCACTGATACAAAAAGTAACAAAGATCAGAAATCTTCTATTCAAGGGAAGAAATTTCGCATATCACATTAAAGGTGCATAAAAAATGAAATATAATAATCATATATGAATGCAAAAATAACTTGAACGTTGCCGGTTTAAATGTTTGTTGCATTTAGAAAGCTAATCCACACCAGCCTAAACAGAAACTATACTGAGCACAGTTGAAGATGGACTTGAATAAAAACAAGTGCAGTAATTGGAGATACTTACAAGTTCTTCATGTTCGATACTTGGTTCAAGCTTGGAAGTGATAACATGTGTTTTTAAACCATCTAAAAACTGGGAGCTCATCTTGCTTTGACTCATTCCTTTGATAATGCGTTCTATCTATAAGGGAATTTCATACAGGAAAAGAATAAATTAATTAAAAAAACAATTAATTTGCCAGTTTATTTAAAATTTTATGAGTAGACAAACAAATAACTTGCAGGTGTAGATATAAACCATGACACCACATATTAAAAATTTATAAGGCCTGAAATGTTATAGAAAGGCATCCACCCAATCATTTCAGGCAAAATGCTAATACCACGCTTAAAACCCACATATGCTTGTTAGAGGGAAGCTGAAAGATCTGCTGATTAATATTTTGATTATTTCAACATTTACTAAAATCAACGCATCAAACCTGGTGTAAGTAGTCATCCATGAACATTATAGCATGATCATCTTGTCCAGTATTTAGTTTGAAAATGCGCAAAACCTTGTCCCTCCTCAATAACTGTATAATGAAAAATAACTTGGCTTGTGTTAATTGAGAAAAAGGAAAGAAAAAAAAACAGAACATCAAATTAAAACAATCCAGGGAAGGCCACATTGCCCAAAACAAAACATTCAATTTCACTCATAAATCAAAAGATAGAAATGCAAGAATTATGAAAATGAAAGGATTCTAACACACACTAGAACAGGTAAGACAGCTGGATTTGTTTAACTCCAATCATGAAATATTTCAGTTATTTAGACAGCTGCAAGAAACCTTCCAACATGTTGCTCTTATCTAGGACTACATCTTGTTTATATCTCAACAAATATGTAAAGATATTTCATCATAATTTTTCTGAAACAAAACAGCTGCAAAAGTTTCAAATCAAATTATATTTTTATAGGAAATTTTTTCTTTTTTGTCCACATTGGGACTTGAACTCGCACCTCCCATAAACTCATTTCAACCTCTTTACCACTGTTTGAGTCAAACCTCAAGGGCATCAAACTCATAGTCTTAAAGGCGTAGGCTACGCACTGTAGCACAAAAGTCTCCGATGGTTTAGGCGCAAGGTGCAAGACAAGTCATCCATCTGAGTGAAGTGAAATATGACCTTGGATGCACATTAATTTTATAAAATTTGATTCAAAATCTAATTTGAATTAATAAAAATTTAACATTCCTAACATTTAAAAGAAACATTTATAATCATAGATAATTGAAGGAAAAATTGTGTATATTATTGATCACAAACTACCTATTTATATACAAGACAATCCCAAATCAAATAGGAAAGAATATGAAGTTTCCTAACTCTACATAAATACATGTTTCATTTTCCCAACTAGTTTCTAATTCTACTATACTATGACACTCCCCCTCAAGTTGGAACATAGATATTGATCATGCCCAAAATGTTACAAAGACAACAAACTCGATCCCCACTCAAAGGTTTTGTGAATATATCTCCTAATTATTCTCCAGTCTTTACATTTCGTAGGATCAATCCCAATTGGATCTTCTCACAGACAAAGTGACAATCTATCTCAATATGTTCGATCCGTTCAAGAAATACGGGGTACACGCTATATGCATGGCAGCTTGGTTATCACACCAAAACTCAAGCACTCGGAAGTTTCTTCGACACCCACTCAATCAATAATTGATCGATCCTCACACATGATCCTCGCATACGCATTCTATGCCATGGCTCCCACACGCTGATCTCGCACTCAGACCGTGAGACAACACTTCATTTCTACTCTTTCTGGGCGCATCATATTTCCTCCAAAAGACACAATATCCTAAGGTGGGATCTTCAATCTCTCCCAGATCTTGCCCAAAGCCTACATCGTAAAAGCACCTCACCATGGTATACCCATGCTTTTTATACAATATTTCACATCCAGGAGCTTCTTTCAAGTAGCATAGGACATGCTCTACAACTGCCCAATGACTGACTGTGGAAGATGGCATATACTAATTAAAACACTTTAACAATAAGTATCGACGAAGCATCAGAAGATAATTCAATTCTAACCGCATTCCTCAGATTCTCGTGATCTTTGAATTATTCTCCTTCCATAGTGAGTTGTACATTAGGAGTCATAGGAGTACTACATGGTTTGGAGCCCAATTTCCCTGTCTCAGATAACAAATCAAACATATATTTCCTTTGAGATAACAGAATTTCATGCTTACTTCTCATGACTTCAACACCCAAGAAATATTTCAACGTTCCAAAATCCTTTGTGTCTGTGAAGAAAGGGTTTAAGAGATGAGATACCTTTAGAGTCACCCCTGACGAGCACACCATCCACGGTTACACTACTAATGTATCAACCTGCACTGGAATTTCTATAAAAAACAGAGTGGTCTGACTTGCTCTTTTGCATGCCAAATTTCTCAACAGCCTAACTGAATTTCCCAAACCAAGCATGGGGACTTTGTTTCAAACCATACAAAGATTTCCGAAGACGACACACCTTCCCTATTTCCTCCTGAGCAACAAAACTTAGAGGTTGTCTACGTGAAACTTCTTCCTATCCATGCAGAAGGTGCATTTTTTATACCGCTTCATGCAAGTCCCAATTGTGAGAAGTAACAAGGGAGATAAACAAACGAACAAATGCCAACTTTGTTACAGGAGAAAATGTATCAAAATAATCAACCCCATAGGTCTAAGCATAATCCTTAGCAAACAAGATTGCTCTGACCCAGTAATGTAATTCATCCGGACAAACTCTTATCAGAACACCCAACGACAATCACTAGCCTTCTTTCCGGTAGGTAAAGGCACCAACTTCCATGTACCATTGTCATCTAAAGCCTGCATTTCATCCACAATAGCACTACGCCAACCAGGGTGAAATAAAGCCTCACAAATAGTGTTAGGAAGAGATATAAAATCTAGAAATGCAATAAAGGAACAAGAGGAATAAAGGAACAAGAGGTTATCATAAATGGTTATATAGGAACAACTAAGAGATCAGTGATACATCGACATTTACCTTTACTACAGTGATCAGAGGTCATCACTCTAGACTAGATTTGATGACGGCTACCGGTGTCGGGACTAGAGACTGAGGGTTTTAACGCCAGAGCATACTGCAAAGAATTTTATGCCAAACTGAGAACTTAAGCCAGAGTAGAGCTGTGAGGAAATAGTATAGACCAATAAATCATCATCTCCCAATTAGTAAATGCTAGTGAAGGAAAACGGGGTAGTCTCAAAGAATGCAACATCAATACACCCAAAGATACGTCAAAGAGTAGGACAATAAAGCATATACCCTTTTTGAACACGAAATATCCCACAAAAATACACTTTAAGGACTTTGGATCAAGTTTAAAGACTCGGCGGGACGACAACTCAAACAAAGATAATGATCCAAATACCTCGAGACCAATGGGAACAATGGATTATTTGGAAACAACCTAAGGGTAAGGAATAGCCCAATTAAGAACTCGATGAGGGCACTCCGTTAATAAAAACAGTTTGCGGAGACTACGACGCCCAAAATGTTTAAGACATTCATCTAGAAATAAAAGGGTCCTCGAGCAAATTTCAAGAAGATGTCTATTATTTCTCCCAGCTACCCCATTCTAAGAGGGTGTATCAAATAATCGGTGTACATTGCAGAGAACCCCATGTTGTAACATGAAGGACTAAAAAGGTTTCGACAAATACTTTCGCTTATCAATTTCAAGGCTCTGAATGTAGACATGGGAATTGTGTTTGAATTTAAGCACAAAAGGCACTAAAATGAGAAAAAAGCTCAAAACGACTTTTCATTAGATAAAGTCAAGTGACACAAGATAAATCGTCAACAAAAGTAACAAAATACTTAAACCCAGCAGGAGATATAACTGGACAAGAACCCCAACATCATAATGAACTAACTCAAAAGGAGCGGAAGTTCGTTTATTGAGTCTAGGACTCAAATGCACACAATGAAACTTAGCATATTGGCACAACTCATAGTTCAATGAGAATAGACTATAAAACTGAGGATATAGATTCTTCAATAGAGAGAGGAAGATGACCCAAGCGGCAATGTAATTCGAATGGGGTAATAACTCTAGAACAAGCAACAAACTTTGGCACCTTTGGGTCGAGGATGTAGAGACCCCTAGACTCGCGTCCTCTACCAATAATCCGCTTCGTCGAAATATCCTAAATTAGACAGTAATCATGAAAAAATGAGATACTGCAATAAAATGTACGAGTGAGTTTACTCAAATAAATTAAATTAAAAGATAATTGTGGTAAACTCAGAACATAAGTCAAAGTGATTTGAGGAGTAGCATGAATTGTTCATGACCCAAGGACACAAGACATTGACCCATTTGCAAGGGTTACAGTAGAGGTAGAAGGGTGTGATTAAAACTTAGTAAATAAGCTAGAATAACATGTCATGTGGTCAGTGGCTCCAAAGTCAATGACCCATATGGAGGAAGAGGAATTAAGACATTTGTTGGTTTTACCTGACTTGACGAATGTAGCGATAAAAGTAGATGCAGACTTAAGTGACTTTTTGATAATGAAGAGACTGAACTCTTCAATGTTTATTCTACAACTTCCTACAATTCTGCCTAGATTATGGCAATAATGACACACAACTCCTTCTGAGGGTTTCTTGTTAGTCATAGAAGCATATCTAACTCGAACAAGCCTCTGAAAATCCGAAAAATACCAAAAAATAAGGTCATGCAAGGAAAATGACCACCTTTCCACGAAAAAAAATCACACTAAATGGATTTTGGTCCCACAAACCTCAAAACACCCATGAGAGCTACTGGATCTCCAACAAATCATAGAAAAATCAAGAAACCCAAGAAAACAAGGGAAGCCGAACACAAAAGAGGGAAAAAGACATTTTCACAGTGTGCCTGGGAGAGAAGACAAGTGGTTAGGGAGCCTGGCCTATGACCGCTGACATCGAGGTGAACCGGCGGGCCGAACACACATCCTCAAGCATCGGCGCAGGACAAAAATGAGAGAAGCAACAGGCGTGCTAGGCCTCGTTGCTGGGAGGTCCTATCAGCAGGTAGATCCAGCTGGACGACGATCCAAGTGTCACCTGCCGGAGATGAGTCGCTTCCTTTTTCCAACTAGTTTATAATTCTACTATACTATAACAACATTCAATAAAAAAGTAAGGAAATTATATAAATTTCAATATATAATTACAAATTTCAAGAATAAAAGTGTTCAAAAAGAAAATTAAAGTCTACAAGGTGTGCCTTTACAATGAGGCACATGTTTTGGGAAGTGAAGCACTGTAGTCAAGGAGTGGTTGTACCTTGAGCCTAGGCATAACTTAAGCATGCCTTTTGAAACTATGATCAAACTTATCACCGAGTAACATCTCAAATGGCTACAAGATATAGTTTGTACCACCGTTTTAAAATCCCTTTCAGACTTACACTTTAAGGCATGAAACAAGTGAGGTGTGCAATTTTAAGTGTAATCCTGTAAAGCTTTTATGATGTTCACACTATAAGTTCTGGGGTCTTTTGATCTAAAACATAGGCCCCATGCTAGCAAAATAAAGGTGTTCGTTTTAAGTTTCTAATATGTTCAATAGGCACCCCACAATAATTTTCAGGTTCCAAGTTTCTTACTTTTTGAACACAAAAAATTCCATCAAATATGTAAGGGTATTAGAAACACAAGCTTCAGGCTACAAGTACCTTCAAAATTCTTTGCTATGCCATGTTAAAATCTTATACTATGATGAGCTGGAGGGTAGTTAAGTTCTTTGTGGACGCAATGTCTTAGAACTCCAAAAATATCAAAGCAATAGCAGAATCTAAAAATTAAATCAGTTTACAAAAGAACTGATATTTCAATGTTTGTGTGTCATCTCATATATTTGATATACACATAACATGTGATACATGATGCATCTAGCTCAAGGTGTGCGCACAATCAGCATCTGAATAAATTGCCTTCTTTTCTTCCCTTTTGTTTATATATATAAGCATGTGTGTGTGTGCGCACATGTATCCCAACAATTTACCGAAGCAGCATGTTCCATTCATGATGAAACATGAGGCAAATCAATTTGATATATATATAGCACTGGGGAACAGAATGGAGAAGCGGGAGAGATTAAAAAAATGACATGATCATGTGCACCCAAAATTCTTCCTCTTCATCTAGAATTTATTTATATCTAAACTAAAATTTCATGATCCTTGCACAGGTGTTGCTAGTGCATAGAGGATTTCACTTCCACCTTTCCCTTAGTCAGCACAAGACCAACATTTAAACATCTCCATGTTAACTTCAATCAATATTCAAAAATCTTCATGCATACTCTAAGGGAAACAAAAATACCAGTAATGTGATCCATTCCAGATTAAGAAGATATTCAAAGTTTTACCGAACCTCTAATTCCCTATCCACTTGAGTTCTGTCCTTCACACTGCTATATAATTGTGATCTTAAAACGAAGGGCTGAACAGAAACCTGAAAGGATGCATAAATGCAGAACAAGACAGACAATATAAGGATTACCATGGATAAATATTAATTTATTTGACAAAAATTGAAAATCACATCCCATTTGCATAAAAAGATTAGAAAAGTAGTTCTCAAACTTAATAAAGAGGGGGAAATCAGGAAATCTATAGATTTCAAGTTCCAACTAGTGGAAGAGTTAAACTATAAACTGTGTTGTTAGATAAACAAGAACTAAAATAATGACTCCTTGGCTAAAAAGGGAATGATCTGCATAAAAATGCACATCAGAACATAAAAAAGTTATTTCTTTCCACAGAAGTTCTTAAGGTTCTATATGCCACCAGCCACCTTTTTAAGTCTACTACCTTTTCCGATTCCTATATAAATTTTCTTTCCTTCACGAATTTCTTGATATTCACCCATTTTGTAATGCATGTACATGTATTCATTTGCAACAAACTTCTTCACTGATTTTCTTCTAAACCCAACAATTTAAATCCACGAGATACATCTCCCAGGTTCACACTCAAAGCAAAATCAACCAATTTTACAAGTAAATTCGAGTTCAATTATAGAAATCTCACCCATTCTTCATCAAATCAAAGTTTTACATGCGTTTGGATACGTAAATTCAATCAAAATAATGCCAAAAGCAGAAAATTAAGGGGCAAATGTCATTCCACGCCTTCTCATTGTGCATATATTATATGCAACAAAAAAATTTCACTGAATTTTCTTGTAAAAACAACAATTTAAATCTACAAGATACATCCTCCAGGGTTCATACTCTAAGCACAATCAACCTATTTTACGTGAAAAAATCGAGTTCAATTTTAGAAATCTCACCCACTCTTCGCCAAATTCAAGTTTTACATGCGTCTGCATTCATAAATTCAATCAAATAAGGTAAAAATCAGAAAATTTATTGATAAAATGCCATTCCAAACCTTTTCAATTTGAGGAAATTGCGCGCGCATTATGCGTAAAGCCACCAACGTATCGCTGAAAGTAAGACTCTGCTCTGCATTCACATAGAAGTATTAATCACGTCATGAAACGATTCACTCATCAATCACTCAAAATGAAAATGACATTCGGATGCAGAATGATCACCGAGAGGTAGGGCTTCATCGTTATCTTCACTCTCCGGGACGTTTTCCTCATCGCGCCGACGTTTTCTCGCCGTCGATGATTCTGGAATCGTCTCCATTCTTCCGGATTCGCTCGAGCTCGTCAATATCCAATCCGTCCCAAAATAAAAATAAATTTACATACGTTAATAAATTTTAAATTAAAAACAATATTTTATATTTATTTGATCTTCCAAGCTTAACTTTCTCCTCTAACCACTCATTTTTCTTAAGCAATAAGCGCACACCATATGAGACAATATGAAAACAGATATAAATTTAGTTATAAAAAAAGAAAAACATAATTGAATTTGACTAATTGAATTTGACTAATATATATATATATATATATATATATATTATTGTTCCTTACTTTCATCTAGTACAAATATTTAATTTTATATTTTTAGAATTTTTTTAGACCTATTGCTAATATTAAGGGCAAAAAGTGAATTATTTAAGGACAATATTAATCAAGAAGTTACTTAGGAACAATAAATTAATTATGAAGAAAGAAAAATATAGTTGAATTTAACAAATATATATGTCATGGTTTACTTCAACAGGGTACAAGTATCCAAATTTGATATATTTTAGAATTATTGATATTAAGTAGCAATTCAAAACTCATATTCAATTTTTTATAATATTATGTATGGATCAAAATTCAAAAGTATCATGTAGAATTTTTTATAAAAAATTGTCTTCCCCAATGGAATTTGAAGAGTGAGATTTCCCTCAAGTGTTTATAAAATCATTTTTCTTCATATGACTTATGTAAATAATAATAATAATAATAATAATAATAATAATAATAATATTATTATTATTATTATTATTATTATTTGAATTTCCTTTTGAATTTGTTTAATTGAAATTTTTGAAAAGATAAATTTTATACTAAACAATATTTTAATATTTATTCACTTTTTCTTGAAATATCTTTATGGTTTTGCTATATTTATTCATACTTTCATACCTAAATTTATATTAAAATTATTAATATTTAAAATAAATTATTTAATTTTTATACATAAAACTATTTCTCATATATATTATAATTCCTAATTGATTTTAAAACAATACTTTAACTTACTAAAAAAATAAAATCTTATAAATATTTTCACTCCAAGTATAACAACAATATGTTTTATTTTAAAGTTTAGTAGATGTTAAAAAAATGAAAATTATAAGTTGTTTTAGTGATGAAAAATAATACAAAATATTGAAGATTATGATATTGAAAAAAATTATCCTTTTATCTCTTTTTTTTTTTAAGACAAAAATAATTTAATTGATTATAATTAGCAATACATCGATAGAAACATATAATCAAAACCGTTAAAAACCATAAAAAATAAAACAGCATCCAGGTTAATAGCACAATGAAACGACTCAAAGCTTATATATTTCATAGTTTAATCTCCACATTTGATATTATTATTATGATTAAAATAACTTTAGCTTCGACTGCGAATATATATATATATATATATATATATATATATATATATATATATATATATATATATATATATATATATATATATATATATATTATTCTTGATAAGGTTATAAGAGTTTTCTTATAGCAAATTAATTATGATAGAATGTTATCGATTAATATTATTGGTATAATAAATTATGCCAAATAGAATAAGTAAATTAAAGTAAAAAGAAATGATTTTTTATATAATAAATAATGTAAAGTCGAATAAATAAATAAATTGTAAAAGAGTATTTATGGAATAAAATATAGTGGTAAGAGTAACTATTAAATAAATTATGTTAAGGTGTATGTGGCACCAAAAAAAAGGAAAATATAACTAAACTCCTCCATATTACCATGAAATGTATCATATCCAACAAATTAAGAAATAGATGCATTGAACAATAACTTCACATTTCAAGAAAATTACTTATGGCCTCATATGCTTGCACTTGTAAGAGAGAGCCTTCTACGTCATATTTTTCTTAAAACACAAGAAAAAAAATTAAATAAAACTCAAAAACTTTCTTTGGGTACAAAAAGAAACTAAAAACTTTCCCCTTCACCACCATAAATGATATTAATAATTTAAATATTTATAAAGATATTAATAATTTTAAAATATCATTATAGAAAATATTTTTTGAGATGTTAACCAAATATTTGATGGGACTCGAGACCGTGGACTTCTTTAAAAATATTTGTTTTTAGAGATTATGATTAATTTTACTTTTAAAAATAATTTAAATTTAAATAGAAGAATCGAAAATTTTATTTATTTATATATTTTACTTTTTATTAAGCATATATTCCAAAAGAGATAATTTTTAAAAAAATATGGACATTTCTTTCAAAAAAAATTATGGACATTAGAAATAGTAACGATTTATATATATATATATAGTATATATATATATATATATATATATATATATATATATATATATATATATATATTTCAAATTATTTTTAAATAGCTAAAGATAATATTTATCTTAAAAGAATGAGATATTCTAAAATTTTCTTATATAAATAAGCTCAAAACTGGAATTTTTCAAGAAAATATTCATTAAAAATTATTATCTTATTATATATTTAACGAACATTATGAAAAATAATTTAAATATTTGTAAAGATATTAATAATTTTAAAGACATTATCTTATTATAGAAAAATATTTTCTAAGCTATTGTCCATGTTATTTGAAAATTTATTTTTAGAGTTTATGACTAATTTTTCTATTGTCTGCAAAATCATTTATATTTGTGAAATAAAAAGAAATGAATAAATCAAAATAACTTATTTATTGATATCGGATGAAAGAAATAGATATTATAGACTTGCCAAATAATAAGATACAATTGCCACTCTGACTCTCCTATGCTTTAGAAATAATCAAACACCACATAGTCGATATATTTAATAAGCTATGAAATGCCATAAAAATAAAATAAATAAATAAATAAAGGCCATAAGATTCAACCTAAGTGACGAAAGTGTGAAATGCCGCAACTTCTTGGCTATCTAATTCTTTATGAAATGTGCAAATAGATAAATAAACACGTACAACCGTACCATCTGTAAAAAGAACATTTGAATATAATATTTTGCAAGGAATGAAGAGGCAAATGGTAAGAACAAGCGAGAGTCTATCAATAATGGAGTTTTATTTATTCATAAATCCTTTCGACTTTCAAACAAACCAAACTAAACAAATCCCTATCTAAAAGAACATTAATTCAAGAAAACCAAGTTGATACAACATTTTCGACTCAATCTTAAACAACTCTCACCCCAATTGGGTTTCGAGGAGACATAGACCACCTAATAGGTAGAAATATAATCATCTTCTTCACACTGGTTATGGATACCTCAAATTAAGATACATCATCTTCTTAAGCCTTGGAACCAATGAATCAAGGTAAAGTTGCTTAAGGCCCTGTGACATCATCTCTCCGTTTCCTCCTCCTCAGACCAATTGCATTCGACCAACTCCTCTTTTCCCTCCTTTATAAACTATGTTATAGTCTAACCATTGCAAATAAAAATCAAATCCTTTCATGAATAAAAAAAAGATAAAAAAAGGAAAGGGAAACAGAGAATAATGGGGATGAATAGTAATGTTGTTTGTCTATAGAACCCAACTCCATGAAGTAGTGCATCTACACAAATTCTTCTTGCAATGTCGAAATCATGGCTTGAGAGTTTACAAACCTTAGAACCATAACCAACACCAACGAAACAAGACTAGATAGGTAAGACCACTTATGAGGCTCTGAGATGGTTCCATTGACGGTGATGGAAGGAGAACTTGGTGGTGAGTTGGATTCACTTTTTCTAGGCTTGGCATGTCGCTAGGGCTATGAACTAAGGTTCCATTATGACTATCAAAGGATAAAAAATGCCACGATCAAAGCTTTCATTTTCGCTTACATTGTGTCATTTTTCATTTAAGCATTGAGTTAAAGTCATTATAAAAGCTTCCATTTTCGTTTGAGATGTCATTTTCATTTAAGATTATTTAAGATAATTATTAGAATTCCAATGGTAGATAAACAATTAAAGGGTTAAAATCATGATGAAAACTTCAATTTTCGTTAAATATACCATTTTCATTTTAAGATGGTTTAAGATGATTATTAGTATTCCAATGGTAAACAGTTGATGAAATAAAGATGATTATTAGTATTCCAATGGTAAAGGGTTGATGAAATAAAGTCCATATGAAAGCTTCAATTTCAATGGTAGTTTTGGAATTTAAATAGTGAAATCAAGGATAATTTTGGAATAAAAAGTGTAAAACACTTGGTATCTTTAAAAGTAGTATAGTTGGAGGGGTGATTTATATTATTGACCTGAAATCACCCTTTATACGATCATTTTATTTCGTGATAAAAGTTTATTATTTGCACACATATTCAGTTTCAATTTGTTTTTTCGTGATTTACGTCAGTTTCACGTTATGGTTTTATGGTCAGTTCTCTGCGACATTTGTGCGCAGGACTGGATTCAGGCTGACAAATAAATTCAATTAAAAAAACACAATAAATTAGATTATGTTTGTCAATATGCTACACTGGGGAAGTAATAAAAGCTTTTGCTATTATAGTATTATCACATGTTTAAACTTTAAGCCATCTGGTCATGATATTAACTTGCGTGTTGTCTCATCCTTTATGATTTTTGTTAATTCATTACGTTGCTTCTATCGATTGTGACATTGGGCTCAAATCAATCAATTGGTTCTTATTAAAAAATTTTACTTATTTGAATTACAATCTTTTCATCGTTAAATATTTTGAAGCATAATATGGTAAAGTGTTCTACCCAGACTTAAAACCCAGACCCCTTTCCTATGTCTTGAATTTTTAAAACGTTGAGCGTTTTACTACATAAACTAAGCATGATGGGTGTTAAGACCAAACTATATATATAATGTGATCACAGAAAGCTCAACTCTGCAATCGCCACTGCCAGAACTATTCAATCCCCAGCAAGGATACCAAAAACTTGTTGACCAAATTTCAAACACATCAACCAAAGGACTATTATCTAATCCCCGGCAACGGTGCCAAAAACTTGTTAAGACCAAACTTTATATATGATGTAAAGATTTATTTGCTCTTTGTAAAATGGATTCATAAAATTTGAGTCTGCCTGACACGTGAAGTGCACAGTCAGATAAGCAATAAAAAGTGGATATTTAAAGTCTAAATATCATTCCCACGAGGACTACCTATAAATCAAAATATTAATTACCCCATCTACTCAAGATCATTACTATTTGAACTCCAATGCTTATGATGATGAAATAATCTAAAAAAGAATTTTAATCTCAAAATTGATTTCTTTAATATACATGAAAATAAATTTTAATGAAAATGGTATCGAGAATTCACTGAGCGAGATAAAACTGGATCTAGATCAACGAAGAATAATTTCACTTCATCGTATCAATTCATAGCTCACCAAATTGGAAAATGAGTTTGTCAAAGACGCATTTAAAAATATACGATTCCTTTTAACCATACTCTTCATCGACAGAAATTCATGTTCATTTCTCGAACATGAGTCTAATCGCATACTTGTAAAATATAACCCCTTTACAAGATCCGGGTGTTTTTCCTTTAGTACTTCATACCCAATTTTAATACTGAAAATTTCGCCCCATGTACGTAGGATATCAAGTAAAGCTCCTTCCACCTGATCACACTCATCCTTCATTTCGATGAAAATTTTTAACCTTGATTAGATCTTACAACACTGATCAGGATCGATTCATTAGAAAGAGGAGAGACCTCCGCGATTGCTGATACTCAATCAACCATCCTCAATTTATGAGTAAGTCGGGTGATCTTATCCGAGTAACCCATCAAAGTTCATTAGTCCTATAGTATTAGTCTACTCTCATACTCCATAACAAATTGCTCTTATGCCTTAGGATTCTCCATCTCCGTGTCACCAGGGCCTCCCAGGAAATCGTAGCGAGATACAGCACCCTTGCCTGGGGCACACGATACTTTAATACCGAACAAGTAAATTAAAAAACAATACTAATCAAAAAAATTCAAGAATTCTAATTACATCATTCTTCCTCCTTGTGCAGAAAAATGATTATCATCATTGACCCATTTCCAGAGAACTCAACTTTTCAAAACTGGTTCAATTAATGCTGACTAACTCCAAGTAGGGTAAAATTTCATCTGGGAATTGTAAACAAACTGAAATAAATGAATTCCATAAAATTTTCATCCTCCATTTAAATCATACAGTAATGAGAAATAAGATTTTATCAATAAAATTCAAGCTTGAAGCTGCACTTCAATTCATTACTTAAAGCCATAAATCTAAAAGAAAAATAACTCAAATCTTCACTAAAACTCTATTGAAACTAAATCTACTAAAATGGAAAATAAAAAAATAAAAAATACAAAAGAGTTCTAAATCACTAAGACGTCTGAGCGCGGAAGTTGCACAAATTGCCTGAAGTGCTCCATTACGGATTTTCCAAATGTCAATCGCATCAACAATCGCGCTGTGGATCCCCAAAATTATGGTCCAAATCGGTCACGCTCGCTGCGACAGAAGCCGCCTTTGTCACGGGCCTTGTCATAGCCTGGCCGTTTTCCCCGTCAGCGACTTGATTTCCGAGCTATTTCTGATTCTATCGCGGATGTGCATTGATAATGTCGCACGTAATTTTGGTGTAGCGTGTTTTGTCCTTTGTCGCAATAGAATGTCTCGTGTCGCGACACTAAACCTATTTGCAACCAACTCACAAACCTTTCGCTTCCTGAATCAGTCACTACTGCACTTTGGTGTAGCGGTCTTGTCCCCTTGCTTCGCAACAAGAATGTCTCTTGCGGTCGCGACACTAAACCTCGCTTGCAACCACTTCTCATGTCCTTCGTTTGGGAACTGCCGAGACATACCTTTCCTCGCTGGCACAAACATTTTCCTTTTCAAATCACAACTCTATCATGATGATTTCTGGTTGTTAGCAATTTCTATCATGATAGAAAACCCTAGGTCGCAAATGCATTTTCTTCTTTGATTCTGTCACTTCGTCGTGTTTCATTTTGTTGCGCATGATAGAAACTTTTGTTGCAACATTTCTGACTGCTAATCTTGGGCTTCCTTCAATTCTTTGTCACGTATCTAATTTTATTCTCAAGGCGAGCTGTAATTCTATCATTCCGCATAGCTTTTATCAAGCCGCGACATAAAATTTCTTTTGTCGCGACGTGTAGATTATGCCTTCAATTCTTTACTATGTCGAACATGAGTTTTCTTTGTCGCTACCCTCTTAAGTTTTGCTCTTTCAACTTCTTATCGCGATGCAGAATTCACCTCTCTTTCATGTTTTGTTTGTCACTATGGGAATAGCACTTTGTCGACGTGATTTTGTTGCTCTTGGTTGTGAATTCGAATGTTATGCCGTGATAGCATTTTCTTTGCTACATTAAATTCCTCTTGAGTCGCTTGATGTCAAAAACTTGTCGCAACATAAAAACACTTTCCGTCTCAACCGACTTGTGTTATGTTCTTCTTGCTATTTCCGTCACGATAGCTGTCTTATGCCGTATAAGGAAGCCATTCCAAGTTAGGCTTCAAATTCTTTATGTCATGGCTGCAGGAATCTATTATCACGCATGTTCTTTGCCATTGTCTTAATCATTGTCGCGAAAGAGCAAGAATTGTCACAAATAGCCTTCTTTAGAAATGAAACAAGGACATAACTCTTTGTCGCAACAAAGATTTTATTTCGCCTCAAGTTTGTACTTCGACTCCTTGTAACTACATATAGCCGCTTCGGCTGCGACGTAGTTCTTCGTCCGCTTGAAATTGTGTCGCGACATTTAAAACTATGTCGCGACATACAAAAAACATGTCTGTGACAAAATGTTTGCATTTTCCATTTTTGCTTGTTCTCTTCTTCTTTTCATTGTTTACATGCAAAACAAAAGTTAGAGGAAATATTTCATAATTTGGCATGAAAATAGATACGAAGCTGTTAAAGCATGCCACAAATGGATTAAATAGATGAGTTTAAGACTTATCAAATTCCCCCAGGCAAGTTTTCTTTCTTCCTCAGTAAAAGAAAAGAAATTTTGTTTGTCTCGAGCAATTTAGCTTGATTTTTAAGGGGATATTTTCTATTTTTAAAACTCAATTGAAGTAGAGGAAACATAGAAGTCGGTTGTAAAATTACTTCCTAAACATGTTTCAATCTAAATTAGGAAGAATTTTCCAATTCAATTCTTGAACCTGAAATAATTGCTTATGGTGTAAACAATTTAATCATTAAACCTTGATTTGTGTGTATTGGTCTTTCACTCTTTCTTTTTTTTTTTCTTGGCATATCAGTGCTCTTAGGATAATACTCGAGTTGGCATACTCCTCTTTCATTTTTAAAGTCTCATATGCTTGTTTATCATATAACACCACCTTGAGATCAAATAGGTCTTTTGGAAACAAATGTGTGGCAGGTAATTAGGTAGGTAATTAGAAACTTTAGCCTGATTTTACTGGAGCTTCACTTGACAACACACTCTTGCCTTCATCGATCATTCCATAGCTTTTGTGTCGCGACATAAAATTTCTTTGTGTGACAGAGATTATGCCAACCTCAATTCTTTTACTATGTCCTGACATGAGTTTCTTTGTCGCCACTCCTCTTGTTTTGCTCTTCAACTTCTTATCGCGACAGAGAATTCACCTCTTTCATGTTTTGTTTGTCACTATAGAAATAATCTTTGTCGTGACGTAGATTTTGTTGCTCTTGGTTGTGAATTCTGAATGTTATGTCGTGACAAGATTTTCTTTGTTGTGACAGAAATTCCTCTTTGAGCTGGCTTGATGCTGAAAACTTTGTCGTAACATAAAAACACTTGTCTCAGCTGACTTGTGTTATGTTCTTGCCATTTTCTGTCACGACAGAGCTGTCTTATGTCGCGATAGAGTTTATGCATTGAGAACTGGCCAACATGTTCGCGACGGAGGAATTGTTATCCGCGACCACGACTCCTTTGCCGTTTGTCTTAATCATTGTTGAAAGAGTTAAGTCTGGCGGTCTTCTTTAGAAATGTATGACATATAACTCCTTCAATCATATGGAATTTTATTTACTGAAGTTTAGCTTGGACTTTGTAACTACATATGGCTGTTGGTACTTGGCAGCAGTTCTTTTGGCTGCTTGAAATTATTGTCATGACATCTGCTTATCTTGCATGTTATCTAAAAAGCTATGTCATGACAAAGAGCTAACATTTTCCATTTTTGCTTGTTTTCTCTTGAATTAACACATGCAAAACACAAAGTTGGAGAATATTTCATAATTTGGCATGAAAATAGATCTGAAGCACATTAAAAACATGCCACAAATGGATTAAAGCTAGATGAGTTTAAGACTCATGGAATTCCCCCGAAACTTAAGTTTGCTCTTCCTCGAGCAAAGAAAGAGAAAATTTTGTTTGTCCTCGACAATTTAGCTTTGATTTTTAGGATATTTTCTATTTTAAAGCTCGATTGGGCGGGGAAACATAAGTGGGTTATTAAAATTAGCACAAACATGTTCCGATCTCTAGAATCGAGGAAGATTTTCCATTCATTCAGAACCACCAAATAATTCTTATGGTGTAACAGTTTAATCAGTCAGCCCTTGATTTGTGTGTGTACTGGTCTTTCCTCTTTCTTTTCCTTGGCATATCAATTAATCTTCTGGGATAATACTCAGTTGGCATACTCTCTTTCATTTTAAGAAATCTCCCTTAATAGCATTTATCTTATAACACCATGAATCAAATAGGTCTTTTAGGCTTGTAATGTGTGGCTTGGGTAATTAGGTAGGTAATTAGAAACTTTAAGCACAATTTTACCTAGACTTCACTGACAACTTACACTCTTGCCTTCATCAAATCAATCATGATTTCTCTGGATTGTAGTCTCTAACCTCCCATCGAGGTTTGTGCATCTTTCTACATATTCTTCATTGTGGTATCTTTTTCTCTTTTCATTGTCCACACATGAAGATAACTTCTCTTCCTTATTTTAGAAACTTTTTCCTTTTCATCTCACCAAGGTTTGGAATGGTCTTGATGTTGAATGCTTAAGCTTTCTACCCTTAACGAACTTTGGGTTCATGCTCCCATACCAAATGGAATTAGGGTGCTGGGTGTTGAACACCCCTAAGAACTTAATTGTTCAAGGGATGAAACTCTGGTCCAAACTCATTCCTCCCTTGATGTTTTTTCACAACTTCTTTTATTATTCTCTTCATCTCTTCTTATCTCCATGCATTTTTCTTTTCTCTGACCCCTTTTTATCATACACAACTTAAAATAATATTCCCCCAAAGGCTTGTCCTTTATTTTGCCTTATAATGCAAGGCAAATAAGAGGGTTCTTTGCTGTAGATTATGTTTTAGGAAGAATTGAGCTTCTCATTTCTTTGGTTGATGATATGAGATTGGCTATAGGCTGAAATGAGGAACTAGGTATAATAACTTATGCATATCATAGGGGTAGGTTTGAAAGGCTCAAACTTCAAAGGATGGCCTAAATCATTTCATGTTAGTGGTATTGTCTAGGATTTCACCTTGACTAATAATCTAACATGTTGTGGGACCTTTGGAAGATTCTTGTGATGGATCAGATGTTCCTAATCTTGACACAATTTGTTTTAGAGTTATTTTTTACCATGTGCAAAGTTTATCAGGATTTTTATAATCAAACTGTTTACACAAACAGAATTATAGGTCTTATCTGTTCCATTAATTTATTAAAGTCTTCCTTCTTCTTGAAGTTTAGCACATTTATTTATAACAATTCCATTCATTTCATCCTACCGCAATGCATCTATCAACTTGTTTGTTTGGTTTCCAGATTTGTTGCTATGTTGTTTAACAAATCAGAAGTTCATTCTAATCAAGCATTCAACTTCGAAACAATCCCGACACGACCTGATTTCATTATTTCATCAATTCCATTCAACCAAACATTTTGCAGCAACTTAACAATTAGATCCAGGTAACTGGTTTCTCATTTATTCAAGTAATTATTCCTTAAAACTTCATCAATTCCAATTTATTCAAAAGTAAACATAAAGAAATAAAGAGCATGTACACAAAACACACAAAAACTTTCACAAACAGGGTGAACACCAATTTTAACACAAAAATGCACACTTTTATATTTGATTGGCTTTCGGGTGGACATTAGGTACAGAGAAGGCGAAGATATGGAAGAGATGGGTGAGCTATTTCCTTTTTCTTTCAAGCCTATGGGAGGATGGTATGTTAACTAGATCTAATTTGTACCCAGCTACAGAAGGTGAGAACTCAAGGATCTGGACTTGTGGCTGCCTTGACCTACTACCTTCTCCACTTATGTTTAGTACAGACCACTCCATGGTTATGGCTAATTGCTTGATCATTTCATTTTGTCTACACTTGACCAAAGTTTCAGGGTTTCCCTCAAGCCACCACAGGCGTAGTACATCTTGATCCAGTTTTGTTGATCATATCGAGCTCAATCCTTCTCCACATAGTTCAGGTTGCCCTCCAGTTCTTTGTCCATTTTTTCAATTAGAGCTCTTATTTCCTTCTAACGTTCCTTGTACAGATACCTGAAGGCATCTGCCTTTTGTAGCAAGTTCTTCTCCATAGCATCCTCCCTTTATTTCATTATCTTGAGTAGCTCACTATCTCTCCTGAGCTGAACTGAGAGAAAAGCATCTTCTTTTGCTCTCAGTTCACTTAGCTCTTGTTCTCTTATTTCCTGTCTACTCTTCCACTCCTCATCTATCTGCTTTAGAGCTTCTTCCAAGTTTTGGTCCCTCATTTTCAACTCAGCCTCCATGTACTCATCCCTGAGTTGCAGTTAGAGCTTCAGCTGGTTGTCCCTCTCTTCCATTTCTTGCCTCAGTGGCAAGTCTAGCGTGCGGCATTACCTGAGCTCACGAGCTTCGGCCTCTTGAGTGGACTTGTCTCTCCATGGGGAGAAGGTCGATCTTAAGCCACTTCTGCGCGCTGTTGGAGCTACGGTGCTTTACGCGAGCTATGGTTGTTGTATTTATGTTGGTTCTTCTTCTTCCCTTACGGTTTCTGAGTCTTCCTGTTTACGTTTTAGGCCTTGGTGATTCACGGTGTCAATGGGGGCGATGTCTTGGGGCGGAGTTCTCCTCTTCTTCCAGTCTGTGGACACCCAGATCTGATCTTGGTCAGTCTTGGGTGAAATTAGCCATTTGTATCATCCTACGTAATAACTTCGAATTGGAAAACTTTCTATTATTTGCCCTGGCCGAGATGTACTATCATGAGGATGACATATAATAAAGGCGCCTTTTACTCCTTATTTGTGCGTAGGTGTTCCCAGGCGGCATGTTGAGAACATAAAAATAAAAAACCAAACCTTTGGCTGGTTGGTCTAGGTGCTCTGCTTTGCGATGGACTCATGTGGGTTCTTCCCCCGGTGGCTCACTTTCCTTGCCATACGTTAGCGGGTTTACAATCTTGCAGTCGGGTGCTTCCACCGGTCTTTCAATTTAGATCATTCTTCCTCTTGAAAATTGTAAGTACGGTCAATACGTTCTTTGTAGAAGGATATCCATTTCCTACGACATTAAGCAACCTTATCTTCGTCCCCACCGTGTTGGCGTGGAACTCCTTCTGCGTCTCACGAATCCAGGGCTTTGTGCTCGCATAACAAAATGCCGTCCCTTGGCACGACCAACTATTGGAATGGAGAAACCCACTTTTTGAAGCCTCTCTCTATGAAGTCTCGGAGTGTCGGTAGTTTTATCTCTCAGCTTGATATAACCCGTATCGAAGACAAATCGCTAGTTTTTTGTTAAGCTTCTCTCTGCCTCCTCATTCCTGTTCTAAATTCTTCGTTGTGCGCTTTCGAGTTGGCGGTTACCTCAAACCATTTCTTCACCTTGCCACCTTCTTGGCAGGTGAAGCAGGCATTTCATTCTCGATTAAGCATCCTCTTCCATTATTTTGTTAAGGTTTGGAATCAGGTGCGACGACTTAGACATTATGAGAGAGCGGTTTCAAGATTTAGGGTTTTGAACGAGTGTGAGAGATTTGGTGAGGGACACTGAGTGGTTTGAATATTATGAGGCTTGGAGTTAATCTTCGGTCTTGAACTTTCTATTTATAGACGAAGTTATTTATTGTGCTTCTTTAATTATCGACAAATTTACGACTAAAGTTGTGCTCTTTTAATGCAGTGTAGCGACATAGAGAAATGATGTCGTGACTGGAAATTTTCATAATTTTGAATTAGGGCAATTCTTTGTCGCGGCCCAGGCAAAGCGTAAGTGACACGATTTTATCAATCTCGATTGAATTATGTCACAACTTATATAGAAATCTTGTATGTCCATTTTATCACGAGTTGACCAATGTCACGACACTAACTTTCTGCATTTGCGACGAGTTACGTTACCTCAGAATTTTGCACATTTTCATACTTTCAACCATTCAAACCAAATGACATTATCTGATAAAGTCTTCCACTTAGTTCATACTTATGAAAGCATATTTCATCGAAAAAATCTCCATTCAAGTATGAACGAGCAAATCTCTTTCTTCACTGATATCATTCATCAAAGATATTCAACAAGGCATTCAAACGATTGTGAAAGTTGTCTAACAATTTATGCTCTAAAATCTTTATATTCCCCCAAAACTTCAACTATGCATTATCATTAAAAACAAATTGAAATAAAAATACTCCCCCTTGTAGTTATGTTGCGCATATTTCGGTTGAGAAAAGTGTGTTTTCTAATAACATCTAATTCCAATTCATTCTCCCTGTTCCTGAAAAAATTCAACAAACTATCAAACTTCATAATAAAATTTCTAACAAAATAAAAACTAAAACGTCAAACTTATAAAAGTAATCAACATTAATCAAAGCTATCGAAAGTATCATTACGCTTTGGGTTCTTACGATAAGGTACACTTAGTTTAATAGCAGCCGGACACTATTTGCGAGAATGTCTTCATTTCAACAAAGCTCTTTTTCCTTTTCAAATTATGGATCTACTTCATTTATGCTTCCTCCAAGATAATTCTTCAATCTTTGACCATTTACTTTAAATTCACTTCCAGATTCAGCTTTTAGTGTTACTACTCCCGAAGAGGTGTAGTGTTACCAGCGTGTGGGACCACTCTATCTTGACTTCAATTTCCTGGCTTAAGCACGGAGTTGTATAAAGAGGACTTTTCTCTGTGAATTCCTTCTCATAATCTTTTGATCCATCATGCCTCTTTGTCTTTCTTTGTAGATTGCAGGCGTTGTCATAAGCCGATTCTCAACTCTTGGTTGAATTACTCATTTGGAGTCTCTTTTCATGGCGACGAAAGTCATAATTGATTTCTTGATGGCCCGCTGTATTCAGTTCTAAAGGGGAGATGACAAGGTTTTCCAATATGTATGGGGACATTCAATGGCGGTTTTGTGAAATATAAGCCCACAAAGCATCATCTAGTTTTATAGACCAATCTTTTCTGCTTGTATTTACTGTTTTCTCTAGAATTTTCTTTATTTCCCTATTGAAAATTTCTATTTGCCCATTTGACTGAGGGTGATAAGCCAAACCCATCATGCGATTCCATATCTGCTCATGAGTTTGCCAAAAATTTTATTTGAAAATGTTTATAAATCCTTGATGATTGTTGAGTGCTCCCGAATCTGCGAAAATATTTCTTTGTATAAACCTAACCACTGTGATGACATAATTTCTAAGGCGATCTTTCCACCCATTTGGATACACATAATCCACCGGCTAGGAGAATGTATATATTACCAAGTGAGGATGGGAAAGGTCCTATGAAATATATTCCCCAAACATAAAAAATCTACACCATCAGAATTCCTTGCAGGGACATTTCATTTCTTCTACTAATGTTACCCATTCTCTGACAAGCATCACAATGTTTTACCCATTCAAAACAGTCTTTGAATATAGTAGGCTAATAAAAACCTGATTAGAGAATTTTATGGACTGTTCTGTCTCCTTTAAAGTGTCCTCCATATGGTGATGCATGACATTTCTCCATAATACCACCTTGTTATGTTTAAGAACATCTCATATGATCCATATCTACTCCTCTTCTATAAAAGCGTGGTTCATCCCAGATATAAAATGCAATCGGTTCTTAATTTTATTCTGCGCTGTCATTGGTCGGAGTGACAAACTCCTGAACTACGTAATTGACAATATCAGCATACCAGGGTGTTTGAACTAACAACAAAAACAACTGCTCATCAGGAAAATTTTTTGCTAATTAAGTTCCTTTTTCTTTTCCAGCAATCATTTCCAATCTAGACAAGTGATCTGCTATCACATTGTCACTACCCTTCTAATCTTTAATCTCATAATCAAATAAGTAGCAGTAGTACCCATATGATCAGTCTTGGTTTGGCCTCCTTCTTTGCCATCAGATATTTAATTGTAGCATGATCAGTGTGTATTATAACATAGGACCCCAATATGTAAGGCCTGAATTTTTCACAAGCAAACACCATTGCTAGCATCTCATTTTACGTGCTTGAGTAGTTTTCTTGTACATCATTAAAGGTTTTGCTAGCATAATATATGACCTTGAATATCTTTTCAGCTCCTTGTTGTCCCAATACAGCTCCCATTGCATAATCACTGGCATCACACATAATTTCAAAATCATTGTTCCAGTCAGGTATCAACATGATGGGAGCTGTCACTAATTTGGATTTAATTTCATCAAATGCAATCTGCATGATTCATCAAAATCAAAATTTTCATCCTTTTCCAGTAGTCTACATAATGGTCTGGAGATTTTTGAGAAGTCCTTTATGAATCTTACGTAGAAAACCTGACATATCGAGGAAGCTTCTTATCCCTTATTTGTTGTGGGTGGCATGAGTTTTATAACAACAACTTTGCTTGATGCAACAATCGACAAAATGGAAATCCCGAGACAATACCTTACGTTACCATAAAATGACATTTTCCCGATTTAAAGCTAGATTTTGTCTTGACACCTCGAAATGCAAGTTTCGATTACTTTCAAACAATTCTCAAAAAACAAGATCCATATCTTGAGTCATCCATAAGGTGCATATCCTCTTCCACCAAATCGAAGAAAAACATAGACATCATACATCTTTGAAGGTGGCAAGAGCATTACATAATCCAAAAGGCATCATACAAAAGCAAGATGTCTTAAGGACAATATATAAATGTAGTTTTCTTACGATCCTGCGGGTATACTTGATCTGGTTATAACCAGAATATCTATCAAGAAAACAGTAATGGGAGTGCCCTGCTAACCTGTCTAGCATTTGGTAAATGAAAGGTAGAGGATAATGGTCCTTTCTAGTAAGCGGTCTTAATTTTACGTAGTCTATCTGTACTTTCTAGTCACTGTCATGAGTTCATGAATCAATTCTTTTCTTCTATTCGATCAGTGAATCCTCCCTTCTTTGGAACCACATGAATTGGGCTATGTTTGGTGCATATATGAAGCACGCATTTAGCCATTTAGGTACTTCTTTTAAAGTACTTCTTTCGTGTGGATTCGACCTTCTACGTGTTACATGGGGTTTAGCATTCTCTATGAATCTTATGCATACAGATTGGAGGATTGAGTCCTTTCAAATCTTCTATAGACCAAGCTATTGCTTCCTTATATTTGAGAATCTCTAGTAGTTTTGTTCTTGAAGCTTTCAATCCAGTCCAGTGCAATGATAAGCGGTTTTCTTTTTTTTTTTGGTTCTGAAAGCATACCTCAAATGTTCAGGCAATTCTTTTAAAATTAAACCCTCTGAACTTTTGTTTACTTCAACATCTTCCTCTTTATAACTGCTGGATTTTTCTGTATTATTTTCTTCAATACTTAGTACTGCCTTTTTCAATTTAACATTGGGAGTCGAAGTTAACCAGGCGCTCGAGAATGCTAAATTCATCTCATTCTTATTCATTGAACTGCAGTATTCTGATCTCATTAATGATTCAGGACCCGATGGGAATTTTGTTTCATAATCTCACAAATCAACATTACTTAGTTTAGGTTGTTTCAAACTGTGATTGAGATTGAGTGCACTTCTTCATCTCGACCACGAGTTAATTCTCATTTATTCACATCGTCAAAGTTGCTCTGTTGCTAAGAAAGGTCTTCTAATAGCAGTGGGACTTGTTTGTCTTCCTACATATTAATAGCTACAAGTCCATGGGAAAATGAATTTTCCCACTTTGATCGACACATCTTCTACAAAATACCCTCGGGATGGACGATGTTATGCGCCATTTGCAAGGTCATGGTTGTTGGGTAAGTTCCCCGAACTTAGTCTTTTAGCAACGAGATAAAAGGCATCGAGTTGATGCGGCTCGAAATCACATAGTGTTTTCCATATCGGCTTGCCCAGTGTACGGGGTATAGTGAAGGCACTTTAGATCTGTATTTTCTACAGTAAAGACACGAATCACTACAACGTAGGTTCAGCATTAGGCTCACTATTCCTTCTTAAATGTCGTCTCTTTGCGCTCGATATCTCCTTCTTGAATTTTTGCATAATGAGCGTTTGGTCGATACTCGAAAGAAGACTGTGATCTCTATCTCATCAGTCACATAGTGCTTTTCCCATATCGGCCCAGATTGTCGGGGGTATGGTGAGCTTGCCTAGATCTGGCGTTTTCTGCAGTAAGGCTTACGAATCACTAGCTGCGGAGTTCTTTGTGAAGCTGTTATTCCTTCTTATTGATCCATCTCTTTCTGCTCAATATCTCCTTCATGAATTTTGCATAATGAGGCATTTGAGTCAATGCCTCAAAGAAAGAGATATTGATCTCTATCTTCTTGAACATGTTTAGAGTTTGAGGTAACTCTTCAATATTTGCCTTATGCAACCTTTGAGGGAATGGAACCTGAGGTTTGTAAGCTTCAACCTCTTCCCTTTTCCTTAGATTTTCTTTTTCCATCTGTTGCTCTGACTGCATCTTTGTTGTTTTCTCTTCCTTTGTAGTTTATGAGTTGTGCTGCTTAGATTCTTCTCCAATTTATGCATATTTCTCTTCCTAAGTGTTCTTCCTTTCAACTCTTTTCTCTTCCAATTCTCTGCCACTTCTTAGAGTTACTGCCATATAGTCCTTTGGATTCTTGTAACATCCCGAAATGTACCCTAGTAGTTTTCGGACTTGTTAGGGTATATTATAAGTTAAATGGAAATTTTCGGAAATAAATGAGGAGGCAGAAATGAATATTAATAGAGACAGGGTAAAAGTGGTCATTTACCACTTGAGGACATAAATGGCATAAATCAATAGTTGATATGCAGTATAAATTTGAAAAAGATGGGGATGAAGTATAATAAGTTAGATTGAGATTAATAAAGAGAGAAAGGGCTTAAATAACAAAAATGGGAAAAATAAGCCAAAAATGGGTTTTATTGTTTAGCCAAACATGGCCTTAAGGAAAAATCTGGATAAGAGCAATTGGTCTCTCCTTTGAGAGACAGCAAGTAGAAAGAAGAGAGGAAGGAAGAGGAAGAAAGAAGAAGAGAAGAAGAAAGGGAGATAAAAAAAGGTATGGATTCTATGATTTTTGGTATGGAATTGAATGGATCTTTGGATTTTGTATGAAATTATGTGTATTTGGACCATGGTAAGGATGTCTATGGTTTGCAAACCTAGGGTTTGATAGGATTAAATCATAACTTGATAATTCTTGAAAGTAGATTGGGTAAAACCCCTAATGGTACAAGAAAAACATGGAATCCTCCCTTTGAGGTTGGATTCATGGTTTAAATTGCAAGTAATTGAGTTAGGGTTTAGAACAAACCCTAACAAATCTTTGTGTTTGGGTTGTGTATGGGTTATGACCCATATTAGAGTTGTTTGGAAGTAATTCATGAAAGGTTTTTGAAGATACACATGTAATGAAAGATGAATTGAGTAGAATTGAGGTTACAAGATGAATTTGGAGTGGTTTTGAAGTGTATATAGAGTATTGAGTTGATTTGGTATCAATATATGGAAAAATGGAAGAAAACACACGATGGGCAAAATTCAAGGGGTTGTACCGGTCACGGTCGGAGGCGTACCGATGCAATTAGTGTTCTGTTTTGTTTTGACCGAGGCGTTCGGTATTTTGGCCATAACTTGCTCATTTACGATCCATTTGAGTGATTCAAGTTGCTGGTTAAAATAGACTTCAGGACAACAAACATTCTGAAATAGGTATCTTCAAATCCGGATTCTATGTGGCCCAAATTCACTAAAAGTAGAGCATGTTCAAGCCGATTCACAGTTGACTTTTGAACATAGATTAGCCACAGGTTGTTTAGGGCGTAGCTAGAGTTTCGATTAACTCAGATTTGGGTGATTCCAGTTGGAGGTGAACCCGCTATCTGTAGCTTCAAATGAATACAAAGAGCTAAGGGTCGGGTATGAAGTTAAACACCATGAAAAAAATAAGAAATTGACTGTTCTAGTGTAATCGAGATGCGCCAGGCTAGTTTGGCATGAAAAATGCCATAACTGGTCGGATGATTCAATTGGAATGATTCCAATTTCTAGAAGGAAATAGATCATTGGGGGACAAGAATACATGGAACTGATGTGTGAATACATCGATATTCTGTATAAGTATATGAAATGCCATATGTAAGAGGTATGAAACAAGAAAAGTATAGGAAATGCAAAATGTATAGATGTGTTCATGAAATATGAATATGATATGAAACATGAAAACGAACTGATATATGAACATGAACATGAACATGAAAAGCAAAATGTCATGAACACAGAATGTGATAAAAGACGAGGTTATAAGTTGAAAAGGCATGTGATCGTATGACTACGGGGCCAGAAGAATGAATAATAGTGGGCGTCTGTTGCCGGCACTCATGTTGGTGCCGGCACTCTGACAGTACTCAGAGCACTCTATTGAGATTATACCAGAGCACTCCTGCGGTGCTACGACACTCACATTTGGTGCTACGGTACCTCGATCTTGTATTGTACCTTCACAGGTACTTGTGTGTTGCGTCTACTCATTTCTTATATTGATTGGTGCGACCAGTCAACAGGTTATATGATAAGACTACGAATAAAGAATAAAGTAAAGATCTGAATGTACCTCTGTATGCGTATGTAGTACCTCTGGTGCCACGTACGATTAATCTCGATGAGTACCTATGGGTACTCTAGGTATCGATAAAATAAATATAAGTTACGTAAAATCTTCGCGGTGCTCCGTATCGATAATATAAGTTTAGAGTCATTAGTACTGCGGGTGCACCTTCGAAGCAGTGTAACTCTGAATATGATTATGATATAGCAGATAATATGTTTGTTTTTGAATATGTTGAATCTGTATGAATCCGGTATATGTATGTCTGTATGTCATTACAACATGGACTAATGTCCATATCGATATGTCGCCTCAGTCGTCGACCTTGCATGTATTATGATTCGATATGTTCTGAGTATCGTACCTCTGGTGCAGCAAGCACATGAATAAGATCGAAATCTCAGTAGGTTTGTAGCTCTGATATAAGATCAAAAAAGTAAGACAAGAGTATATGCTCTGTGAACATGTATAAGATCAGTAAGACAAAGAATAAGTTTTTTGTAACACAAGTATAAGATCAGGTAAGACAAGTATATGCTCGAGTAAGGCCAGTATAAGATCTACGAAATACATGTATATGCTCACGTAAGACAAGTATAAAATCTAGAAATACGTAATAAAGTTACGTAATACAAGTATAAGATCCGTAAGACAGAATAAGTTACGTAACCGCAGTAAAAGATGCGTAAGGCAGTACATATGCTCAGTAAGACAGTATAGATAAAAATACATGTATATGCTCTGTAAGACAAGTATAAAATCTGAAATACATGTATAAGTTCTGTAATACAAGTATAAGATCTGAAATACAAGAACAAGTTCAGTAATGCAAGTATAAGTTCTGTAAGACCAGGATATGTTTCGTAGTACAAGTATAAGATATGAAGTACCAGTATAAGTTTTGTAGTACTTACTTGGTGCTCAGGTATGGGATGGATGTAATGCAGGTATACGTTTCATAATATCTCTTGTGGTACCTACAGAGTACCTCCCGAGCAAGTGTAATCTCCGTGAGTATATGAGTATAAGTCTATGGTATAAGTATAAGCTGTTGCTGTGCTAGGGTACTCGGTATGAAGCATAAGTTACGTGAACTCCCTACGGGAGATGCGAGATAGGTATAAGTACGGTATGTGGATAAGTACGGTCGATGAGAAGTTCAAGTATATGTCCTTTGGGAGATACGAATAATTATAAGTTTGAGGCAGTATCGGTATAGAATAGATATATATGTCTTTAAGTCTGAACAAGTACGTCACGATCTGAAAACATAAGTATGTGTCCTACGGGAGATTGGAATACGAATAAGTTTGTCATCAATGTAAGATCTGAGTAAGTATAAGTTTGTTATAAGTATAAGTTCGATGCAGGTATACAAGATATACGAAAAAAGCATAAGTTTGTTCTGAGGATAATTATGTATGTAAATGTGTTATATGAATATCCATAAGATTTTGTGCTCTGTTCTGTTTATGTTATTATGATTCGATCATAAGTGCATGTGTTTAGTATAAGTCATATGTTTCCCACTAAGCGTAAAGCTTAGCAGGTTTTAATCCGTGTAGGTGAGGAAGACGTCACGAAAACATCCATACGGTGGGCTACCTGCTTAATAAGGGTTCATCACGTGGGTTTACTGCGCTCGAGATATGTAATTGATAAAGTTTTTTGTATATGTATTAGTAAATGGGACTACCGGTATATGTGTCTGGATATTGATGGACACCACTCGGTGGTAGTTCTTTCGTATAATATATGATATTTTGATTACGGTATAAGATGTGGGCCATACCCGCAGTGCAAGTTAGACTTTGAAAAAAAACGAGGTAAAGGGAGTCCCGATGTCTTTGGTCTCGCGCCTCGAAGCAGGTTCGGATCAGTGTCGGGTCGGACCCAGGGAGATCGAGTGTGACAATTCATCTATTGTGTCACTTGGAAGTAGTCTGGGTGGTCTGCATAGTTAGAGCCAAGCGCCTACGAGTCTCGAGTTCTTCAAGGGCATTGGTGTTGGCAAACACGAGTTGTGTTTGCACGGAATGCTACTAGCTCGACAACTTCTATTCATGTATGTTTAAGCAGCCTTTGTTTCCCCACGTGAAAGCAAGCATTTGGTCTTGAAAGTGGATCTCTCACCACGATTATCTGCTCTCTGTTTGCTTGTTGTTGTTGTTGTTGTTGGAACTGAGGAGGCATGATGTTGTTGCATATTACGTCGGAGTCTTTGACATGATGTGCTCATACCATATGAGAAATTCTCATGGTTCCTGAGTACTAGTGTGTAATGAGTGGGCAGGTTGGGGTTGAGCTTGAAAGTGTAGCTCCTGTTAGCATTAAGGTATTGTGCCTCCCTTGACACAGTAGAACCCTCATAGTTTAGTCCTTAACCCCAGACACTCTTTCTTCTTTCTCCTTCTTCTCTTGCTCCCTGGCACCATGTCAGATATGCATTCTTATTCTCTCATTGTATGATTGTTCATCCTTGCATCCGGCTTTGCTTACATGGTAGTCATACGGTTCGTCAAATTAAACCACTTCCTCGGTCTGGCTTCTTTGCTCACTGTGAAGCTTGGATGGAGCCTTGGATTGCATTGTAAGATCTTGTCCTTTAGCACTTTACCTCCCTCTGCACTTCTTCTCTTAAAAGCCCTATAACAAGATGAATCAATTATACCCTTGGAGGCATAATTCATACCATGATAGAATATATCCATCTAAGTGGTCAGATCTATTCCATGCATAGGGCATCTTTTTAATAGTCTCTTGTATCTCTCCAGTACATTATGTAAGACTCGTCTTCCCTTGCTTGAAGACAATTATTTCTTCCTCTCTTCTCTCAAAAGTTAGAAATTTGGAGGAAAAAATGTCACGCTCATATAGGCCTCTACTAACTCTTCCCGACTATTCAGAATCTGCGACAATGATTGAGCCAAGTTGCTACCACATCTCTCAGTGAAAATGGGAATAGCTACAGCTTGATCACTTCTGGTCTCACCCCATTCAACTTGACTGTGTTGGCCATCCTAATGAATTTCCCCATATTCTCATTGGAATCTTTAGAGGGATGACCAGTAAACTAGTGTTGTTGTACCATAGTAGTAGTGCTAACCATTTCAAGTGATAGCCATGGCAGGTTGTTTAAGCCAGTACTCTCTTGAATAATAGAGAGTGCCAAAGTCCTCCATAGTGTAAGGCCTGCGAGGGTCTCTAACTTCTTGCTCTTATGGAATAGCTTGTAGTCTTTCTCTTTGATTTGTTATACTTATGGATTCTGCACTTGTGATCTTCCTCAGATTCTTCAGTGTTCTCTCAATTTCTATGTCTAAAGGTAATAGATCTGCTTTTGGTTTTCGATGCATTTAAAATCTTCCTGAAATAGAAACACACTAAGATCAAATGAGATTTATGGGAGACATTTATCTCCATTTAAGCTCATATAAATTGATGGCTATCCTTCGACTACCATTAAACCATTTTGGGTTTTCTAAACTTTATAATAGCGAAAAAAAAATGTCAAATTAGTAACTCTCTTTTGGTTAGAATATTGATCTTTAAATTCATTATCTATCTCTCAAACAATATTAAAACTTGTTAAGACCAAATTATATATGATATGTGATAAGTGTATGTGACATGATGCCACCTAAGAACTATTAGGTCAATGGCTTGACACAAAAACTTGTTGACAATTTCAAACTCTGGCAATAAGTATTGTGTAATCCCAGAAAACGATTGTGAAAACTTGTTAAGACCAAACTATATATATGATGTAAAGATTTATTTGCTCTTTTTGTAAAATGGATTCATTAAAATTTGAGTTGGTGTTGATCACTGCAAGTGCACAGGTCGTACAAGTAATAAAAGTAGATATTTAAAGTCCATATATTATTCCATGAAAGGGCGATGATAAATCAAGATTAACTACCACAATCTACTCGATATCATTGCTATTTGAACTCCACTATTGATGAGATGACTAAAAGAATTTAATCTAAATTGATTTCTTTAATATACATGAAAATAAATTTACAATGAAAATGATCTATTGAAAATTCCTTGAGTGATACAAAACTGATCAGATCAATGAGTAATAATAAATTTCTATCATCGATTCATGCCTCGTATAAATTGGAAAGCGAGTTTGTCAAAGATGCATGATAGTATAGTTTAGTTTTCTCCCATAACCATACTCTTCACTTGATTAGAAGTTCATGTTCATTTCTGCAAACATGAGTCTAATCGGATACTAAATATAACCCTCTTCTGCAAGATGCGGGTGTTTTTCCTTTTTAGTATTTCATACCCCCATTTTAGGGCCCGAGAAATTATTGCCCAGTAAACGGAATGTGCAAGCCTTTTCAAAGAGATTTGATTGATAACTCATCATGTTCGATGAAAATTTCGCCAACATGATTAGATATTTGCTAATACGAGATCATGATCGATTCATCAGAAAGAGGAGAGACCTCCAAGTGATTAAGCTGATACTTCAATCAACTATCCTCAATTTATGAGTAAGTTGGTGATTTATCTGAGTAACCCATAAAAGTTCATTAGTTCCATAGTATTAGTCTACCATACCACTTATGACGCTCTATCTTTCTTACCAGGATTATACATCTGCAGTAATAAGCAGAACTCTTGGAAATCAAAGCGAGATACAGTACCTTGTTTGGGTACACGGTACTAGTACTGGGAACAAATAAATTCAAAAACAATACCAATCAAATAAATTCAAGAATTCTAATTACATCATTCTTCCTCCTTGTGTAGAAAAATGATTATCATCATTGACCCATTTTCGAGAGCTGACTTTAGCCTTGGTTCTACTCATATCGAGTGACTAACTAATAAAAGGTAAATTCAACGAAATTGTAAACAAAAAGTGAAATAAATGAATTCCATAAAATTTTCATCCTCCGTTTAAATCATCTGATGTGGGAAAGAAAGATTTTATCGAAATAAAATTCGACTCGAAACGACACTTAGGTTTCATTACTCAAATCAGAAATCTAAAGAAAACTAATTAAAATACACACTAAAACTCTCTTGAAACTAATCTACTAAAATGGAAAATAAGAAATACAAAAAATACGAAAAATACAAAAGTCTTCGACTACTCGAGGCGTCTTGGAGTTGTGGAAGGCTGCGCACATTACCTTTAAGCATCTATTTACCTGGGCTTTCCAATATTGGGAGCACTTGACAATTGCGTTGTGGATCCCAAAAATTCAGCCCGAGTGGTCCTGCATTGCGACATAGAAGTTACGTCGCGATAAAGTTTTCAATCTTTGTTGCTGGCCTCTGTTGTAGCTTGTTGTTTTCTGTCGCAACCTGATTTATGAGCTCTTTCTTGGATTCTGTTGTGACAGAATTTTGGTGTAGCACTCTTGTCATATCCTTGAAACATGAATGTCTTATCCAGACCTGAAGCATTTTTATGTCAAACTGATATCAATGTTGGAATATGTGACATAATTTTCCTTGTCATGACAAACGTTTTCCTTTTCGACTTGTCGACTGTTCTGTGTGAGTTTTCTATGTCGTGTGAGATTTCTTTGAGTAGTTACCTAATGCAGATAGAAAGCTCCTTAGTGCAGACGGACTTTTCTTTACGATTCTTGTTGCTAGGCTATTTGTTGTGACCTGAAATCTTTGTTGTGACACGCTTGGCGTGTCTAATCTTAGTTCTCCTTGATTTTTGTCGACTCTTAATTTTGATATCATGGCAATTCTATCATTCTGGCTGTGTCGCAATAGAAGTGCGCCTTCAATTCTTTACTGTGTCGCGACATGAATTTCTTTGTCACCGCTCCTCTTGTTTTTCTCTTCAACTTCTTGTCGACAGGAGAATTCGCCTCCTTAAATGTTTTGTTTGTCATGTGAAATAATGTCTTTGTTGAAACGCCGATTTTGTTGCTCTTGGTTGTGGTCCCGAATGTTATGTAGCGACTTCTTTGTTCTGACAAATTCTTCCTTGGTAGCTTGATGTTGAAAGCTTTGTTGCAACATAAAAACGCTGTCTTAAGCCGACTTGTGTTATGTTCTTGCCATTTTACGTCGCGGCCAGCGTCTTGTATGTCGCGACCGGGGTTCATTTGTTAGGCTTGGTAGCACATGTTGCGATAGAGGGAGATTGTGTCGGCGACCACTGATTAAACTGCCGTGCGCGCGATCGTGCTCGAGAACGAGTTAAGTTGTCCGCGGCGGAGTCTTCTTTAGAAATGTCGCGACATAGAGCTCTTTGTTCTGTAGATTTTACTTATCTTGCAGTTTAAGCGCGGACTTTGTTGCGACATATAGGCTGTTAGTACGACATAGTTCTTTTGGCGTTTGGTAATGTCGCGACATACAAAAACTATGTCGGGGACATAGACTCTTGCATTCATTTTTTGCTTGTTTTCTCCTTTTAATTAGCATAAATATAGAAGTTGGTGAATATTCAGTAATTGTGAAAATAGATCTGAAAGCTTGGTAAATATCACGCTTAAAAAATGGATTAAAAGATAGATCAGTTTAAGACTCATCAATGAATTTTTAATTATAGTGCGCCCTCATTTTTTCTCTCATCTTATTCTCTTGCGGCTATTTTCATGCTTGATGAATTATGATTTTTTTGACAATTTTTGGCCTGAAATCACCTATCTCATATTTTTCTTTTATTTTATTGCTTAATAAAGTTGTTTTTTCTACAAATATTTAGATTTTTTTTTTTTTTATGTTGTCGTCGTTTTATCGGTGTTTAGTTTGTCGTAGGCTTATTACAACATGATGTTGTTCATCATCTTATTACGATGTTTTTACGTAGGGATTCGGATAAATGGCCAATATGATCGTCAATATATCAATTATGATCGTCGGTATGTTGGAAAATTTGAAATCATGAGATATTTAATTATTTATATTATCAAATTTGTAGGCTTTTATCTTAGAGTTATTATCTTCAAATGCTTTTCAAATATTGTTTTAGGTATGTATGATTTTAGATTTATATCTTAAATCTATCGATCTATTGTAAGTTTGAATCAATACCATTATTTTTCCTTTAAAAAAAAAGCATGATAGGGAATTATAGTTATTATTTATTTATTTATGAAATTATTTTAAGATTAAAATATTTCTTATTAATTAAAAAAATACCAAAATTTTATTTTGCCACTTACAACAACGAAAACGACGTCGTTTTCAAGACGCAAAGAGTGTTAAATTCAGTGGCTTTCCTGTCCGGAAAACCGGCGAACATCAACTGCTGCAACTGCCTTCTAAGGAGGTGCTGCCATTTCATGGTACTCTACTCCGCAGATCCATCTCACCTTTCGTGCACCCGCATCTCCATTCTCGACCCTTCACTGCTCTTGCTGGCACTCACGAATCCGTTGTCGTTTTGTTGGAACGCCGTTCCAAGTATTATATACCCTTTCTTTGATCAAATTTTTTGGTGGTGTTCAATTTCGGAACTGCCGAATGCTTTTAGGCATCAATTTTTTGTTGCAGATCTGCGGTTGGGGGTGATTCCATTGTGTGGGCATTGTTTGGTTGGCATTCTGGGTGCACTTTTTTTTTTTCTTTATCTCGGAAGGAATATTTGCATTGGTTTAAGCCTTCTTTCAAACAGTGTGAGTGTTTCCAAGAAAGTGAACCAAACAGTTGTTTTGCGATCATATGAACATGTGGGTGTTTTTGACAATGGAAATAATGAATATGTTTGTTTTAGGAAAACCGTCAATTATCAGATTGCTTGTTCTTTCTCTCATTTTCGATTTTTGTAGGTGGGCTATCAAGCTTGTTGTCCATGTCATTCTCATCTTATCTTATTTTGGATTATGAAAAATAATTCTGCCATGACTTAAGAACTAATGTTGATTTTAGCAGGTTTTTGTAATGGGTGTTGTACATGGGGTAAAGGCTGTATAATATAAATTGAAGAGGAACCTGGCTGATGGCCTATGTGCTGATTTATGTTCATTGACGGATTGTGGATTTGAATTGTGCAGTGTTGGGGATCAGTTGGTGATGGTGGGAAGATTGGGTTTTGTGTTCTTAATTTTTGACATGAAGCATTGAATTAATGAGTTTGGCTTGAAATTCATTGTGGGTCCATGCTCTGCCATTAATTACTCTACATTAGAGCCTCCTCTTTTGATCTTCCTTGAGCCAAGAGGGAAGATCTGGTCAACTTTTAGCTCTAACTAAAATGACAAGGGGAAGGGATGATGGAGGTCCAAAGAAGCGGTTGGTTGCTTCACTATTGATTCTGGTCACCTTTGTTTGTTTTCTTTATGCGTATTCTCGAAACCAAGGTTCGTCAGCTCTGGAGTATGTAGTGAAATCGTTGGAAGCTTGGATATTTCTTTACCGGGGTGGTGACGAAGACACTGATGTCGGTGGCAAGCAATATGAATCTTCGTCTATATTTGGAGGAGGAGAAAATGATGCTATGCTAAAGAGCATTCCTGTAAGTTGTTTCCAGCCAAACATCTTTTACCTCTCAAGACAGTGAATCGAATTAGGGTCATGTTTGACTAATTCTTTCTTATATATGCTTTTTGAAGGTTTGTGATGATCATCATTCAGAGTTGATTCCTTGCTTAGACAGGCATTTTATATACCAAACAAGGTTGAAGTTGGATTTGTCTTTGATGGAGCATTATGAGAGACATTGCCCACCACCTGAAAGGCGCTATAATTGTTTGATTCCTCCTCCAGCAGGATACAAGGTGAGTTTGTGCTTAAAGTTTTTTGAAATATTGGAAACGAGGAAGTTTATATTGTTTTCATTATCAACAAGTAACTCCGACAATTCCCGTCCTGCTGTTGGTGGTAACAGGTCCCAATCAAGTGGCCTACAAGCAGAGATGAGGTGTGGAAAGCCAATATACCTCATACTCACCTAGCAACTGAGAAGTCTGATCAGAACTGGATGGTTGTCAGAGGTGACAAGATTTCATTTCCTGGTGGTGGAACTCATTTTCATTATGGAGCTGATAAGTATATTGCCCAAATTGCAAATGTAAGTTGGTTCTTTACAATGTCCAAAAGGCACACATGAAAAGGCAGGACTTTTAAGTATACTAATCTTGTGCTTATATTCTGCTGTATAAGTGATGACCATTTTTAATGGATTGGACTGGCAGATGCTCAGCACCAAATAATATGATTTAAGCAATGGAGGAAGGATCCCACTTTGATCCTTGATGTTGGTTGTGGAGTGGCAAGTTTCGGAGCATATCTTCTTTCATCTGATATCATTGCAATGTCTTTAGCACCCAACGATGTGCATCAAAACCAAATCCAGTTTGCCCTAGAGAGAGGAATCCCTGCATATCTTGGTGTTTTAGGGACAAAAAGACTCCCTTATCCAAGTAGATCTTTTGAACTTGCCCACTGTTCTCGTTGTAGGATTGATTGGCTTCAAAGGAATGGAATTCTTCTACTTGAGCTAGATAGGTTACTTAGACCAGGTGGCTGGCCCACAACCTCGTCTCCACAGAAGCCTATGCCGGGATGACGAGGATCGTAATGGAGAAAAGATGAGTGCCCTTGTAGAACGTATGTGTTGGAAAATAGCTGCAAAAAGGAACCAAACTGTTATTTGGGTCAAACCTCTAACTAATGACTGTTATATGAAAAGGGACTCTGGTACTCTACCTCCTCTCTGCAGATCTGATGATGATCCAGATGCTGTGTGGGGCACACCTATGGAAGCTTGCATCACTCCGTACTCTGACCGTGAGTATTGTTACCATAGTTTGCCATCTATACCATGATCTTTATGAATTTCTTTCTATATTAAAAATTAGATTTCCAAAGAGTATGGTATCAACCTTATCTGAACTCTCTCATGCCACTTCTCTTCAGGTAATAATGACATGACGATTCACAAAATGGATTAGACATGCCAATTATTTTACAATTGAAAAGACTTGAATTATGGTAAATAGTTTGAAACGTATAATTGTGTTTGTTACATAAAGACTACAGAAACAGAGCTGTGAAGTTTGTCAACCGTATGCTTTTTCTCAACAAAACAGAGATTTGAAATTCACTTATAATGTATCTCAACAAAAAAATTCAACCGTTTTGTGTTTTCTTTCTTTTTTTTGGATGGGGGAAATTTGTGTGTTATATATCTGGAAATACTGGATGGGGTAGAATTTCAGACTTATCCAATTCTTGTTTATAGAATATGGTTGTAGAATGTGAACTGCTTTACACATATATATGACAATGAGGGATACTGAATGGATATTGATTTATGCTTGGTTTTGTTTTCTCATTATATGCTCTAAGGCTTCATTAAATTGTGACCTGGTATCTTAAGCCAGTTAGTAGATAAAACTTGCAACTTGTTTGATCGTTAGATTTGTGTTTATAACTGGAATGATCATGAGCATGTCAAAATTGCCACCCCAATGGAAAAGCAGCAACTTCTGCCTGCATTTTGGGCTGCCCTGTTGGCTCCAGGTCTATTTTTTTTTTTGATGGGTAAAATTAAATATGCCAGCTGTTCGTCTAATTTTCAGCATTAATGATACATTTGTATGATTATATAAATCAAAGATAGAGTAGATGACCTTTCGTCATTGTAGAAAGAATCAAAGGGAGGAATTTGAAGAATAATTCCTTGTGATTTTCATTGATCCATCACAGATATACATATACAAAAGTCAATCTAACCTTCCTAATAGGATACAACTCTATAAGACAAGTTTCCTTAACTAGTTACAATCTATATGTAAAGTAGATATATGCTATAACACTCTCCCTCAAGTTGGAGCTTGGATATTAATCATGCCCTGACTTGTTACCTGAAATCTTAACATCCCCACTTAGGGCCTTAAATGAAGAATATCACACCAATCGTTCTCGAGTTTTCATATATCTGGCAGAAATCAAGTCGAGTTGTGTTTTCTCCACGAGTAAATGACAATCTATCTCAATATGCTAGTTCGTTCATGGAATGTCACGAGTTAGAAGCAATATGAAGGCGCCTTGGTTGTCGCTCCCGAGTTTCTTTGGGGCCCCGGTGTCTTAATGCCAACTTCCATCAAGAGTTGCATGATCTCACACATGGACTATGCCATTGCTCTATATTTAGACTTTGCACTTGAACGGGAAGCAACTCCTTGCTTCTTACTTTTCCATGATACTAGGTTTCTACCAACAAAGACACTAACCTGAAGTGGATCTCCTATCTTCTTTTGACCTTGCCTAATCAGCATCTGTGAAACACTTCCAGTTACATTATGCCCACGCTGATTACCATAGAATATCTAGATCCTGACCGCTCTTCCAGTAACCTGAAAATCTGTTGCTCTAGCCTTGATGATCAACTGGATTGGAGAAGACATGTATCAGCTTACTATATTGACAGAGTATGCAATATCGGGGCATGTACTATAAGGTAGTTAAACTCTAACCGTCGCCCCATATCTAGGGGTCTTGAACAATTCTCCTTGATGGTAAGATGTGAGCTTTTTGTTAACCATAGGGACGACATGAAAGCGCTAGCGCGAGATTTTCTGTTTGAGCGACCGTTCGACACATATTTCATTTGAGATAAGAAGATTCCACGTTTGTACCTCATAACTTCAACACCCAAGAAGTATTATAGCATCCCTAAGTCCTTTGTGTGGAATTGGCCATGAAGAAAGGACTTAAGTGAAGATATACCTGCCATATCATTCCTAGTAATGACAATATCATCAACATGCACAACTAACAAGATGATATCTACTTGAGAATTTTTGTAAAAGACAACATGATCAAATTTGCTCTTCTGCATGCCAAATTTCTCAATCACTTCACTGAATTTGCCAAACCATGCACGTGGACTCTGTTTTAAGCCATATAATGATTTTCGGAGACAACAAACTCTACCAATTTCCCTTTGAGCAACAAACCCGAGAGGTTGCTCCATATAAACTTCTTCTGCAAGATCCCATGAAGAAAAACATTTTTAATAGCAAGTTGGTGGAGGTCCCAGCCATGGGTAGCCGCTAGAGATATAAATAGTCGAATAGAAGTCAACTTGGCGATCGGGTAGAAGGTATCAGAATAATCCACCCCATAGATCTAGGCATACCCTTTGCTTAGTAGGCGGACTTTCAACCTATGTCCCGATCGTCGAATTAACGCTTCACCATAAGCACTCGCCGAAGCAATGGCTTTCTTCGCGATAAACGTCACCAAACTCACTTAATGTAAATTGTCGGTCGAAAGCATCATCTCCTACATCATCTGACTAGGGTGGTAGGGCTTCAAAAACCTTTTTAGGCAATGAAATAGAGTCCAAGAATGCAATAAAAGAACAAGATTGTGACGACAAATGGTCATAAGAGCAAAATGAGGAAATTTGATGAACACACTGACGTTACCTTTAGGGAGAGCAATAGAAGATCGTCGCTAGACTGGATCGATGTGAAAACAGGCGGTGAAGGGCTTGAGGCGGGGGTGTTAGGCGCTATCGTGAATCCCAGTGATAAGAGGCTTTGTCGAGGAGGAATATAGAGGAGTGGCGAAGCGAGTATAAATGAGCAAATCGATCATCCTCACACACAGATAATGTGGATCGGGTCTTGAGAAAAGTATCGAAAGTGACTGTGATAAAAACCATGTGTGCCTGTGAAGACTAGAATGATAACATATACCTTCTAAGCTCGAGAGTAACCAAGAAAGATACACTTGATGACTTTGGATCGGAGTTTAGATATGTGAAAACAGACATCTGACAAAGCGGGTACACCTAAATATCAGGAGGCTCATTAGGGAACAAAGGTTTTATTTGGAAAAGAGTGTGATGCGAGGTGTCTGATTGCAAGGCTGAGAGGCATCCGGTCAATTAAAAAACAAGCGGTGGAAACAACATCAACCTAGAAATGCTTGGGCACATGCATTTGAAATAATAAAGTTTTGGCAATTTCAAGGAGGTGTCCATTCTTCCTCTTAGCCTTTGATGAAGGATACCATTGTGAAACATGAATGACTGAACTGTTTTGAAACATATTCTTTAGTCTTATCACTTCTCAGACTTTGAATAGAAACATGAAATTGAGTGTGTATCTCAGCATAAAAGGCATAAAAATGAGAAAATAACTCAGAGCGGTTTTTCATTAAATATAACCAAGTGGATTTAGTGAATAGTCATAAAAAAGTGACAAAGTATCGAAAACCCGAGTTCGAGACATAAGCGCACATGGTTATCGAATGGACTAGTGAATGGAACACTAGCTCGTTTATTGACTTTAGACTAGAATGAAGACGATGATGTTTCGCAAATTGACAGACTCACGCTCGTGGCGACAAGGCGAAAAGCGTGGACCTGACTTTTTCAACTAAGGAAGAGAGGGATGGCTTTATGTACGATGAGTCTCAGGTGTGTAGCAGCCCGACGACTGATAGGTCTGGTACCCACGGATCAATGTAGAGACCCCCAGACTCACATCCTCTACCAATAATTTGCTTCGTCATAAGATCCTAAAAGAGACAAAAATCAGGAAAGAATGAGATATAACATTTCAGTGCTCGAGTTAATTTGCTCACAGACATCAAATTAGAAGAGAAATTAGGTAAATTCAAAACGGATGACAAAGGAATAGATGGAGTGAGAAAAATTGTGTTTGACCTAAGAACACATGATTGTGATCCATCCGCCAGAGTGACAGTGGAAGTTGAAGGTTGTGACTGAAAGGTAGAGAATGGACTAGAATTACCTATCATGTGATCTGTGACTCTAGAATCAATGACCCATTCGGAGGAGGAAGAAGAGACAAGACATTTATTTGGGTTACCTGACTTAGCAATAGTAGTAATTGGAGTAGATGGAGACTTTAATGATTCTTGATACAAGTGGAACCTGGCTAATTCTTCTATTGTGACCTGAACTAACTTATCTAATCCCTCATTAGTGGAAGCGAAATGAGCAGACGAAAATCCACGACTATGCGAGCTTCTTACATTCTTATTACATGGCGGACTTATAGCGTGGTAACAAACTCCTCTCTGAAACTTGGCCCTTTAAGTTACCACGAACCATTGTACGCATTGTTTTTAGGCTCACGATGTTTCGACCATGAGGGCCTTTAAATGCAGGCCGAGAAGGGTAGGTGAGGGAGATCTCTGTCTGATAATCTGCTAATTGTTTCTTGGAAAGATGAAATCTCAAGGCTGGATAGAATCTGCGCCTTAACAGAATCATACTCTGAAGGGAGGGCAGCTAGGAAACCCATTACTACCATCTTTTCCCGTTGAGCTTGTTGAACCTCAACATCGTAATAGTATATTCAATTCTTCATATGTCTTTTTATAGTTCATGAAGAGTTCCGTAAGAAACCGATCTTGTTTCTCATTGCGATAAAGACTACACATACATCAAATATCAAAGGATAATTCCTTTTCGAGAATACAAATTCCAAATATTCAATTAGCTCATGCAAACAAACTCCTGATGATTGTGAGGGTGAGTACTTTACCGTCAATGGAATTACGAATTTGTAGGAAGAGACAAGCATCATCCTCCAGTCATCGTTCTTTCGAATCATCAGTAGGAGGGTCCTTATCAAGATGACTGGCTATACGAATACTCCTTAATAGAGGCGGATTGTTTTACTCCAATCTTAGTAATTGGGACCAGTTAGTTTGTCCTCTGTGATTTTAGACATCTTCGGGACCACTTCAAGCGCCAAAACAGACTTCTTATCTTCTGAACTACTCATTATGAGGTCAAAGACAAGAGATCAGGGCCAAAGGACACCTTCAGAAACCAAACGTATAGGAATCCCCTGAAGAACCCTAGATCCCACAACAAAAAATCTCACCATCCCAAAATGGTTGAGTGCAGCACCCTGAGCCACGCGTGGGTTCGAGAGAGAGAGACACTCCACATAGTGGTTGCCAAAAGAAGATCGGGCTCTCCATGCGCCCTCATGTGTGGTGCGTGCAACATAAGGTAGAACCACCAGAAGGGCATGTGAGCGTCACGCGCTAGGGTTTTGGCCACCAGACTTGGTAGCTTGACTCGTTGGCGTTGACGCTTCTTCCACTGCCGACGGTGTTGATTCACATGCCCTTGAACTGGGTGTTTCAAAAACACCCCTCACGCCTTCTATTGTGTACTCTGAGAATAGTTTAGAAACTATTTAAGACTCTTCTGAATCTGAGCCTAGGCTCTAATACCATGTAAAAATAATCAAAGAGAGGAATTTGAGGAATAATTCCTTGTGATTTTCATTGATCTCACGAATATATATATATATACAAAAGTGTTAAGCAACTTCATGATGGGGATATGACTCTATATGTGAGTTTCTAACTAGTTACAATCTATATGTAAAGTAAATATATGCTATAACAATCATTAACATTATTGCATTATAAACACTCTTGTTTGTTTACAATTCCAAAGCTCCATTTCTCTCTAGAAATTCCCCAATCTCTCCATTTCTCTAGCCACTATCATCACCCGACACCCTCACCATTAATAAGCAGCGACAAGGAAGACTCTGTCTGACAATTTAAGAGAAACACCCTTTATGAGGGGTGTAATTGGTGAACTCTCTAATCTAAAAGTCGAGTAAATGACCCCTCTCTTTGACTTACTAATCTTAGTAGGTGTGTCGAAGTAATTGAAAGGAAAAAGCGTATCTTTTCATTGATCGCCATCCTTTGTTATATCTGAAGACAATCCCAGACGAATAGGAAGGATATGAAGTTTCTAACTCTACATGAATCTGATTTCCTTTTTCAAACTAGTTTAATTCTGTCTTATATGGCTCTCCCTCGAGTTGGAACATGGGTGGTGATCATACTTGACTTGTTCACGAATAACTAACTGATCCCGCTCAAAGGTTTTGTGAAAATATCTCTAGCGTTCTCGATCTTTGCATTAATCTGTGGGGTCGGCCCAGCTGGATCTTCTCTCACGAACAAAATGACAATCTATCTCAATGTGTTTGGTTCGTTTATGAAATATTGGGTTAGAGGCTATATGCATGACATCTTGGTTATCACACCAAAGCTTTGTTGGTCTTGAAGTTGTCTTACAGCTTAGTGATAAGCGATGTATCAAGTATGATCTTTCATACGGTGTGCCATGGCACCGATACTCGACTTACATGAGCCTCGAGACAACACTTTGCTTCTTACTTTTCCATGATATGATTTCCTCGAAAAAGACGCAATATCTGAGTGGATCTCATGTCTTCCTTAGATCCCTCACCTTGTCTGCCGAACACTCGATTTTAGTAAACACGTCTTAACGCTCTGATATTAAAGCGTCCAGGAGCTTCTTCCAGTAGCATAAGGATAATAACCACTGCGTCGATGACTAACTATGGAGATGACATATCTTGACTCAGCGCAATGAATAAGCGATATCGAGGGCGAGTTGTGGGCTGAAGGATGGGGATAAAATACGGGTTACTTCCTGAAAATGGCCAATGCTCATAGAAAGGAGAATTGTCTTAGAAAAATCGGGGTATCCCAATGGTAAAATGATGGAAAAGGAGGTACAAGAGTGGGTTGGGTTGATAGATGCTTTCCAAAATCCTTCGGCCCCTTAGTGGCGTCCTTCACTTCAGACCTCTGGTTTTTGATGTAAGAGGAGGTAGTGCAGAGGCTGCATCGAAAGTTGGAAGAAGTTTTCTCGGAGGGAGGAGATTTGGACCGAGCTATTCGGGTCTCGATGGAGACAAAGCTCACAGGCGAGATGGTTTCCCCAGCTTTTTAGTCACCAGTTAGGATTTTGTTAAAATGAGGTGTTGGGTTTTTAAGGAATTCCATGAAGCGAGAGCAAATTGTTAGAAGTGTAATGCCCGGTCATGTATTTGGTTCTAAAGCGAATGTTGAGGATCTCAAGGACCTTGAAATGGAATTAGTTTAGTGGGAGGTTTGTATAAGATTTTGGCAAAAGTTCTAGCTAATAGGATCAAGAGTGTTTTGGGCGAGTCATTTCAAGTCTGAGTCAGTACTGTTGAGACGAGACAAATATTGGATGCAGTCTTGATAGCAGCGAATTTGTGGACACTATTGATAGAAGGAAGGGAGAGTGTGGTATAGTGTCTGTTTGGACATTGAAAAAGCCTATGATCATGTAAGTTGGGAGTTTACGTTTCGAGGTTTGGAAAGGATGGGTTTGTGAAGTGGGTGGCTGGGTGAAGTGGTGTGTTTCGCGGCGTCGTTCTGTGCAGTGTGGTTCTCTGAGGGTTCTTCCAAAACTTCGAGAGTGCAGGGGACCCACATATCTTTTGTGATAGGTATGGAGGCGTTAAGCCGGTTATTGAATCGTGCAGTGGATGGTAATTATCTCTCTGGGTGCAAATTTGCAGATAGGAATGGGGTCGGTTCTGTTATCTCTCACTTGCTCTATGCCGATGATACTTTGTTGTTCATAATGGTACCGACAAAAGAATCAAGTAGAAATTCTGAGTTGGATTCTGATCGTGGTTTAGGACATGTCGGGTTGAGGATCAATCTAAACAGAGTGAATTTTACGGATTGGTTCGGTTGAAAACGTGCGAGGAGTTAGCGGGCGAACGGATGGGTTTGGCTCCCCACCCTCTTCATACCTTATTCTTCCGCAGGGTCAGCATAAGCTTTGGGGTGTGGGATACGAGTGGAAGAACGGGTTCGGAAAGGATAGCTTCTTGGAAATCAGTATATTTCTAAGGGTGGTAGGATCACGTTGATTCTGAAGTACCTTATCGAGCCTTCCATCCCATTGCCTATCTTTATTCGAATCTGGGTTTACCGATGCGTTTGAGGAATTTGGGAGAAGATCTGAAGAGGTTTACGTGGTGGGGGGTAGTCTTGTGAAAAGATCATCTTGTAAGTGGAGAGGCGGTTTGTGCAGAGAAAAGAAGTCTTGGCTTGCGTAGATTTTCCATTCTCAACAAAGCACTATTTGACGAATGGTGTTGGCGTTTAGCTAATGAGAGGATTCTGCGGAGAAGGTTATTAGTAGTGTAAGTTAGGGTGAAGACTACGGGGTTGGGTGCAGCGATATCAATGGTGGTTTTGGGGTTGGCTTGTGGGAAATAAATCGGAAAGAATGGCTGACTTGTCCCGAAACCACCAGCTCTTGCCCTTGAATGGGAGAAGGATTAGCTTTGGAAGGATGTTTGGTGTGGAGAGGGAGCGTTGAGTCTCGAGATTTCCCGATTTATTTAGGTTGGCCTGACTGAAAAATGCTAGGGTGTGGATTTTGTGGGACGAGGATGAGAGTGGGGTTGAGAAGTACGGAATCAGTCTTTCTTCGTTCTTTTTGTGATTGGGGGAGGTGGATAGGCTTTACAAGTCTTTGCCATATTAAGCCGGGAATCGAGACCTCTCGGGGAGGATGAAATCCTCTTGAAGGCTCCCGAGGATGATACTTTTACGTGAAAGAGAGAGCCTAATGTGCAAAGGTGCTAGGTGTTCTCCTGAGTGGATTCAGTTTAGCTCTATTTGGAATCTGTCGTACGCCGAATGGGATTCTTCGCTTTGGAGGCTTCTTGGGGAAAAGTGCTTACATTAGGCGGCAGGCGCAACGTCGTGGGAGAGCTCTGTATCGTGTTTCCTTTGTGAAGAGGATGAGGAGGACATAAATCACCTATTACTTCATTGCAAAAAGGCCAAAATGCTCTGGGACCTTTTCCTGTCGATAGTTGGCTCAATTGGGTTTCGGTTCGGTCATTGAAGCAGCTCCTTTCTTAGCCAGGGAGCTCTGGGTGGGTAAGCAGAAAAACATATGAATGGCCTTGCTATGTCTATTACGGGCATTTGGCATAATAGGAACATGTTGGTTTTTGAAAATAGGGCTACTTCGGATCAAAGGACAAAATTTATCTTTCTGAGCAAGTTATGGTCGCTAGCAAATACTCATAGTGTTGATATGAATTCTTTGGTGGATTTTTGACTGTGGATTGGGGTGTAGGTAAAAGTTGTTTAGTTCTCTCCTTTAGAAATTAGAACCTTTGGGTGGTCAGTTTTGTCCTTTGTCTTTTGCATTTGCCTTAAGGTTACTCTTTGTATACTTCCTGTGTATGATTTGGATCCTTCTTTCTTGGGTTTCTTTTTAATATAATTGCTTTTTATCGATCAAAAAAAATATCCGAGGCGAGTTATTGTAAGATAATTCGATTTAAGCCAGAGTGTTACGTATCTCGGGGTCTTCAGATAGGTCTCCTTGTAGTGATCGCACATTAGGAGTGCGGGAGTACTACACGGTTTGACACAGTTTCCTGTCTCGAGTGTGTCGAGTGCGTATTTAGTTGAGATAACAAAATTTCATACTTCTCAAGACTGACACTAATAAATGTAACATTTCTAAATCCTTTGTGAAGCGGAGGCTATGAAGAAGAATTTAGAGATAATATATCTTTGGAGTCACTTCCCGGTGACAGTATCATCCTATACACTACAGGTATAATATCTGAGCGGAATTTTTATAGAAGACGAGTGGTGGAGACTTACTCTTCTACATGCGAATGTCTCAGCGTAGGCGAATTTGCCAAACCAAGCACGAGGACTGTTTCAAATCATATAAGATGTTCCCAAAGGCGACATAAGTTCCTTTATCTCCCACCGAAGAAAACTGACAAACCTTGGAGGTTGCCCAGCTTCAACTACGAAGATCTCCGTGTGGAAAGGCATTCTTGATATCAGTTGATGCGAGTCTCGATCATAAACAGCGAAGATAAATAAACAAACAAGCGGATATCGGCTTAGCTACGAGAAAAGAATATCGAGGAAGGCAATCGGCGCGAAAGTTTAGGCATAGCCTTTAGCGATAAGAGCGAACGCTGATCTAGCAGCGGACCCGTGAGATTAAACTTTTATTGCAAACACCCAGCGGCCTTGACCCGATGGCCTTCTTTCCAGTAGGTAAAGGCACCAAGTCCCATGTACCATTGTTATCTAAAGCTTGCATTTCATCCACCATAGCACTACGCTAACCAGGGTGAGATAAAGTCTCACGGACAATGTTAGGAAGAGAGATAGAATCAAGAAAGGCAATAAAGGGACAAGAGGAAGACAACAAATGGTTATAGGAAACAAACGGAGAGATTGGGTAAGCCTGCGGCGTTTACAACTGCAGATGGATCTAATATTGGCAGTGGTGTTGAATTTAGAGATTGGAGGTTACGGCTCCCGAAGTATACCTTAGTAATGAGAGGTTTAACAGGAACGGAAGCTAGAGTAAGAGCTGGTGAGGCAATAATGTACACTAATAAATCATCATCCTTCCCCTGACTAGGAATAGGTGAAGAAAGGGAAAACGGAGTAGTCTCAAAGAATGTAACATCAGTAAACACAAAGTAACGTCGAACAGTGGGACAATAACACCTATACCCTTTTTGAACACGAGAATAGCCCACAAAGATGCACTTTAAGGACTTCGGATCAAGTTTAGAGCCTTGAGGACAGACATCTCGAACAAAGCATGTGCATCAAAATACCTTAGGATCAATAGAAAACAACGAGTTATTTGAAAACAACTGGTGGTAAGAAGTAGCCCAATTAAGAACAGACAAGGGCATCATATTTTAAAAAAAAAAAAGCGTGGAGATTGCATCGACCAAAAAATGTTTAGGGACATTCATCTAGAACAAAAAGGTTCGGGCAGTCTCAAGAATGTGTCGATTCTTTCTCTTAGCTACCCCATTATGAGAGGGTGTATCAACACACGAGGTCTGATGGAGAATCCCATGTTGTAACATGAAAGATTGAAAAGGTTCCAAAAAATACTCCTTGACATTATCACTTCTCAATGTTTGAACAGAGACATGGAATTGTATTTGAATTTCAGCACAAAAGGCACTAAAATGAGAAAAAAACTCAAAACAACTTTTCATTAGATAAATCCAAGTAACACAAGAGAAATTGTCAACAAAAGTAACGACATGCCGTGATAGGAGACATAGTGGAATGAGGACCCCGAACATCATAATGGACTAACTTCAAGGAGAGAGCTCGTTTAATGACTACAGGACTCGAAATGCACATGATGAAGTTTAGCATATTGACACGGCTCACGATTGATGGGGATAAGCCTTTAGAAATTGAGGATATATCTTCTTCGAGAAAGAGAAGAGTGACTGGCGATGATGTAGGAGAAATTTGAATGGAGATGCTTGACTCGGAGAGCAAAGTAACGGACTTTGACATACGTGTGTGCGAGGATGTAGGAACCCTGAAACTCATCCTCACCGATACGCTTTGTCGAAAGATTACAGATTAAACAATAATCGAAAAGTGTGATGTGCAATTAAGTGTACGAGTCAGTTTACTCACAGAAATTAAATTAAAAGAGAATTGTGGTAAACTCAAAACGGAGGTTAAAGTGATTAAAGGAGTCAGATGGTGTCATGACCCGAGACCTGAAGATGTTAACAGCCTGCAAGGGTAATAGTAGAGTGAGGGTGAGACTAAGCAGTAAGTAAACTAGAGTTACACATCATGTGGTCGGTGGCTCAGAATTCGATGACACGTAATGGAGAAGAGGAAATAAAACATGTGTTGGTTTACACGACTCGAGTGTGATGATAAAAGTAGATCTGCAGACTTAAGTGATTTCTAATATAAGAGATGGTAGAAAATCTTTGATTTTATTGCAAATCTCCTACACTTCGACATACATGGCTTTGGACAATAACCATGACTCCTCATAAGGGTTTTCTTGTTAGTCATAGAAGCGAATCTAATGAAGCAAGTCCTTTGAAAATCCGAAAAACACCGAAAAAATTGGATCTTGTAAGGAAAATGACCACCTTTCCATGAGGGTTTCTTGTTAGTCATAGAAGTAGATCTAATTGAAACAAGTCACTGAAAATTCGAAAAACACCGAAAAAATTGGATGGAGTGTTGGGAAGGACACCTTTATGAAGAACACTACGATGGGGAATAGAACTTGGAGTGCCTGATCCACAACAAAACACCTCTACGGACCTCGAAGAAATCAAGAAGACAAGCGAAAAACCTACTGAGCAATTGAGCTCTGGGACATAAAGTGTTTAGAAAAACGCATTCGCGAAACTCAAATGTCGAATATCTGATGGGTAGATGACCTTGTCGTGTGGCGACATCGAAGGTGTCAGGAATGGGACTATGGGCCAATCTCAGAGCGCATGAAGGCGAGTGCGATGATGCGACCACTCGTGGAGGCTTATGGGACGTCAGTGCGGAGAGATTCCAGCGGCTTGGTGGATAGATCGTGCGGCCGATCAGTGGGAGGGTCCTTGGCTGGAGATGAGTAGCAGGAAAGTTCGCCAGAGTTGGTCACTAGCGGTGAGAGGTTTTTTCTTCAAAATATTCGAAAAATGCGCCCATTTTGGATCAAGTCTAGTATAGGCTTTAATACCATGTAATCAGAGATAATTGAAGGAAAAATTGTATCTTTCATTGATCTGAGCCACTGTTACTATCTGAGAAGCAATCTGACGAATAGAAAAGAATATGAAGTTTCCGACTACTGCATGAATCTGAGTTTCCTTTTTCGACTAGTTTTAATTCTCTGATATAATAGTAGGGAAGGTGTTACTCAGAATTTAGTATTGGCTTTCCACACACCGGCAACAAGAGGGAGTATACGAGTTAACAAGTTGAGTACAAATCTCTTTATTTTGACATGATAAAATGGTGTATCTCCATGGCCAATTTTTCAGTTCTAATCAATGGAATGTCGTTCGATTTTTTCTTTGCTCACGAGGAATTAAGGCCCGAGCTATCCTTATCCACATTCATTTATGTAGAAATCGCGGAGGATATTTACGGTTTATTCCTTCAGTCTGTATGGTCGCACGTTCTTTGTCACGCCATGTGTCTCTTGTGCTTGCCTGTTTACGACTTTGAGCTTGATGTCATCTTTAGCGAGCTTCAATCCGAGTCTGGCCGTCTCCTTTGTCGATATGAAGTTGTGGGTTGCTTGGCTGCCACTATCTACCACGATCTTGCCCACCCGGTCGACAACTCAGAAGTACATCGACCCACTTATGAGTTGCCTGGGAAACCGAATGACATTTAATAGCCGAAGGGTTGAAGCTCTGCATGAGAGCCTTCGACTGTAGCATTCTCCCCATCTTTGGCTATGAATGCATTGAACTTCTCCTTCCTTGGGCAGTCTCTCGCTTGATGTGGCCCATCACAAATAAAGCATTCCGATGACTTGGTAGCTGTGAGGAAGTTGCTCTTCTCCACTGGCCTGTGACCTCCATTCTTCTTGAAGGTCTTTGACTTAGACTTTCGATTCAACTCTAGCTTCTGGCCTTTCCCCTTTTGGGTGGGAGTAAGGGAAGAGGTCATCATGTAGTTGACTAGGCAGTTCATTGCCGCCATGGTTGAGGGCAAGTCTTAGACGCCTTGCCTTCTTAACTCAGTTTGAGCCCATCCTTGCAACCTGGACATGAAGTTGAACAGCTTGTCGACTTCGGACATGTCCTTGATGTCGAGAGCCGGTGAGCTGTATTCCTTCCACGTAGTTCGATCGGGCAGGTGCGCGAGGCTTCTTCAGAATCTCTCTCCATCCATCCTGTTGTGTTCGTGGGAAGGCGGTCCTTCGGCTCTTCTTCGAGGATCTCCCATCTCGATTTTTTGGTCGACCAACCTTAACATCATGCCAGTCTGGTCCACCACCAAAACTGCATCCTTGAAGCAAATACATAGTTGTTCATGATACTTGTTCCTGACCAGGCAGTCGGTGCTGCCCAATATTTCCTATATTCCCAAGGAAGTTCTCGAAGTCTTTGGCATTTCGGTACTACCCGAAATGCTTATGCTGGCACTGTACCTTTGCGAGGCGGATTCGAGGCGAGGTGGATGGTGTCCCCTGCACCATTGCTCTCCCCCTCTGAGATGCGGTTCGCTCTGGAACTTCAGGTCATGACGGCACTTTGTCACGAAGGGTGTCATCAGCCGTTAAGGCAACTATCGCGCGCGACGTCTCCATCATATCTTGCCTGAACGACGACGGGAAGGCTTTAGCAAGTTGAGTCGAAAGAGTTGTGTTTGCCTTAGCTGTTGTGCTCAACTTCACGTCAAGCTTAGACACTTGCGTGCCTACCTTGGCTTCAATCCTTGCCACTTGCTCCCATAGCGCATCGATCGTCACTCTCCTTGTTAGCCATGTGGCTCTGTACCTTATCTAAGCTTTAATAGTTAGCTTGCTTGTGTAGCACCTGAGACCAGGCTATTATCTCAATGCCCAAGCTCCTGAGAAACACAAGAACGTATGGGGCTCTCCCTAACTCGTATTTTATTAACTCCTTAAAACACAAGATTCTCATGCAAAGGCTCCCACATGGTCGGGATGCTCAATACTCTCAATGGATCCAATTCTCAATGATTTACCAAGTGGGCACACAAGCCCTTTATATAGATTTGAGACAGGGAGACCGATCCTAATACAAATTTGACTAAGTCTACTCTGCTCTAAGTCTTCATCTCATTATTATGAATCCTTCTTGGATTAGGAGTCTTTCCAGATCAGGATTCCTAAGCAAAGTCATGCGAATCCCTCTTGGACTAGGAGTCTTTCTTGATAAGGACTCCTAATGCCATAAGACTCACGTGTGCATGACTCCTTATCTTGCAGATCCTTGTATATGGGACTCATGTTGTACTCCTGGATTAGGAGACTGTTGCCCAGGCACAGCCTTATATAAGGCAGGCTTTCCCCAAACTAATCCCACTTTGCTTCCCCAGGCCCCTCTAAGCTGTGGGTGCCACGACTGTTACTGTGCACGCCTCAGCTAGGCTATAGGCTTGCCTTCCTTCTTGTATGTGCTTGGCTCATGCACTATGCTGCCGAGTCATCCCATGCCAACACTCGCTTCCAACGATCTGCCTTGATATCCTTCCCTGATGCGTGCATGGGGCCAAGGCAGCGCCATCATTCCGCGTTGAGCTCGGGTCATCTAGTCGAGGGGCTAATATAGGCACATAATGTTTTACTGCTTGCCACTATATGAACTTGCCTTCTATTATGAAATGCTCTGAATCTCACTCACCAGTTGAGAGTTTAGCCATTGGCATCCAATTACAGCCTTGACCGATTCATCTCAAAGCTATGCCTTGATTGTTTAAATCCGTGGTGCAAGATGTTTTTTTTTTTTTTTCTGATAGATAAAAAGCAAAAGCAAAACAGCTACAAGGTACGCGGTGCAAGATGTCATCAGCTCTCTGCTAAACTATAATAAACTTCAGATGCTATCAGTTTCATATAGAAAATAAAACTTTATTATGATATACTTTTTGTTCGGTAGTTTAACTTCATGTGTTTCCTTTTCCTTGTGCTGTGTTGTTGATTGTTTTCATCATATCAGATTAACAATGGAAATTGAAAAGACACACTAACTAAATTTTGCTGGTCCAACCAGAAACCCACCAAGCAAGAGGTAGTGGATTGCTTCCTTGGCCAGCTCGATTAACTTCTCCTCCTCCTCGTCTAGCTGATTTTGGATATACCAATGACATGTTTGAAAGGGAAACGGTAATTCATGGCAAAATATCTGTGTTTATGTGCACGTCACATTTTCTGCCTAGGCACGCATAAACACTAATACATGGTCCCAAGAAATTAGTATATGATAAGATTGATTGTGGTGCAGGAAGTTTTGGAAACAAGAGTTGACAATTACTGGGATATTATGGGTGCAAAGATCGAGCCTGATACTTTGAGGAACGTGATGGACATGAAAGCAAACATGGGATCATTTGCAGCTGCTCTGAAGGACAAAAATGTGTGGGTAATGAATGTGGTTCCTGAGGATGGACCACCTAACACTCTCAAGATAGTATTTGACAGAGGCCTGATAGGCACTACTCACAGCTGGTACGTTCAATTCTATTTTAGATAACAGAATAAGGAAAAAAAAAAAGAAAAAGGAATTTAAGTGTCTAACCTCAATTCATCCCAAACCATGAAGACATTAAAATTTTGTTTCTGGTTGTTTCTTTCCTCTGCCTTCTCAGGAACCGGAAAGAGTATTGAAAATTTCTTTTACCCTCTAGATTTCTAGGAAAGATCCCAGACTTTCGGACAAGTAAAACTAAAACTACTGAATGGCTATATCTGAAATATAAAAAGATAGAAAGAGTCTCTAGAACCCAGATTACCAACAGAAATATAAAAGGCATGACCATATTGTCAAGTGTTTGAAGATATTCTTGTTTTCCAGATTTGTGAATCACTGAAGTAGTAGTATTGTATGCACCAACTCTGACCAGGTGTGTGAATCCTTCTCAACTTACCCAAGAACCTATGACCTACTCCATGCCTGGACAGTCTTCACTGATATAGAGGGAAAAGGGTGTAGTCCAGAGGATCTACTGATTGAAATAGACCGCATCCTAAGGCCAACAGGATTCGTGATCATCCGGGATAAGCTAACAGTAATCGAATTCGTAAAGAACCATCTAACTGCATTACACTGGGAAGCAGTGGGAACAGCAGATTCAGATCAGGAGGATGAGGATAATGTTGTTGTGTTCATCATCCAAAAGAAGATTTGGCGTACAAGCCAGAGCCTCAAGGAATTAGATTAATGCTCACGCTCTCCCTGCCTTCTTCATTAATGCTCATTTTTTGCCTTTTTTTTTCTCCCTCTTCTACTGTTTTTTGTTCCATTTCTCCCTCAACTTTGTGAAAGCTTCTTATTTTTATTACAAGAGGTCATAAGTGGAAATAAGAAAGGGCATTATGTTTGTTCTTAAGAAAATCTACCTGGTTTTTATTCCTGGCCCAAGTCTTATGTTGTGGTAGTAGAAAATAATAGAAACTTCTGAATACAATATAATTCTTAATGTACATGCACATTCTTTTTTTTAAAACAATTAAGAAAATAATAGAAACTTCTGAATAAAATACAATTCTTATTGTATTAAGCATGTGGACTTTAAAATTTATGAAAATGAATTTTTGTAGTCAGCATATCAAAACATTCTTTTTAAAACAGTTAGAAAATAATAGAAACTTCTGAATACAATATAATTCTTGTTGTATTTAAAGGTGTGGGAGATAAAATTTATAAAATATTTTAAATCAACATAATAAAACCCATTAAAAATACCAAGGAAAATTATTTTTTCACGTTCGATTTCATCAAGAATATTATAAAAAAAACATATAATAAATTTCTTAATCCTAAAAATAAATAACTGAATTAAATCAAACACATATATAATTAATTTATTAAGTTTAAACTTATTTTTTTATTTTCCTTCATTTTTTTTTTCTATTTTCCTCTCCATTTTCTTTTCTCTTTCCGTTCTATTTTATCTCTCCCTTTCCCTAGTACTTTTTAGGGTTCCAAACTGGGTAATGTAAACAATAGCCCCAGATTTAAAAGCTCATGGGACCAGTAAAAAAACGAGAATAATTTAGGGTTTGGTTATTGCTGGTTGGAAAGTTAGCTAAAACATTTCTAAGGTTTTTGAGTTTTAAACCTTAGGCATTTAGTGTAAAAATGAAAAAATATTCTTCAAAAAGAAAAGGTTTAGGATTATTCTTAAATCTAATATAGTTTTTATCCATTGAATCTAAAAATGTCTCTTTTAAAGAAACATTTTTTAAGCTGAAAGTATATTTTGAATAAACATTTTCTTTGAAATGTTAGATTGAAAATGCCTTAGAAATACACTAATTTTAAAAATTGAATTCATACTAAAATGTCTTTTTGAATAGGATTTAAAAATTTTTTGAATTCAGACTAAAAAATATCTTTTTACAAAAAACACTTTCTAAAAATTATAAAACTAAAAAATCTCTCTTAAAAAATCACTTCCCAGATATTCAAAAAAGGGAAAATACCTCTTAAAGAAACACTATTTAAAATATTATACTAAAAATATATTTGAAAAAAACAAGTTTGGTGTCTTCCACTTTCTAAAAAAAAATAAAAAATAAACCCACTTTTTGAATCTTCATCCTACGGTAAGCTTATGTAAAGAAAACTACCAGGATTAGTTTTCAAACTCAGTTTTTCAAGATTTTTTATTTTATTTTTCGGAAACATCCCTCTTGATATATGGATTAAACCCAACTCTCCTTCCTCCAAGTCCAAAAAACCACAAAACTAGCCATATGCTAATCTCACACACACACCAAACATAAAAAATACAAGATAATTATTGCGTTTCTTTCTCTTGGGAGTAATATCATTCATATAGCGTGTGCCGCGGTGGTTGCTCAAATCTCATCATCCTACCTAGAGAACTAGAAGAGACGGTTCTAGTGTAAAATCAAAATAGAAGTTTGTTCTACTAACAAAAACCCAATAAAAAACGTCCCAACTGTTGTTGCTTCTTCCTTCCCCATGGAAAATTGGGGATATTCTGGGCTATTTTATTTTACTCTTTCTCAGGCAGATTTCAACTTGGCTGATGCTGAGGCCAGGTGAGAAAGGATCCTGTGTCCTACAAACACCAGAAACACTCCCAAGAACCCGAGATTTTTCAATGTTGTGAACAGGTCCAACTGCAAGAAGGAAAGGGAAAAAGATAAATGCAAGACAAGAACTAAGGAATTATAAATGAAATGAAGGAAAATGTTAGTATAAGGACGGAGAGACAGAGAGACAGAGAGACAGAGAGACAGAGACAGACCTTCCACCAGAAAAGCACATAGAGCAACAGAACTGCAGCAAGGCCTAAATGGAAGAGGATTGCAAATGTAGCAGGAACCACTGATGTAGGGAAGTTCTTCAGGTTCACACCCAGACGGAATAACTGTGTACAAGAAGAAACCAGCACACATCATTAGATGATATGCCAGCGAATAAGACAAAGACATTACTAATTAGATGATAAAAAATAAAAATAAAAACTCACCCCAACCAAGAAAATTATGAATGGAAGAATGGTGAGACCCAAGAAAGCAAGTGAGAGTTGTTCTGGTGGTCGCTTATCCGGAGCCCGAAATATGTGCACTATCTGTGCTGAACTGGTATCTGAGTAAGGACAGACTGTGGAGGGGGCGTGGGGCCTTTCTCAGGTGGTTCGGGCAGATCTTACTCAACATGGCCTAGGGCCTGTGGCAAAAGAGTTTCCTGGAAAGAACATCACAATAAATACGATCAGACCCAGGGAGACTAAATAGAGAGCGAGAGAGCCATAAATTAAAATTTTTATAGAAAGCCACACTCACCATGACAGCATCACCAACAGTAAGTTCAATATCGTATCTGCCTGAGAGGTAGAAAAATTTCTCAACTAGTCCAAGGAAATCCTACAAGAAAATACCATTTTGCTGCATGTAAGTAAACACGCTTCTCCCCAAGCATGGTTGATTTGTTAATATAATTGAGTATCAGACAGCCATGTAGTGTGCATTCCATCATGCCAAGGAGAAATGCATCTAACAACAAAAAATCATCTTAGTTTCAGAACCACTTCAAATGTCTGTTTCAGACCATTTTTCGCTACCAAACCCTGTCACGGTTAATTTTGCACCCAGGCCACTGTAGAATGCTAATGTCCATGGCCAACATTAAGTCCCATGTTAGAGCCATTGTTACAAAGGCCTCGGAGTAGACATCTATTACAATACAACATCTATTCCACTACAAATATGTCGAGTCCCATTTGAAAAATGAGTCCCAAATGGTAATAATAACAATAAAAATAAAAACAATAACAACATAATAATAATAACAAAATGATTAGATAATACAGTCAGGCACACTTACTAATACTATTGCAAACTCTTTTCCAGAGCTGCCCACCACAAAAAGATGCTCAACTTTACTCTCATGCTTCAACTTAAGGAATGCCTGCAGGCCAACGAACTTCTCAGCCAACTAAACATGGAAAGAATATCATGCAAGAGACAGAAAGCAGACAACGAACCTGTTGCGGCTTAAAAGCATGCCCAAGAGGAGTGGCTAATTGAAAAGATAAACGTAGCTTTTGAAGGTGGTTTGCTGATAAGGAAACAGCATTTTCACCAGCTAAATCTAACCTAAATACATCCAAAATATAGCATGACATGCTCATTAGTTATATGTTGAAGCACACATCAAACGATAGTGAACAAGAAAATAAGGAATGGAAGATAACTTAAAACCTTCAATTAACACATTCAAAATTTAATACTGCAACCACACTTTTGAGTTATTATGACATAGTCTCCACCTAAATATAGGCTGAATAGGTTTAAAATTAAGCATGACAAGCATTAACTAATTGAAGCCCAACATACCAATGATAATGAATTAGTCAACAGTTAAATAATGAAGAATAACCCCAGATCTTGAAGTAACACATGTAGAATCCACTAAGCACTCTCATCTGAAAGTTTGCAATCATCTTGCTCACATAGCTCTGTACATTCTTGCCATGTTAAATTGATTTTTTAAACAGAAGTGGCAATTATATCAAGGAAAACCAAGATGTGTAAAATTCTTCAGAAAGACATGGAACACGGATTGGAATAATAGAGCTTCCCACAAATTTATATATTGAATAATTAAATTCTTACTAAACAAATAAATGCTAATTTAACAAAATTTTGCCCAATGAAAAATAGAAGTAATATTTTACTCTTATTATTCAATCTAAAACACATCTGTCCATGAAGTTGGCAAATGTAAGTCCTGTGTGGGTAAAGACATAAGCATCAGACAGACTCATTCCACAAATCCTTGCTGGAAGCAGAGATGCATATGCTAATTAATACACAAACATCTTTAATAATTGCCATGATCTCAGAACATAGATGTTATCATTTTGCATTACTTAAATGTTTAGCCACTGTATCCACTCCAATCGTGCACACAATGTCCACATAAATTCTGAAGCTTCCTGGAAGATACAAAGCACGAGAGAGATAAATGCACACAAACAGAAATAGGCATAAATGCATATGTGTAGAAAAAAAGTTATCATAGTTGAGGAACATAACGAAGAGGAATAAAAAAATTCTAATTTATCAATCAATGAAAATTCATTGCTTGTTTTAGGTGTAAATCGACAAGTAACATAAAATGCTTCTTTTTTTCTTTTTCTTCTGAGCTAAGCATGCACCCATAAATTTGAAACACAAATACAAGTGAAAACAACTGTAGGTGCGGAAAAAGTCGATAATGACTTTATCAGTGTTCATAACAACATTCAAGAGAATGCATCATTAATACATAGAATTCTCTATAAATTATAGCAGCAGAACAGGAAAAGAAAAGGTAGAGCAATTAGGAACATACTTCCTCTTGGTTTCCACACTCCCAAGATCACTATCAAGAATAGCAATCTCAGCCATGTCAACTTTGATTACTCCTGTGACAAGTATTGGTACTCGTGTTTGGCCTCCAGTCGCATAAATTTTCTCATGCTCTGGATCATGAAGCAGTATCTACAAATAATTGTATACGATATATTACCTTTAGAAAGCTGAAATGGAGATTAGCTTCAATGAATAAAAATGAAGCTACGTGGTAAAGGATTGAGGTGGGGTTATGGGAGGTTTCAGGGAATGATAGAGAGAAGCACCTGTCAAAGAGTCTTCTGTTCTAATGAAAATGAGAGCAGATGAAAGAAATGGAAACTGGTTTGCAGTCGAGTCAAAATCTTTCGAGTTTACGATGGAAGGTGAAGGGAAAAAAGCAAAATGTTTTATCACAGAACGGAGTAGAGGTATAGCTTCGTGGATTCGGTTTGGAGTAGAGGGGATGAATAAGCTGTTGTTAGGAGTTGAAGAGTGCTGTAGGGTTTTTGTTCCTGCTAGAAGACCCTTTGAGTGGAGGGAGAACGGAAGATATTTCAGACTGGAGAGTAAGGAAAACAACGCCGGGAGGTTCCTTCTCTGTTCTGTTACTGATGCCGAAGGAAAAAAGCATAGGCTGGTCTTCCCGGAAGGTAGGGGGTTCTTAAATGGTTGGACTATGCTGGCAGAAAAAATCAGAGGGCTGGGCTTTAAAACTTTGCAGGAGAATAAACCCATGAGGATTGTGACAAAGAACTGCGAAGGGGGAAGAGAAGAAGTGGATAAGTCTAAGCAAAAATAAAGTTACTTGGGGGGGACAGCACGATCTTAAGGATGAGGATGTAGTAGGAAGTAGTGTGGACAGCGCGGTGTGGGTGGATGTTGGAGACTGCGTCTATGGGAAGGCGTTGGGGCCCCTGCAGTTCTGTTTGATCGGAAAATGGAAGACAAAACCAAAGCCTTATCCTACGGCAAAGGTGATGGAGGTCTGGTTTAGAGATGCCTGGAGGCTAAACGAGGAAGTGTTGCTTGCTGCCTTAAATGAAGACCTTTTTCTGTTGGAGTTTGACTCGCCAGAGAAGGCAAAGTGGGTCCTTGAGTCGGGAAGAAGAAGCTTCAAAGGAGGCGCTTTACAGCTGGAATGGTGGAGTCCAGAATCTGGGTGTATAAGGCGCAAAGATTTAGTGCAAGAGGCTTGGATTAGGGTGGTAGGGCTGCCACTTCATCTATGGACACCCGAAATCCTAAGAAAATTAGGTGATGCGTGTGGAGGTTTCGTGGCTTTAGACAAAAATACAGAGATGAAAACGGAGGTGAAGTGGGCCAGAATGCTGATAAAGATGGTTGGTAAGTCCAGGCCAAGCGTCGTCAACATCCTAGAAGGACCAAGATCTTTTGAACTGCAGATCTGGTGGGAGGTCTCTCCCTGGGTAACTGGTGTCTACCCTGTAAGTTCAAGGGCTGAAGCGAAAAATTCAGAGGAAGAAGAAGAAGGCGTGGCACGCGCGGTCAAGCTATGGAGCCCCCAAGAAACAGCAATAATGAAGGGCAAAGGTGTGCAGACAAGGACAAAATTGGGGAAAAGGTCGGTCTCACTGAGGCCGACACTGCCTTCTCTCAAGTGTCGTAAGGATGAATGGCGTAGGTGGGCCTATGTATGGGTGGGGGAACAAGTCGCACTGTGTACCGCTTTGGGGGAGAGGGGCTCACTCACAGGCCGGGTCCCAGGTGGGTCTAACTGGGCACTGGGCTTGCTCCCTCCCTGGTCAAGGATTGATTCTCCCGGGCCTAGGGCTGAATTAGCAGGAGCCCAAATTACTATAAAGGTCGAGGCTGAAGATGGGGTTGAAGTTGCAGCAAGGGAAGCTGAGTCCACATGAGCTCTTCGTGGGGTCGCCAGATGGATGGGCCGACAATGTTCCCTCGGGTCATTGTCGCCAGCCCTCAAACTGCCTAAGGGACTAGTATGGTAGTGGGATATTGGGGGCTGAAAAAGGCCTAAAGTGGCCCACCCGCCCTACCAAAAGAAGAGCGGAGGACTAGGGAGGAGGCAAGAGCCCGCGCGAGGGCTCTTCGAACCCCCTGGTAGATCCGCTGATATGTGTTAGGTTCCCTACCGCATGCCAAAGAAGGTCAGCCCGGTCGGGGGACTTCAGCTTTGAGAGTTGGGCCGGGAAAAAGGCTGAGATGGTGCCCCACGAGAGCCCCCAGAATGGGAGGCTCGGGCCGTGAAATGGAGAAGAGGGTTTTTCTGGATGAGGTTCTTGCTCTGCTGGAGGCGCCTTATAAGGCCCGAGGATGACCCCAAAGCGCTCCGAATACACGCAAAAGGATCCAGGTTTGATACTATGTCCTCGGATGATTGTTCTTCTCCCCTCTTCGCTTTTGGCCGCCTCTTTCCGGGGGTTCTCCGCTCGGGGGGGACTTCCATGAGCATGAATCCTTGGGGGATATGGAACCGTTGAGGGTGGTGTCAGGTGATGGAAGAGAGTGGGGGAAGGGGATAGCCAATGCTCTAATGGAAGATGTTCAAGAATCAGTGGGTCCCGGGTCTTTGAAAGAGGAGTCAGCTAATGTACGTCCAGAGTGCATGGGTTATAATAACTGGGAAGATAGCTGCTTGGTCAAATTTAGTGAATTTCTAGGGGTCACAACGGCGGGTTTTGAAGAGGAGATTCTGAAGTTGATGCGAAAAATGGAGGCTCAGCAGGTAGGAGATAAGAGGAAGGGTACCCTACAGAGACAAGATGTGAGAGGGAGCTCAGGAAGTTGGAATGCACTATAAACTACAGTGGAAAGAGCCAAAATAGAGGTGGAAGAGACAGGGGGAATTTCTTGTTAAAGTTGAAATGAAGCTAAAACTGTTTTCGTGGAATGTTAGAGGAGCGAACAATCCAAACAAGAATGTTATTAGAAACTTTATTAGGTCTCAAAGGGTGGATTTGGTGTGCTTGCAAGAAACCAAGATCCAAGAGTTGTCTTTATCGCTGTCTACAACATGTAGGATTGGTCGAGGGAGAGTCGTGGAGGCCGAGGGAACCGTGCGGAATCCTAGTGTTTTGGGATACAAGAAAATTGAGTCAGGAGTTCAACAGGCCATTTTTCTGGCCACCTTGTATGTTTAAAAATGCTGGCGGATGAGCCAGGCCTTCAAGGTGGGTCTATGGTCCTATGGAAGAGGGGGCCAAATGAACCGTTGTAAGAACTCGGGGCCTGGAAGGTTTGCGGAGGGCCCTGGTGCATTGGTGGTGACTTCAATGTGGTTCTTTCCCCCAATGACAGAAACTTGGTAGGTAGGCTATCGCACCCTATGAGGCGCTTTAATAAGTTCAATGAAATGTGGCTTAGAGATTCCTCCGCAAGGAGGCCCTTTTACCCGAGGTGGCACCAAGAATCGGGCCAGACAAGTCCTACCGACGCATTATTGCGTCACCGACAGGAAAGCCGCAGCAATGTGATTCAAAAGAACTCTCCCGAGACTCCGCGGTCCTAATTAACGCCCGCGATGTTACCGCTGACGGGATTAAACTGGTCTTCGCCTTCCCAGCTTGAGAACATGTGGTTGAAGTTCAAAGGCTTTAAGGATCTTCTTAGAGGTCGGGTGGCAAGCTCTTCATTTTTCCTGATCCTTCGGGCCATTTCCGCTTCGAAATTAAAGGCCCCGAAAGGTATTTTGAAGGTTTGAATAAAGAGGTTTTCGCAGAGCGGAGTTAAAAAAGGAGGCTTTAAGCAAAGATCTCTGGACTGGCTTGAGTGATAAGGAGTTGTCCTTGGTAGAAGCAGAGGAGAGGGAGAAGGCTAGAGAGAATTATAAGGAGTGGGTCGATCTGGAAGAGGTCTCGTGGAGACAGAAATCCAGAGAAATTTGGTTGAAAGAAGGAGACAGAAACACGGGGTTCTTTCATAGAATGGCCAATTCTCATAGGAGGCGGAATTCTATCACTAGCATCATAATCAATGGTAGAAACTTGGTCAAGGAGGCTGAGGTTAAAGAAGGCCTAGTTAGGCTTTCCAGAGTCTCCTCTCAGCCCTAATCAATTGGCGTTTGCCTTTCCCAGACCTCTATTTCAATTTGATTGGCGAAGATCAATCTGCTAAGTTGGAAGAAATGTTCACAGAGGAAGAAATTCTAGCAGTAGTCTCTGGGCTTAATGACGATAAAGCCCCAGGTCCAGATGGTTTTCCATTAGCTTTCTGGTCTTTCAGTTGGGATTTCGTGGTTACGCAGGTTTCGGGCTTCTTGGTGGAATCCTTCCGAATGACTGGCCTGTGCCAGTCCGAATGCTACTTTTTTGGTTCCTTCGTTCCCATGCAAGAATCGCTGAGATCTAAATGACTCAAGACCCACTTTCATTTTTAATGGTAGTCTTTATAAAACTTTATCGAAAGTGTCAAGCCAACACTAAAAGGGTTAATAGTTTGGTTATTTCGCCTGTAACGCGTTCATAGAAGGGAGACAGATTCGACGCCGTAAGTTAATAGCCACGAGGTCAGTGGACTCTATTCTAAGAGGGAAAGAGAAAGGATCCTTTGTAAGTTAGGATATTGAAAGGATTATGATCACATCGTGGGACTTTCTTCTATAGATGCTTGGAGAGAATGGGGTTTGGCTCTAAATGGATTAGTTGGATTAATCGGGTGCACTCTACGCCTTCGCTGGGCCTTGATTGTCTCTTCCTCGGTTCTTCCGAGTTCCAGAGGCCTCGAGACAAGGGGGATCCTCTTATCGCCTCTATTTGTTTGTTACCTGATGGAAGCCCCAGTTGTCTCAAGTAAAGAGAGCGGAAGGCAATTTATTTCGGGTGCACGTTGGGGTAGAGACGAGGGGAGATTGTCATATCTCTCATCTTTTTATATGCCGATGATACTATCATTTTCCTCGCGGATGCCAATTCTAAATGTACCGATGTATCGAGATGGACCTTAATGTGGTTTGAAGCCTCTCAGGTTGGAAAATTGGGACCTCGAACAAGAGCGAGATTATCCCCTCCGGTAGGGTGGACAATGTGGAGGCGTTAGCTACCGAGCTTGGTCAGGGGTTGGTCTCTCCCTAAGTACTCGGGTCTTCCCCTCGAGCCTTCCTCATCAGGCTTCAGAATTCGGATTCTATCGAAGAAGATTTAGGAACAGACGGCCCTCCCCGAAAAGACAATATATCTCAAAGGGTGGGGAGACTTTACCTCATTCCTGGTTATTAACTGCCTAGCCTCCCCATTTACTTCCTCTCTCTGTTTAGAATGCCAAAGATTGTTTGGTCTAGCCGGAGAAGACTGCAGAGACTTTCATGGGGTGGGGTAACGAGCTAAACTCTACCTCACAATCGGAACAAGCCTGCCATGAAAAGTAAAGAGGAGGGTTAGTGGTGAGAGGACTCTCCATGATGAATCAAGCATTGCTTCAGGTTGTCACGGTTTACAACGAGGGACTCTCTTGAGACCGTGATCGCATCAAGTTCGTGAGGAAGTCGGGGGTCGGGAAACACCAGTGGGATATCGTGGGAGGCCATGGCACCGGCTCATGAAAGACACGTAAAAGAATGGCTCACCTTCTTCTCAAAAAAAAAAAAAAAAAAAAAAAAAAAAAAAAAAACACCATTCCTTAGAAATGCAGAGGAGGTCAGCTTTTGGAAGGACCCTTGGTGCAATGAAACTGTGTTGTGCAATGCATTCCCCACTTTGTTCAACTTGAGCTCACAAAGATGCTAGGGTGGTGATGCTCTGGGATTCCCCGGCGGAGGAGGGGGTTGGTCCCCGCCTTCTTGACCTTTAACGATCGTGGGCATGGAAGAAAGTGGATAGGAGCCCCTTCACTTCCCTCGCACAACAAAAAAATTAAAGCCTTTCAAGAGGATCTACAGTTATCAAGGAGTCTAAGACTAATGGTTTTTCAGCTTAGTCTTATGTATCGTGTTTCCAGGGTATTTTCCTACGTACTTCCTTGGCGATCCATCTCGAACCCAATCGCTTCCCCCAAATCGATTCGCCTAAGCTTCCCTTGGTAGCGTGCTTACTTTGACCGCCTAAAGAGGAGGGGATCCTTGGTAAACAGTGCTGTTTATGTGAAGAAAGCAATGAGGAAACAATAAGACTACTCGCTTATCCATCGCTTCGAGCCATGATGTTATGGGATCTTCGCCATTACCGATTTTTTTAATCGTGTTCCCGCACGGCCCACAATCCCCTTTGCTTGGCAAAAGTGCTGTTGTCTAAACAGAAGAGAGATTGTCATGCTCCCTTCGTATATTCCTGACGCTGTGGATGGAAAGGAATAGGTGGTTTTCAAGAATGAGGTCCTCCGCTTCAAAGGATGAAATCATTTTTTTGGTTTCTGTGGTCGTGGCTAAGTTGTATAGTGTTGATAACTTAAATTCACAGTGGGTTTTGACTTGACGGGTATAGGTGAGAGGGAGTTGGTATTTCTTTGTACCCTTCTCGTGTACTCTTTGAGCACCTTGTGCTCTTTTTTAATCTATATACTGCTTTTTACCGATCAAAAAAAAATGAAACAACAAGATTACCTCAAAAACAAACACATAATTCCCAACATCAATGTTCTTTGGTAGAGCTTCCAAGAAATGAACGGCATTTTCTGGGTCAAACTTGAGTTCCTATAATAGGCAAACGCCAAGGAGCACTTGACTGTAAGTTATTTAAATGAAAAAAAAATGACTGATCAAAACATCATATCCAAGACAGGCTAATAGTAGATAAGAACAACAATGAACCAAAAAAGTCTTTTTAGACAGCAAAGCACCTGATTCTCGATTACAAAAGCATTCTTTGAGCTAGAACTGGAAGCTTGCAAGAGCTTTACTGTCGCTGAGGTGCATCGGAACCCAATGCAGTATTCACCTTAACCTGATTGCATTCATAAAGACCAAAGATGTCATGATCTACAATAATTAGAGATATCAAGTAAGCTACAAGAAAATTTTTTGCACCAGTATAATGGCTATGAGGATCTAAAAATGAAATAATTGCAGTTGGCCTATGGATGGACGAGAAGCAAGTCAAGATTGTGTGAAAGTTGATTTGGCGATTTTCAATCAAATTGAGTATAAATGTTTCCAGCATCAGGGTACAAAACTAAAAGGAATCAAGAAACTAACATTTCACCCAAAAAAAAGGAACAGAATTTAACCAAACAGGTCCAACAAGAGGATGGGAAAAAGGGAGTTGAGAGACAAGTGTTGACCTCCATCAGAAGATATTTGATAACCTAAACCACATGATGAAATCGGAAAATAATACAAAAAATTATCATATACATTGATGAATGAGATTTAAATTAAATGACACACCTTGAGTTGGTCATTTTTGGTCAATGAAAGCACTGTTGCTGGTAGTGATAAAATCAATGATTGAAACTTGCAAGAGGAAAAAAGAAGTTTCCCAAAAATTTGAATCATGGACACTTAGTTTCCTTACCAATGTTGCCATTTTAAGAATCTATGGAAAATTAAATTGAAATACTTTGTCATGCATTTTGGGATGAAAAACTCCCAGATAAACCTGTGTTTTGAAACCAATAAATTATTTGATAGGTAGTTATTTTTTTCCTTTTTTGCCCACAATGGAACTTGAACCTGGAACCTCCTATAATCCTAACCCAACCCTTTACCACTTGAGCTAGGCCTGAAGGGCAAAAAAAATTTGAAAAAGATATCCCATGAAAACATGTTTGATAGTTGGAAATTGCAATCATATTTCCAATAGTACTATTGGGTATCTACCTCTTTTTTGATTGGCAGACATGGCCAGACATATAAAGACCCAAATTTATTTTCTATGCAGTCATAAAACCCAATGCCATTACCTATTCATAATTTATACTCATAAACAAATGAAAACTTCCAAACAAATACCTATTGCTTTCTAAGCAAGCCAGTGATCGACGGTTGAAAAAAGTCTTTAGCATCACCAAGAATGCCAACACTGAGAGTATTTTGTCAGACCAATATTTGTCTCTGGAATCTGCAAATTTGGAAACAGAATTTTAGAAGACAGTTTAACAGAAAATAAAGGAAAAAAAAAAAACGTGTTATAGTAACATGCATAGCCATTCACCCTCAAGCATCACTCACATTTAACCTTCCAGAAGTAACATCTGCAAATGCTTTAAGTCCTCGAACTACTGAGGCAGTAGTAGAAAGAGGTCCATGATTTTCACGGGCATCAATAATTTTCTCATCAAAGTAGAATGCCCCATCATCTACAGTTTGACACAAGGCAATAAAATGATTATATTATGGAATGAAATAAAAATAAAGAAGGCAGACTTGTATGTTCTAAGTAATTCTGAAGCTAACCAATGACATTTAAAGTTCTAGTAGTGGGCAAGAGTTTGAAAGCCAAATATACAATATCTGGAAAATCAACAGAAGCACTTGAAGCAGACAACGTATGAACCCACCCAGCCCAACCTCCCTTGGAGAAGGGGAGGGGAGAGAAAGAGAGGGGCAAGCACACAAACTAGCAAAAAGCTGCACTCACCATATTTCTCGATACTGTCAAAAAGCTTCACTATATCATTTCCTAGCGTGTCAATCTGCCAGCATAAAAGCTCAAGCATAAAAATATAAACCTGAAGAATTTCCATAAAAAAGAATAGTTGGTACGTCATCTTTACCAAACAACAAGAGCAGCATTGAACTAAAACAATGACTGACTGGCTAAAACCAGAAACGATGCCTAAATCCATATACTAGCATTTTTACATAAATAAATAATACTATAAAAAAAAAGCTAGAAAATGGACACACTATAAACAACCTTTATGACTGTAGAAATGAAAACGAGAAGGAAGACAAACAAAAGCCAAATCCCTCCCCCTCAATAAAGCTCCACCAATCAGCTAAGTCTACCACAGCCATTAAGTACATACAGTCAACTCCAAATTACAAACAACGGACAATTTGATTACTTGATCTATCTGTTCAATATTCTCCAAACAACCTCTCTCTCCTCCCAAACAATCAACATAAGTTAAAAAATATTAAAAAAATAAAAAGAAAAAAGGCTCTTCAAGCTCTCGTCTGATTCTTCTCAACAACATAACCATGCCAACTACAGTAACTACCATGCTAAACAAAGACTAAACTAACTACCACAGGAATTTTGCCCTCGATTAATAAAGGAAAATATCATCAACTGTTTCTTGTACTTCTTGAAACATATAATATCTGTTGGCAGCATGTTCCCTCCTTTACAACTGATCTAACATCAAGATCCTCCCCTAAAGGATTGGGAACAGAAACAGTATAGAGGTTATCAACCATGCACCAGTTAAGAAGAACAATTTTTTCCTTTCCTCCCATAGATGTGAATTAATTCTAAAAATATAAAGTCTTTAGTTTATTGTGAGTCAAGTTATTTTTCTGACCACCCAACAAACCTGAAACAACCATTATCTAACATGTAAGCATTAATGAATACTTTGAGACAGATGGAAACTAACCAATAGTAAATATCGCCGTAGCAAACTTTGGAACAGAGTAAGGGTGCTATAGTTCAACAACACTTCAAGGTATTCTTAAATCAGAAGTTCCTGAATAAATTTCTCAAAGCACAACTTTAGACAACAAAATATTCAACTCTAATACAGACATGAATATGACAAGTAGCCTCCGTTGATATGAATTTTAAAAAATAAAGGTCACTGTAGGGGTATGCTAAACCTACAGAAAAGATTAGCAACAAATTCAAATTTTACCCTAGATTGATCAATCTCAGAAGATGCTAAAGCGACAACTCTGGATAGTGCTTCAAATGCAACTCCTGCAAGAAGTATAATAAGAAAAAATAGATGAGTACAACTAAGTAAATCTATACATTATTATCCAAATACAACAAAATCTATAGAATATGGACAAGACTTAAAATCAGTAACACAAGCATAAGGAGAAACTGATATATAAACACAGAGTCGCCACGACAAGACATACGTCATCAGTTGCATCCTAATATAACCATTACCAGCAGCATAAGTACTAGACTCAGGATTGTTAGAGCTATAACGCCACCTTCCATCACTTTGGCTTAGAGCCTGGCAATAATTTTTAGCACCAGTCAGATTATCAAAAGATATGTCAGTATATTGGACAAGCAAAATTTATGTGCAAAAATATCATAAATAACAAATTACAAAAACATTGTCTGTAGGACCATTGCAAACATCAAGTACCCCACTGAAGTTTAAGATAAACAGGTTTGAGGCATCTAGATAGCGTATATTACAAATTATCTATAGAGATCTGAGTGGGAGAGTGGAAACAGTACTAGACCATGTACTCCAGATACCAACCTTGATGGACTGAACAATTCCATCAGCATCGGTGAGAAGTACATCAACTTGAGAAGCCTGCTCCTGCATTTAGAAAAGAATAATGAAATGAGAATTTTTTTATAGGTAATGAAATGAAATGAAAATTTCAGTTAGCCTCCCAAAGGAAGATAAACAAAGGGCATTGTAGGAATATTGTTCCACTAGAAGTATGTATAAAGCCTCAAAGTATTTTACATACAGATTTTTAACAAAAGTCAAAGGAGGTGGAATTTAAAGAATTTCTCATATAAGCCCATACTACAAAGTTCAACAAAAAAATGCAATCAGGTATTTGGACAGAACCAACAAAGATCTAGTTATGCATGCTAACTTATTAGTTTACCTTGATAAGTGCCAAACTTCCAATTGAGTAGTAAAAATCAAGCAATGAACTTGCATCATTGGAAATAGATTGAAGTCTTGACTTTATTCCCTTAGTGGTAGAAAAAGGAGAATACGCATTAGGGCAACACAATGACACAACTTCTAATATATAGAAATCAAAAGTACAAATTTGCAGCAAAAGAATAGCATATTCAAGAGCTTAAGAATACCTCAAAATCTTCCTCATCAATTTCACATTTTAGTATTCCATTAACCTTCAAAGCGTAGAATAAATCCTTAAGACTGGAAGATGATGACCCAAGAGTCTTCAAAACCAATTTGCAAGTAGTAACACTTATATCAGGCTTTTTCTCAATTCCAAGAATCTGAAATGTTCTTAAAGCATCATATGATTCTTCTAAGCTGAAAATGAATAGAAGCAAATAAGACAGTTGTCCAAAAGTTCATATATTCAACTCTGAACCGTAAGTGACAAAAATATAGGAAAATGCACCCACATTAAATTTTAAGTGAAAATAAATGACAATCAATCACAGGAACTACTAACACCCAAAACAACCCAGATTTTGTTGTATTCTGAACTACAATCAAGTCCTAACGCACAACGCTTGGAAGAAACAAGGCGATTCAACATCATTCACCCGAACACCTTCAGGTTATAAATTGTAGTTTAGCATAATAGTTAGGTTAATGAAAGTTAGCAACTTCCATGGTGGAAAATATATTGTACCATATGTAGCATGCAATGTTTTTGCTCATATATAAATGAGCCACCACCACCAACATGAGTTAGGTCATATAGCATGCAATATATTGTACCATATGTAGCATGCAATGTTTTTGCTCATCAATGAGTCACCACCACCAACATAAGTTAGGTCATATATAAATGGGGGATCCTCATCCATAATAGATTTCATGGACCAGTTAGGGTCCTCATGAAGAGGCTTTATTTTTTGCTCCCTTTCTTTTGTGTTTTGCTTTTTGGTCCACTGTATCCGACCTATGAACCTTGGTGTACTTTTGCTTATTGCCATCAATATAATTTTTTTTAATTTGCCTATCAAATAATCTTGAAAAGTATTCGACAGTATGATTCCCAAGAAAAAAGGTAAATGAAAAAACAGAGAAAGAAATCTTTGACAAAGCCCAAAAATGTATTGGATACATAATACATTCTAGTCAAATCTTTTAATCTTCATAGTTTCAATCATTGAACAACTTAAAAAATTTCCATTGCCGACATTTTCTAAATCAGCTGGACAGGTAAAATAAGAAAATTGATCAGATAAATGCTCACTAATCTCACTCAAATGAGGACTATGAAATAACAATAATTAAAAATAAAGGGGTCAGTTAGAGTCTATGTGACCTTTGAGATCCATTTCTGGTGAAAGTTCTAAAGCAAGGAAATTTAAGATAGAAACAGCTTGGTGGATTGAAATAGTCAGAACCAGAACAAGAACCAGAAATCCTCCTGGGCTTCTGGCCATCCCTGTGACAAAAAAAAAAAAAAAGAAAAGAAAAAGAAACAAAGAAAAAAAATGAGAATCTTGAGATTGGGTTCTTTAATTTCAGAAACAGATAAAAAGAAAAATGAGATGCTTGAGATATTGGATTTTTAAACTACAGAATTCAGATCATCATGAGAATCATATACAAAAAATTTCAATAGTTGTTCATGGGTTTGCATCTTAGTCTTCAACCACAGTAAGGTGACAAAACAATATGTCTCAACTGGACGGTCCAATATAAGTTTAAGTAGAATTAGGCAACTTCCATGAGTTTCTGGGTCAATGCGAGCATATTCTGACTCAACTTTGATTGATAATAATTTCATGCAAGGGCCGGGCCCTTTTGGACAAACATTCACGTTATCTTCAAGGTAGAAAGGGCATAATATGTGATTTGCTAGGAAATCATTGCACATCTAAATTTCAAATCATCTACATCATAGTTTTAACAACATATCTCAGTATTGAAATGCTGTGCAAATGTGGAAACTACTTTCTTCACATTCTATTTATAGAAGAGAATAAAAATTACTCCTGAAGAGGTCACTAAAAACGTTCAAAATAGACTTCATGAAATTAACTAATGAGGTCCAAACTTTAATCAATAGCAAGAACAACGACTCACAAAAACAAGTTTGAAATGTATAACCACTCATGCTATGGCTTGTCTTAAATTTTCTATGTATCTCAACTAACTATTTATATGGAGTTAACAGGAACTTTTTAGGCAAAAAAACTGATGTTTCTTTTCTTTATATAAGCAAGTAAATATTATTAACAACATGGAAATTTTTGAAATGATGTTGCATAATCACTGACCTCTTGTTGTTCATACCAAATTTAAGGTTTAGGAGAAAAGATCAAACCTTTGCTCTGACTTCTAAGTTAGGTAACAAATTCTGCTGATAGTTTATATATCAAAATTATAGATGTAACAAATATCTTACTACTTCAAATTTCGTGAAGAAGAGGAATTCCTTGACAATTGAAGTTATTCAAATCTAAACATCACGAAGTGGGTTGTTACTGAACCTACCACTGACAAATCCCAATGTCCACCAACCTTGGGTTAATGGTTCATAGTGAGCTGAATTCACTTCAGCCATCAATGAGTTTTCAACAATTCCCAAATTTTTTGTCAGGAAATTTTTTCCCAATAAACTAAGGTTGTGTTTGGTTCTTGGAAAGTACTAAGGAAAGAAAGAAATGGCAAGGAAAATTACTTTGGTATGTTTAATTGTCTAGTGAAAAATCTCAAAGAAAATCAAATATAAATAAAATTACATATTTTTAAATTATTTAGTCTTTATATTGGTGAGTTAGAATAAATAAAATAAGTTTAGGAAATGAAGAAAATATTACTCAATTTAAACCTAATCTTATTTAGCAAACATAGCCTAAACAAATTTCTTTCATCTACAAACTGTCCCCCAGATAACTGAAGATTAATGTAAATCTTCATCAATGAGAAAAAAATGTAGCTTACAATTAAACAAGATTAAAAGCAATTTTACAGCAAAAATTCAGTGACCATTTTCACTGTACCAAGCAGATCGTACAAAAAACTTCACATGCATCAAGCACACGACCATATACATCTATGAAGCAACGAGTTCGAAATTACCCACAAAGATTTAGATCTCTAAACCAAAACAAGAAGAAGAGAAAAAAGGAAACATAAAGGTATGTTCTTCAGTAGGCTTTAGGATTTGCTACATTTCTCAGCAACCAAACAGGAAATAAGAAAAGCAAGTAAATCAAGACAAACAAATCCAAAATACTCTGTCACAATACGGTCATGCAAGCAGATCCCAAAATTTTGTACACAAGAATTTTCAGTACAAAGGAGATCACTTATGTAGAAAGGGTGAGAAAGTAAATTGAGAATAGAGCAAAAAGAAGGCAGGAGATCCAGAATCAAAGCATGATATTCTTTTCAAACGATCTCTCGGGAACCAAACGGAAAATAATGGGCTCACCTTTCAGGAGGAATCTGACGTATGGCTCCTGCTAGAATTGGAGGAGAGAAGTCAAGAAGAGAGCATGAAATGGTTAAGCCGGAACCTGATCGAACGTCTTCGCGTTTTATTATTATTCAATTTGTCGAAATGCTTACCTTAATTTCCTGCAGTCTGAGTGTTTGACGAGGATGACTAAGCAGATTAAAGGTATTATGCTTCACGGTCTTATTAACCCTCTTATTTAATAAAATACCTATAAAAATGAGTTTTAGATTCAAATAATTCATTTAAAAAAAATTATTAAATTAGTTTTTAATTGGCCAATGCCAAAAATAACGTGTTTGATCGCGTAAGAGTGAAAATATATGATATTCCCATTTCATATATCTTGCAGCTTTGCATCAATAGTATTCTCTTAGTAGGCCCTGGGTGAGGGAGTGGAGGGAGGAGGGGAGGATATCTTGTGAAAGTAGTACCATTTTATCATCTAGGTGTCGCTAGGCAATAATAATTAAACCACACTCGAATGTAGTTATCATTGTGGTCGTATTTAATAAAAGTACAGTACCGTGCATAAGTGGATAATAGTGTTGATAAACCCAGGTTATTGTTACTATTATACATTCTTGGCGTTAATTTGAGTTTCAAACTAATTTTATAATTTTTTTTAAAATAAAATATTTAAATATAAAACTCTATAAAAACATTCAAATTAAACCCAAAACCCAGGTTATTTAGTAAAATTAAGACTAACGACACAAAAAAAATTAAAAATACCAATACTACCCTTTATCAGCGGGCCCCACCCCAAGCGACTCATCGAGCCCCCTTCCCTCCAACTCCAACCAGGGCCCATGCTCACAAACCTAGACTCTCATTTGCTTTCCTTTTTCTTTTGATTTTGATTTTGGTAATTACTACTAAGTCTTCAGGGTTTTTTCCCTTTTTGTTTATTATTTTTCATAAAAATGACCTCCATTTTCCATCTTTTAAATACATTAAACTTTATAGTTTTTAATTAATGTTATAAGATATAATATCTTATTTTCACTTATTTTGAAAGTATACTTAACAAAAAAAATTTATTTTTAAAATTTAATTATAGATTTATTCAAAAAAAATTAATTATTCATTTATTTTATTTTTATTATATTTTTTATTAATTATATTTAATCATTTCTAAATTTAAATATTTTAACATTTCAATTTTATTAATTAAATTCTAATTTGAAATCTACTTCATAAAAAATACCGTTATTTTTAATTTTTCATTTATTCAATATTTTTACATTTTAATTATATTTTGTTTTTGTGTAGTAGCATGTCCAAATATAAAAGTTTTCACATATAACAGTGTAAGCAAAAATATAAGATGAAAATATGTAATATTTTATTCTCATGTAACATTTAGGATTTTATTAGATTTTTAAGGTTTTATTTCCTTTTTTGAGATGAAAAGATGTCTATGATACATTTCCTAGAGAACTATATGAATTCTCAAGCTGTGGTCCAGGTGTATAAGAGGTGTACATGCCTTCTATTTTTGAAGGATTTTAATTTATTTTGAAAAATACAAACGATTGTTTCCTTAACCTAAGGATGAAAGACATTCCTTATAAATATTGTTTGATCCTTGAACATGTTCATTTTATAAACTACTTTTTTTTTTGTTCATTTTATAAATATTACTTTTATTTTTATAATAATTTATGAAAAAAATAGATTTTGGTTCATTTTCCTTTATGATCGATAATAGCAAACATACGCCTATGCTCACATTTAGTACTTGGAGACTTAGAAGATTTATTATAATGAGTATTTACACTAATTATATAAGGGGTATAGAGCTTTCTTCAAGGATTTTTAATTAGTTTTTTAAAGACTCAAATGATTATTTCCTTAACCCAAAATGGAAGACATTTCATATAAATAATGTTTGCTTTTATGTTATTTTCTATTCATAATCAATTTTTATTTATAATATTTCCAATTTTAATATTGTAAATTTATTTTTACATTTTTAAATTTTTATAACCCTAACTTTAAAAAAAGGTTAATAGAAGATATTATCACTATTATTTTAAATTTTATCCAGTTTCAAATATTAGTTTTAAATTAAATACTAAAGCGATTGTTACTAAAAAAATGTATTAAATAGTTAATATTTTTTATATTTTTTATCTTTATTAAAAACAATTTAACTTGTGGATTGTATTTTTTATTTCCTTTTAAAATTTTAGGTTTATAAAGTATAATATTAAAATGTAAAAAATAGAAGTGTATAAATAAAAATTATTATGAATAGGAACATATATATGTGACATATATATATATATATATATATATATATATATATATATATATATATATATATATATATATATATATAAAATATAATATAGATGAGAATTTAAGTTGCGACAAAGTAAAGTGCATCCTGTGAGTAAGTAAGTGAGAAGAAATCATGGGCGCGGCAAGCCTTGCTGTCGCGGTGAGTTTGGCCAAGCCTAGAGGTTTATTGTCGACCAGGGCATTTTATCGCCACGGCGAGGAGTTTGGTCAAGACAAAAGGTTTTGTGTCACGACCGGTGTTTTATGTGCGACGTAGTGTGAGCGAAAGGGGCCTTGTGTTGCGATAAAGCATTTTGTGTTGTGACAAAGTTTGGCCAGGTTATGAGTTTTCTTATGGCGTGAGTGTTTCTGTTAAACTGAGTTGACAATGACGGAGAGATTTTATGTTGCGACAGAGTGTTGCTAAGGTTAGGAGATTTTATGTCGTGACATAGTTGGCTAAGGCAAGGAGAAATTATGTCACGACATAATGGTTTATGTCGCGACAAAGTTGGCTAAGGAAGAAAAATTCCTGTCGTGATGCAGATGTTATTATCATGACGGGACACTGTCCAACATAGGAGAAATTATGTCGCGATAAAGTATTAGCCCAAGTCGCGCGAAAATCTCGGGACATAAGGTTTTATCTTAGTGACATGAATTCTTTCCCATGTCTACGACGATTAGAAGAATAAAGACATTCTTGTCGCGACAAAGGCGGAGATAAAACATAGCCGGAGTCTTTGCCGCGCATGACAAAGGAGCTTTGTCGCCCAGCGACAAAGTTGGTATTGCCCGACAACCATGCGGAGCTATAGGCTTGTGGCGTGACATGAGTATTGATTGAGAGATTTCTTTTGTCTTGACGGACTTGTACAAAGCCAAAACAAAAATAAAAAGACCCTCGAGATTTGGGGCATCAACAAATTTGAATACACTTATTTCAAGAAATTTTATTCTCCTAGAAGTCCTAGTTCAAAATTTGAATCGCTCAATTTAGATGTGAAACTCAACTTATGACCTAAATGCAAAACACCAAAACATAATTTTAAATTTGCACAAACCAGGCTTCACTTTGTGAATTGGGTCCAATGAATTGTCAAGTTTAGATATATTTATTTAAAGAAAATTTGTTTTCCTAGAAGTTTAGTTTAACTATAAATTTGAATTACTCAATTTTGATGAGTAATAGCCAAAACAAAAACATGGGTTTTGAAAAAAAATTTGTGTCTCCCCCTAAAGCCCAACTTGCCTTTATACAAAAATTCCTCAACCAATCTAACAAAGCGAAAAGCTGCTTGAACTCTAACTCAAACATATATACTGAAGATTATGGAACTTTACCAATCCAAACACAATCAAAGGGAGTTAAGAGGGTTCTACAACAAGCAAATTGGTGAATCCACTTTCGCTTAGACAAGTATCCATACCTTAATCTTTTGAACCTCACTTTGGCTTTTCTTCTTCCTTCCTCTTCAAGAACAAGTAGAGTCCAAAGATGGTTTCTCCCCCTCTCTCAACCGTAGCCCTAACTCGGACTTCTTGAACTTTCTTTTCAATTTTTCTTTGCAAGCACAAGTAGAAGATGAAATCTCCCTCAAGAACATGCCCTAGTTCATGTTTTCCCTAAAATGAGAATTGATCTCATTTCACTAGACCAAATTTGGTCTTATCCTTATCTTGTATAAGGCCTTGTTGGGCCTCCCCCTTTTTGGCTTTTTTTTTTCTTTTTCATTTTTGCATTAAAGCCTTCATTTCTATTTCATTTGCATAACAACTTATCACATTTCTACTTTGGCATATATTCTTCTTCATTTACACATTGGTCCTCATTTTGACATTTACCAATTTAACCTTGACTCTTGTATGTTCAGTTTTTTACTTTAAACCTTTACTTCTATCACTTAAATCGATAAAATAACAAATAAATAAAAATAAAATTTATAATAGCATATAATATTATAAAGTAAATAATAAGATAAGAAGGTTATTTTATTTTTTATTTTTGGATATTCTGAAAGATTTTTTATCAATGAATTTTATTTAATGTACTCACAAGATAAGTTGATAATCAGATCATCATTTAGTAAAACTGTCATTTGAGTCTGATATTTTAGAAATAATACATGGAGACATATGTGGACCTTTTCGTTATTTCACGGTTCTAATAGATACCTCTACTAGATGGTCACAAGTTTGTATTCTTTCTTAATGTAATGTTGCTTTTGCCAGGCTGTTTGCACAAATGATCAAATTAAGAGCACAATTTCCTGATTACCCAATCAAGGCAATTAGACTTGATAATGTTTGTGAATTTACATCATGAACTTTCAATGACTAATGTATGTTAGTTGGGGTAAATGTTGAGCATTTTGATGCTCATGTTCACACCCAAAATGGTTTAATAGAATCCCTAATCAAACGTCTTCAATTTATAGCTAGAACATTGTTGATGAAAACCAAATTACCAGCTTTTGCATGAGGTCATGCTATTATGCATGTTGCAAGCCTAATAAGAATTCAACCAACATCTTACCATGAGCACTCCCTTTTACAACTTGTACTTGGTAAACAACCAAATATTTCTGACTTATGAATCTTTGGTTGTGCATTATATGTACTAATTACACCTACACATCAATCTAAAATGGGTCCCCAACGAAGGATTGGGATTTATGTAAGTTTTGATTCGTTGTCCATCATAAGGTACCTTGAACCTCTAACAGGAGACGTTTTTAGAGCACGTTTTGTTGATTGTCATTTTAATGAAAATGTGTTCCCACCATTAAGGGGAGAAAAGTCGATTCCAAAATAACGACGAGAAATTACTTGGAATGCATCTACATTATCTCATTTTGATCCTCATTGCTAATCAATACGAACTAAGGTCAAAGGATCATTCATTTTCAAAACCTTGCAAATCAATTGCCATAAGCATTCATTGATACAAAGAAAGTGACAAAGTCACATATCCCAACAAAAAAGGCTCCATCATGGGTTGATGTCCCTGATGGACAGAGAAAATGATTCCAAAATGCGCTTGAAGCGTGGAAGACTTATAGGGTTAAAGGACACAAATCCAAGGAAAAAGAAAACAAAAGGAAAAATTGGTAGTCCTGAAGAGACTTATATTAAACAAAATGTTGTTGTAGAGGCACATAATGAGCAAGAAACCCATGAAGAGGTAAAAAATGAACAAATACCTGAGAAATGAGGAGGTACTGAAAAGTGAAAACTTAATAAGTTATGTGTAGAGTACTTAAAATTAGGCGAGCCAGTCGATGCCAATCCGCCGGAATTAAAGTCGAAATTTGAGCCGATAAATTAATGTGAAAAAAACAGGCCGGTGGCGGGCCAAGAATATGGCAGGCGAGCCAAATCCCGACCCGCCCGAATTTTTGCCTTGAAAAAGGCTATTTAGCGAATAGTAGGATTTGAGGCTTATTTGAAATTTGTTAAAACCCAACGAAAAAGAGACAATTTTAGCGACCGGTTTGGCCTAACCCACTATTAGCGACCACTTGGGTGACTCACAGTTATGTGCACAAAGGAAACAAATGGGATGGAAATAATGTTGTTGTACACAATATTTTTGCTTTCCAAGTGCCTTGGACATCATACAAAATGATGAAGATCTCAAACCACAAAATGTGGAAGAATGTCGAAAAAGAAATGATTAGCCAAAATGGAAAATGTTGTGCAAGCATATCTACATTCATTAATAAAACGAGAAGTTTTTTAGGACTACATTGTCCAAACACACAGCATGTATAAAAGCACAATTGAGTCAAATGAGTATTTATGCAATGCAGTAAGAGAACAATGATATCATAGAGATATAAAGTCACGATTCCGCTCAAAGTTTCATAGACCTAATATTAACTAGAGGAAACATCCTCTCTGTCATGTTAATCACATTTCACTTTTGATAAGTTTGCTTGATCTTGAAGGATGGGATATGTGTCTCATGGATTTTGTCACTACATATTTATATGGATCCATAGATAATGATATATACATGAAAATCCCTGAAGGATTTAAACTGTCTTAAGCAGAAAGTACAAAGCCTCGTAGCATGTACTTAATTAAGCTACAACGATCTTTATATGGATTAAAGCAATACGAGCGCATGTGGTACAATCATCTAAGAATATTTACTAAGAGAAAGTACTGAATAACCTTATATGTCATCCATCTTCTTAGAAATTAGAAACCGAATTATAATTATTTGTGTGTATGTTGATAGCTTAAACCTTGTTGAGACTCTTGAATATCTCACCAAAAACAACAAAATGTTTAGAAATTTGAAATGAAAGATCCAAACAAAATTTTGTCTCGACTTGCGGATGGAAGCATTTCCAAATGGAGTGTTGGTTCATCAAATGTGTATATATTAGAAAATCTAAAACACTTTAATATGGATAAAACACATTCATTAAACTCTTCAATGGTTGTCTGATCACTTAATGTGAAAAGGGACCCATTTCATCCTTGCGAAAATTGTGAAAAATTACTTGGTCATGAAGTATCATATCTTAGTGTTATTGGTGCACTTAGTATCTTGCTAATTGTATTCGCCTAAATATTGTTTTTGTCAATTTATTATCAAGGTACAGTTCCACTCCAACGAAGACATTAGAATGACATCAAACATGTAATTTGTGTTATCTATATGGCCAAAATTCTGGAAATATGGAGCCTATTTTACTCAAATGAGTTAACACCGCAATTACTTGGATATGTAGATGCAGGCTATCTTTCAGATCCATACAAAGTTAGATCACAAATCGCGTATGTTTTTAATTACAATAGAACTGCTATTTCATGGAGATATGTTTAAGTAGACAAGGGTGGCCACATCATCAAATTATTTAGAAATCCTTGCAATTCATGAAGTAAGTCATGAATGCATATGTCTAAGATCAATGATCCAACATATCCGAGGATATGCGGGCTCTCCTCTATCAAAGATAACTTGACAATATTGTTTGAAGATAATGCCACATGCATTGCACAAATCAAAGGAGGCTATATTAAAGGAGATAGGACTAAACATTTTTCACCAAAATTCTTTTATACACATGAGCTCCAGAAGATTTGTGAAATTGATGTTTAACAAATACGCTCAATTGATAATTTAGTAGATATGTTTACAAAGTCATTGCTAACCTCAACTTTCCGGAAGTTAATATACAAGATTGGAATGCATCCACCAAAGAACATTGACATGAGGGGGAGTATAATTGGGTGTTAGTTTACTACACTTTTTTTTACTTCGTCCATGTTTTGTCCCACTAAGTTTTACTTACAAGGTTTTTAATGAGACAGTCATAACAAATTTTCTTAAGTTCCATAATGGTCGTTCAAGGGAGATTGTTATCAGGAAAGGTATGAATGACACTCAATCTACAAAAGGAATGTTGGCCACCTTTGTAAAGTAAAATATATTAGTTGCATTAAACAGTGAGATTACATGTAGATTTGGATTCCCCAAACACTAATGAATAGCATTCTCTTATTTGTATTTTAGGGATAAAGTAGTGAGAATAAACTTCATTCTCATTCTCTATGCAGATTTTTTATCTGAATTTCTCTTCATACTTTATTTGTTTACAACAGATTATTTATATAGTATTATATTTTTTGTATGGACTAAGGAAAGTTATTGTAAACGTCTCTATATAGAAATGTGAATAAGAATAAGAGGAATAAAGAATAAACAAAATATTCAAAACCAAATGAATAATAGACATAAGTAATTTTAATTTGAGGGGATCTTCGTTGTAGTGTATGGATCGGGGAGGTGGAATAGTTGTTTTATGGAAAGAAAAATGTACGGCAAATCTACTGAGCTACTCAAGGAATCACGTTGATGTAGACATTCAATCAGTAACCTCTCCAAAGTGCAGATTCACTGGTTTTTACGGTTTTGTCATGGTGTCTTGCAATAACCTCTCATGGTGTTGCATGGGGGATTTCAATGATCTGTTATCCCAAACGGAAAAAAAGAGGAACCGCCTGCTATCCCAGAGAAGCCATCGAGGCTTGTGATCCTGAGGAGGTTCGAATGATAGGTTATCAATTTACTTGGGAATGGGCAAGGGAAGGCACAACTCGGTAGAGGAAAAGTTGGATAGGTGCTTGGCTAATAGTAGGTGGTTCGATTTGTTTCCTTCAGCCAGGGCAGGGATTCAAATATCCTTTCATTTTTGTATTCATTTCTACGATCGATGATCATAGAGCAGTCATTCCTTTTAATCATTGTTTATCCATTAGTTCCTAATTCTTCTTTTCAGGGTATGGTAGAGCAGCTTGGTAGCTCACAAGGCTCATAACCTTGAGGTCACGGGCTCAAATCCTGTCTCCGCAATATTTTTTTGTCAAAAAATTATTTATTGTTAACTAGTAATTACTTACCATTCTTTTTGGTGGGGGGTGGAAAATAAGGGGAAGGATAGAATAACCACACTATACTATTATGGTCAAGGTGCTTAATGAAGATAAGAAAATTTTGGAAGCAACACTGGTTTGAGACATGGTGATATGAATACAAAAATTTTCCATAAATATGCATCGGGGAGAAGGAGGCAAAATACAATGATGAAACTAAAGAATGAAGTAGGTGAATGGGTGGAGTGGGAAACTGGGATGGAGGAGCTCATGATTGAATGTTTCAACGAGTTGTTCTCAACCTCGGGGTGCTCTACAGAACCAAACCTTTGAATTGCTATTATTATATATGTTAAGATAATTCTACTCATCAAAGGTTTATTTTTAATTAATCTAAGATTTACTTTTAATTAATCTTAGAGGAATCAAATAATGTTTCAGTCATTCATTTCCTTTACTTTACGTGCTAAGTTAAGCCAAGTAGAAAACATGGAACATTTCATATACATTTTTGAGGAATTTTAAAAACATTTTTTATGAATAAAATATCTTTTTATATAGTTGAAAACATGTTTGATAGTTTTGGATATAAAAAAAATAGTTTCGAAAATATGTTCAAAAATAATTATTAATAATAAATTAGTTATACATTTGTTTAACAGATTATAGATCAAAATCCAAATCAAGCGTAAGAATAGATATCTTAAATAATAAAAACATTTATATAAAAGTTATTTGTAAAATCATTTAAATATAAAAATAAGTGGTAGGTTTGTAAAGTTATATATATATATAAATCTTGTTTGAAAACTTTAAGAAATAAAAAATTCTAATTGGTTTTTTTTTTATAATTAAACTCTTTAGTTACAATGTATTAAATTGTCCTCATTGGGACTCAAACCCTGGACTCCTCCTGCCTTTATGCCTTGCTGAGACCCCAAAATTGAGAGTCTTAAAGAAGTTTTTTTAACTGCAGGAGGCAATCGCGCGTTGGAAGGGATAATGAGAGAGTTACCATTTCCATAGAGAATTTCTTCCCCTTTGTTGAAAGAGGAGAAGACCATAGGCTCCCATAACTAAAGTGAAGGTCAGTGACTATTCAGTGGGATATAAACCTTTATAATTTAAATTTGTGACGCCCCAAACCCGGGGTGTCCGTTGACTACCCGTAAACCCGCAGAAAATCTATACGTCTCGTATCTCGAGACCCATACCTGAGTAAAAATGGTCTCTTGGGCTCATAAACCAATACTCATCCAAATACATTCAACCAATTATATTATGGTTCAAAGTTATACATTACTCTTAATACAAATACATATTAAAATTTATAATTCTAATATATATCCAAAACATCAAAGCCTTCGGCTTTCTTCAAAATCGACCTCTAAATTGAACCGTCTCTCGAACGCTCCTGTGCACGAAATGATGTTTACCTGGGGTGACTTCTGGCATTAGTGGAATGCGCTCGTCGGTTACTCCCCACTAAGTGCATATGCAATGATCAAATGGCTTTACACTCAAGTAAATTCATGATCACACTTGAATGTCTAAATGACCAACCCATGTCGAGTCCTCACCGACTCCCTCACACTTGCCTAAGTCGTATGTAAACTTGTCATTCAAAAATAAAACTTGTTGTTCTCGAAAATACACTACGAATTCGGTAAAAATATGGGATTACCCTCCGAGAAACGAATGTGTTGAGACTTCCAAACAATACATGAGCTCTCAGGCATGTAATTGTAGGACCATCTCAAACACCATTCTCAGGAAAAATCATCATATGAAATTCGCACCCTTGTGTGTTCGTTTTATTTTCTTTCATGTCATACATACACCTAATTTCGTTGCTGGTGCATATGAGACACGTGCCTTCTTTGTTCTCTCTTACATGCAAATCCATCATCATGCATATATTGACATAAATTAAATCACAACAACATGTTGTATTAATTCTCAATCAATCACCCAAAAATTAGCTCACGCTGAGCTAATTAGCAAACATGAGCAATTCAATTTGAATTACTTTCGACCAAATACATTTTCTCACAAAATAATTCGTGAATACTATTCACATGAACAGTGAAACCCTCTCAGGAGTTCTGTTCACGGTAATCCGCAAACCTCAGTTCCACTTTGTGAACCCGAAATCCATATTACATTTCAGACCTCACACACGAAAACATGATTTAATGCATAAGCTCGCCTTAAGCGACAAACGATCCATTAATTTATCCCGACGAGCTCAAAAAATCCCAACAATTCCGGTCCAGTTTGGGACGATCAACAACCCCTCCACGACCTCAAATCAACTCAATCATTCAACAACACTTAAACAAAGTGTAACTCAAGTAGGATAAAACTACCTTACGAGTTTTAAACTCTAAAGCCAGTACCCACGAAGCCCTCATGCGTAGAACCATTCATTCTTGGCTAGAAATCAGACGGTCAGATCGCGAGGATCTTAGAAAGAAATCCTCACTCTCGCTCAAAATATAGCACTGCTTCTACGCATCCAGATTTCTCCTTTCACGTTTGGTCACTCTTGTTTGAAGGGAAGAAGATGATCCTATACTCTCTTTTGTCCTTATTATAATTTACAAATCAAGTAATACCAATCATGTCCCTAAGCTTAGATTTTCGACATTTGGCACTATCTCGGCCGTCCATTTCCATCCTCTCTCTACTCATGCAACATGTGTTACATGAGTACATGTTATAGGTGACTTTTGTCACATTACATTTCGTTTTACGGCACCCGATACTCGATGCCTCGAAGCGTCACGAGTCGATTGTGCCGGGTGTGGTCGGCGTGGTAACTCGTTCACGGGGCGATTCAGTAATTGAAATCCGTTTCGTCATCCAAGATCTATAAAAATTTTGGATTTTTACCGAAATTACGATTTTGTTATTTTTCTGAAAATTGGAATTTTTTCGGGTCTTACAAAATTATACTAGTCCCTTAAGTTTTAAATTTTTTTAGGAGTGTGACTTCGTTGAGAGTGGGCGGATTAAGTTATACCGAAGTTTGAAAGTTTTAATAACAATTTTGGATATGGTCTCGGATTGGAATGATCAGACTTTGGAGAATTAGTCTTGGCAGGAGTAACTTCGGCAAGGCGCTTATTTACCAAATAAGTTTCCTTAATTTTCTTTTTAATTGATAATTATTTTTTATAGTTATATTTTAATTAATTGTCTTGTATATTTATTTGATTTATTGTTGTCTTTAATTAGTCTTATTATTTTATTTTCCTTACGAGTACATTGTTGTTTTTTTATTGGTCGTTGATGTTTTTTGTTATTTAATAATTCAATTTATTTTCCTTAACCCATTCAACCATCACTTACCCTTAAATTTATTCACAATCCTAAATTTCAAAAATTTAAAATACAAATTTCAAAATTCAAGTTTCCAATTTAAAAATCAAATCCTCAAATTTTCAATTTCCAATTTTCAACTTTCAATTTCAAAATTACAAATTCATAATATTTTATTTTTATTTGTCTCTGCGGTAACTAATTAGAATAGTACATCATGAATAGGCTCGTGTGGTAAAGCGCTCAATATTTTAAAAAGGCAGGTATGGACCTTGCATTTTTTACTATTATGTCTTTCCTACTAAAAAGGCCAATCGTTTTTATTTTTTGAAAAACCATTTTAAAAACGGTTTGGAGTTGTCATTTATTTTTGTTTTATTTTAAAAGGGAAAACAAAATAAGAAAGAAAAACCCTAAATATGACTTCTTATGGAAAAACGATTACAGGAAAAGCGAGTATCACGGTTACTTATTGAGAATATATTAAAGCCCACAAGTTGGGTCTCTACTTAAACAAACTAAAAAATGCGATTTTTGGCTAGTTATAAATAAAATAAAAATAAAATAAAATATTATAAAAGGGATTATGAACAAATAAATAATAAGAGAATATAAAAAAGTTTGCATTATGTGTATAGCCAAATGCAATCAATGGCAGTGGTTGGAGGGTGTCACTTTCTAGGCATTTGGGTGGGTTTGAAACCCTTCAAAAGCAATTTTTCATATTTTTGGAGCTAGGGAAAAATCGAAATTTGAAATACTCGGATTTTTTCAAAAATGGCTTGATTTTCCAATTTTCTCCGATTTTTTACTTCCAATTTTTCCTTCCCAAAATCGTTTCCAACAACGAAAGCCGATTTTGGCGTGTTGCACTTGATTTTTAGTCATTGCATATACCAAAGACAAATAATAACAATACAATAATACACCAAACTTATATAAATAAATAAATAAACAAGTCAAGTTAGATGAGAAAAATGTATATCTAGTAGATATCCGAAGCCCTATCAATTAAAAACAGTATCGATGTAATAATAAATTACAAAATATTCATAATCAATTAGATATTGGATCATAGTTAATAATTATTTGTTGTTACTGATGATACGTGAATATGGGATCCATCATTAATTTATCTTTTCTGTAGTGTACCACTTTGAGATTGCATTTTGTTGGAATTGTAGAATTAGGATTAGCAGTGAGTGTTTTCTTAGAAGTGTTTCTGGTCTAAAAACACTTTTAAGTGTTTAGGACAAAAAGACATTGGTAATATTTTCCAAAGCAGCTTTTAAAACAAAAAAAAAAAAAAAAAATTAGGTGTTTTTTTGAGTTTAGCTTGTTGGTGTTTTTTTTTTTTTTAAAAACACTAAAAAGTTTTTAGGATATTTCTAAAATACTTACTTGTTTATCCTTAAAGTCTATTTTATTTATATAAAAATCAGGGACCAAACCTCATAACTAACTTTTAAGAATTTAAAATAGTAAATCTTTTCAATAAAATTCTATAATCATAAAATATTTTATAGAAATAAATTATTTTAAGTTTTTATACAAATTTTTCACACGTTATAAATTAATTCAAATATTTTTGGTAATATTTTTTATAATCATATGAATAATTATTTTAGATTTTAATTAATACAAATGTTTTGTACATTATTCGTAGTTCAAATCTTTTTATAAATATTTTATAATCATAATAATAATTATTTTAGGTTTTTATTTATATATATTTATTCATTAATTCACTTATTTGTGTTTTGTTAAAAATTGTAATCACAAAATAGTGTTTAGGTTTATTAATATAATTTTATATGTATTATATACTTTTGTAATGATTTTTTTTTTTTTTATTTATTATGATATCTGATTTTATAATTAAATATTTAAATGTCATTTTGGTAATTTTAATGATATAAAGCGTTTTGTACTTATGCTACGCATCCCATTCCTTTTATTTACAAAAACTGTATAATTACTTTTAAGTTCCTATAAATGTTGATAAAAGCACTATAAAGAGCGTTTTGGCTAAATTGCTGTTATAAGAAGCGGTGCCAAATTGGCCCTTAATCATGTGATTTAAAATTTTGAAAATAGGTTTAAAGTGGAAATTTTGAAAATTAGAGGGGGTGTAAATAAGTGGGATTTGAGATTTTTGAATTAAGATTTTGGAAATTTGAAATTAGGATCTTGAATTTTGGAATCAGGTCCTTGAATTTTAGAAATTGAGAATTATGGAATTTGAAAATGGAAAGTTTGAGGCCCAAATTAGGAATTAGGACTTGATTTTTGAAGTACGGGCATGAATTTTGGGGAAATTTGAAGTTTGAAATTGAAATTGGAAATTGAGGGACTTGAATTTTGAAATTGGGTACTTGAATTTTGAAATTAGGAATTAGTAATTTTGAAATTAGAAACTTGAAAATTAGAAATTATGGAGTTGAATTTACAGAATTATAATATGAAGCTTTTGAAGTGATTTCCTAATTTCACCTATAAAGGTGTCTTTCTTTCCACAAAAGGAATTTTTTTTTTGGAGATTTTATCAACAAAAATGACTCTACAACATAAACTTCAAAATAAAAGTTTGAAAAAATCTCTAACATAAGTTCCACAAAAAAAAAAAAAAAGTTTTACCTCTTGACCCAAGCCCTTCAAGAATAATTCATTTTAAACCATCAAGTGACTTTTAAAGTAAATAAAACATTTCATATGTATTTGATGTTTGCTCATGTTACTTGACATTCTTGATTTCTTGACTTGTTTCTCTTATTTTCCTTAATTATCTATATTATCTCTTTATTATTCCACAATTTTTGTTTTTATCTCAAATACTTTTACCTTAATATAATTTATAATGTTAATTTTGTAATAAACTTTAAATTAATTTTATCAAACAATTTTAATAATTAAATAACAGTTAACATAATTTAACAAGCCATAAGCGCATTAAGTAATATATGTTGAGTTTTATGAGTAAACCCATTAGTATTATTAAATGCATGAGATTTGCAAAATAAATTGACTTTGGGAGTATTTTAATATCAATTATGAAAATTAAGGGAAAAAATGAAAATTTTATAGTCTTTATATTTTAGAAAAAAATAATTTTGGAAGTTCAAACTATTAAATTAAGCATTTGTATTATAATCAAAGCATTTAAATATCTGCAATAAGATGTGCTATTATGAGTTTTCCATGCAATTAAAAATAAGTGTAATTGTGATAATGATTTCAATTACAAATTATTTTATTGACAATCTAATAATTAAATCACCTAAATAAGAGCATCTTCAACGGTGTCACTATTCTAACAGCATGTTTTATTTATTTTTTTTATTTTACCATTCCTGTCCAATGTGGGTTGCTACTATATAGAAAATTATGTTAAGATAATTTTACTTATCATGAGTTTACCTTAAAGGAATCAAATAATATTCCATCATTCATTTCTTTGAAATCTTGTACTAAAGTTAAGCCAAACACAAAATATGGAACAATTACATTTTTTGAGGAATTTTAAAAATACCATATAGATAAAAATCTTTTATATGGTTGAAATCATTTGATAATTTTTAATTTAAAAATATTTTTTGAAAATAGTTCAAAATAAATTTGATATTCAAGTTAATTATTTTGAAACATTTTTTCTTTGAATTATGAATCAAAATTCAAATAATTGTATGAATATAAGATATGCTTAATTATATTAAAAGGTATTTTAAAATATAAAAAATAAATTGGTAAGATTTTAAGTTTTCAAACACATTTTTTGTTCTCATTTTTAAAAATTTTTTGACAATTACTTTATTCGACAAGTTATTGGTGGGGTTCAGCAAGAAAAATTGCTATTTTCACTAACAAGTGAGATTTATCTTTTCCCAAGTAGTGGGAATGCACTCTTTTGTTTTGCTACAAATCATGTGTTGAAACAGTGCATTATGTAATAAATGCTCTTATATTCTAGTTCTTTTCTTAACAGTAGTTGTTAAACATTATAGTATAAATTAGAATGTAGAAATTTTGATATATTACAATATTTAAAATTTTTGTTTAAAATCCGTTTATCTTGGGTTGGTTGAAATAAAATAAGTGTTTGTGACAATTTTAAATCTGATCTTAAAATGTTTGAATGTTATGACAATGTGCCACTGACACCGTCTCATTTTCTTAGTGGCGATGAGAAGAAAGTAAATTATAAGTGAAGGAAAATAAAGAAATGGTAGCGTCATTTCGTTTCTTACGATCAATAAATAAGTGTTTTGGTTTAATTAAAGCAAGGCTTAATAAGCGAAGTGATTTGTTCATTAAATCTTAAATAATTGGATGTTTCTTTGTTTTAAGATGTTCACTATCACGATTCTGTGTAAAGCGTCTTTAATAACAGTTTGAATAGAGAAAACGTCATTTCTATACTAACAGTCATGCATTTTGAATGAGCTAACGGAAGGGACTCAACGCTCAACTGCTTTATTATTAGTTTTCAATTATTTTCTAAAACTTATCTTCAGGTGAATGTGCAAAATTTGAAAATATTATTTTCCTATAAGAAACTTACATTTTCAAAGTGGATTACAAATGAGGAGAGAATTGAAACGCTGGAAAAAATTATTTTCTTATAAGAAACGGTGTTGATCGTATATTGTTGTTTGTGGGAATATGATTGGCTCATAACCGCATTTGTTGATCCGTGAATAACATTGTTGTTTTATGGAACAGTTAGGTCAAATTGGGTGAATTTTATATTAAGGCCTTGTTTGGGTAAACAACTTTTTTTTTTTTTTTTTAAAGAGAAAAATAATTTCATTGATTTCAACTAGTAATACATCGATAGAAACATATAATCAAAATCGCTAAAAACCTGGAAATGATGAAACAACTGTCAGGGTTAATAACGTAATGAAGCATTCAAAAAGTATAGCTTTTATTTGATAATTAGTCTGCGTTTGATATTCTTGTGTGGTAAAATACCTTTTATTCAATTTATGCGTTATCACGACAACCGTTGATTTGATTTATTGTCTCTGTCGTATATCTTTCTTCGTTCGAATCGGCAACGAATAAATGTCGCACTCGGCGACAAAAAGCCGAACGCTGGCATTGGGGCAATGAAACACATGCTTCCGAAATAACTCTCTTAGCCTATGGAAAAGTGACAACAATCGCACCCAGCGCTAAGGCAGTAATCGCGTTGGCTTAATATAAGCGGCGTGCATTTGGAATAACCACTTATTGAAAAAAAATAAGGGTGTAGAAATTGATTTTTTGGTGAAGAATAAAAAAATCATATCTTTTTGTAAGGAAAGAGGCTAGCAGAGAAAAAAGGTAAACAACTTAATTAAACACTTGCTACTGGAAGCATTATGTGGGAACTTATGTCATAAGTACTTTATTTAATAAGTTATTTGTGTTTGGATGCATATTTTAAAAAACGCTTATGCATTATTTTAAGGTGTTTTTGATGTGCATTATGCAGCAACGCTATAACGATTAAATTCTTGAAAATGCTATCATAAGAACTTATAAAATTAAAGAGTTTGAATAAATAGCTTAATTGTGTAATTTTTTGAAAATTTAAAAACTAAAGAACTAAAAATTAATATTATATATCATGAAACCATGATAAAAAAATTAAAAATAAAGTAAAGATTCACTATATACTTAAAACATTTATAATTCAAATTTAATCTCTAGGATAAAAAATAGTTAATAGACCATTCTCGATCATCTTTATTTTTGGCACCATATGCATCAAAGATTATAAAAACCCAAAATATTTTAGGTTTTTTGCCATTTAAAAATCTTTGGGACGCTTTACATAAATTCAGACGTGATGTCTGTAAAGCTGCAGATTATTTAAGGATCAACGAGGCGCAAAGCCTCTTGGGACTTGACACACAAGGGCACTTGAAGTGCAAAGCCTCTCCTAATAAAATACAATAAAATAAGAACATCAAATATAAAAATCAAACATCATTAGATTGCTTACATTTATCCACAAACATTTCAAAATAAAATAACAAATATCATTAATGCTTCTTATTATCACAAAATTCTAAGCTCCAAAACAAAATAAGCCTCATGGATCACACATTAAATTCTAAATCCAATAAATCATCATCAATATCATTCTTCCCATTATCAATTGATTTTTTTCCTATTTTTACATTTTTTTCAGAAATTTGTTTTCTATTTTCTTTATTTTTCAAAAAAATTCCTATTTACTTATAATTTTTCAAAAATTTACCTATTTATAATTTTTTGGAATTTGTTTTTCATTATTTTTCATAATTTTCCTGTTTTACATATATATTTTCAAAAATTAACCTATTTTTATAATTTTTTTCAGAATTTTTTTCTATTTTCCTATTTTTTTACATAATTTACATCCATAATGATAGTTTATCATTAAGATGATGTGATTTTAGGCTTTCATACTTAAGTTTTAAAGTTTATTTTTGATAAGCTTTTCCATGACTTATATTGAAATAAGTTCAAATTGGCTTATAGAGGGGGTAGTGTGGATTATTTTTATAAGTGCTTTGAATCACTTATAGGTACTATCAAAATTACTTATACGAAAAGATAAGCTCAATTAAGCTATAAATAAACTCTTACAAACACACCCTAAATCCTAAAAGAATTAATGATTAATGATATGAGTTAAATGGGGATAAAAAGTAATAATAAGAAGGTAGTTTTGAAAGGAAGTTAATATTAACAAGGATAGGTTTTTGGAAATACATTTTATGAAACATCTCAAATATGTAGTATGGATGATTCTTTATTTTTAACCATTCTATGTGTTTGTACAATTATTTTCTAAAATATTATTTGAAGAGTAAGTAAAATCAATAGAAAATACCAAAAATATATTATTTGAAGACTTCTCTAGGCAAAAGTGAAAACAGTTTTTGTTTGTTAAATGTATTTTCCTTTGTTCTGAACATTATGGATAAATGAAAATTATTCTAAAAATAGTTACCAAATAAGCCATATTAATTTAAAACCAATTTTTAAAATATAGTTTCAATCAATTTTTAATTTGTTTTATCATTTTATTTCCATATTTCAGATAATGTTCATACCCTAGATTTTATTTCGATTATTTTTGTATTATTTATAATTTTTTTTTAAATGATATGGAGTAAAAACAACATAATATGAATTAAAATGTGTTCTCCATGCTTCTTTTATAGTAAAAAAAATACAAAACATATATTTGAATTTAAAAAAGCATCCCATACGACTTAAGATTTTTTGCTTATATTGGGAATAGTTTCTTGTTATTTTATTTTAGCCGGAAGTTGAAAATATTGAAAAACGAAGTTTAAAAAAAAGTATTTTACCCATATATGATATGATTGAGGTCTCTTTTATCTTAATCAGTGGTCTCAAATCAGTATTGAAAAAGTAATTGTATTTTGTGATAAAGTTTTTTCTTTATCCTTTATGATCATCTAAACTCATATGATGATTAATCACAAGTAATAGTCTGACTTAAAGATACATTTCCTTTACGTGGGCCGGCGGGCAACCGTGGATGAAAAAAATTATATTTTTTAAGCTATAGTCATCTATTTTCAAACCAATAAACTGCAAATAAAGCAAACATAAAAAACTTTTATTCCAACTTAAAAAATATAATTTGAAGCCCTCTCATAAGGCGAAAGTCCATCAAAAATAAGACACAGACAAAATAATTGCTTCATTGAAATATACTAATTCCCTAATTGGTTTAAATTTCTTTTCATGAAGAACATTAAATATAATATTTTCTAAGTCGGTATGCTGTTATAATATATATTTTTTTTTATAAAACAATTGTTAAAAGATATGATATTGATATTAAACTCAAATCTTATAATCTTGAACTTTTAGGAGAGTTGATCGTTTAACATGGTATTGGTTTAGCAAAAGATCCTAACTAGGTTTGAGCGACATTTTTTCAATTTATTCCTAATTTATTGATTTGTAATTTATTAAGAATATATAGTAATGTAAGAAATAATGGAGGATAACCTTTTTTTTTTTAGCTAAACGTTTTAGTTATTATAGTAAGTTATTGGGATCCCTCCCCATAGAAGATGAACTTGATAAAACTATAGTTAAATGGTTCTATCTTTTATAATATCCTCTATAGTAAATAGTAAAGTGATATAGTTTACTTATAGTTTGAAAAACCCGAGAAAATTTTAATTTTCTGAAAAATGGTAAGATGGTAATTTCAGTCAAAATTCAGAATTTTTTTAAATCTCGGATGACGAAACGGACTTCACCATCAAAATCGTCTAGCGAAATCTAGCTACTACGTCAAATTTCGTCGAATTCCGAGATAGTCGAAATTTCACGTCTTTCGAGGCATGGAAGATAGTACGGGACACGTGGCGCACATTGCGTAGTGAGGAGACGAGTGTCGGTATGTTTAGTCAAACATGAGCTCAAGTGTGGGTCATGGGTGGACACATGGCATGATGTCATTTGATGAAAATCCCAAAGTAGAAGGATAAGTGAATAAGGAAATTCAAGCCAACAAATGGTGGCTTGACATGTAACATGAGGAGGAATGAGTCCTCTTGACCCAAACTCTCAGCCTGGTTTGGGAGAAGGAAAAAAAGGAAAAGGAAGAGTTTTTGTAGAGAGAGTGTCGCTTCTCTCTAGATTTCAGAATGATCGGACCAGGTGGTCAGGGGCGAGCCAAGAGATCTGAGGTTGTAAGTACACTTGAGAAATTTGCGCGTAGATCACAGGTTTGTGGAGTTCAACTGACTCAAGGAGGTAGGAGTCTTCTCCTACTTGATTTAGTCATTAGTTAAGAACCTTGTTAATGGTTGGAGTGTTTGTGGCCGAAATGGCCGTGAGTTTTCGTTCGCATCGGGTGGGGTGAAGGCTAGAATTACAGGCAATTTATACGGCCCGGGTTAGGTTGGAAGCGCCTTTAGGTGGTCTGTTGTGTGTTGTGATGCTTTGGGCCAGTACAATGAGCTGTCAGTTTTTATTAGCCCGTGTAAATTTAATTTGGTGTTATTTCATGAAAGAATAACATGTTAATATTAATTCTTGTTAATATGTGCTTGATATATTAACATGTGTTTTATATAAATGGCATAATGCATTTTATATGCACCGGGGCACCCTAGAACAGTAAGTGTGAGTGCATGGCATGAAATATGTCAGAGGAGGTTGTCAAAGAAATAATAAAATTTTATTGGAAAGAGTTGTGCGAAGAGTGTGTGTTGGTAAATTGTCCAGTGATTCACGTCGGAGAGACCCATAGATTGTTCGGAGAGTTTACCCAATAGTCTGGGAGGAGGATTGTCCAAGCGTATTTATATGGGTTTGCAAATAAAACAAATATTTTGTTTAGGAAAGCGGTTTCATACATGGTATAAGCATGTGAGGGAGTGATGAGGACTCGAGACATGGGATTAGGCGTATAAACATTAGTACAGGAATCATGAATGCACGCCCAGATGTGTGTGTTTTCCATTGCGCTGTGACTTAGGTGGGGAGTAACCCCATGTAGGGGACCATCACTATTGGGCATTGCTCCCTGTTGAGGGAAAATTATTTGGTATAGAGTGTCCGGAAAGGCAGCGCTCCTTAAATGGGATTATGAAGCGGGTCGGTTGTGACCTTGATTGATTATGTATATATATTAAAAGCAAAATTTAGTTTTAATATGTTTATAAATGTAAGTGATATACTTAACTCTTGAAACTATTTAATATAGTCGATTATATTTTGGCGAGTAGGGATGTATGAGCCAGTCTTGACAGCCATTTTCTTTCACGTGTAGGTTCATGAAATGAGACTCATAGGTTTCCACAGGTTGACGGTGATCAACGGGACTCCCGGGAAATGGGGCGTCACATAGTTAGTACCATGTGAAACATTCATGTACTTTTGTGTGACTGTTTAATTTTTATATTTTCAAATTAATAATTGTTTACATTAAAGGTTTAATTGATACCACGGACTGATATTAGAGGTCTCGATTACGATTTTTTTTTAAAAACAAAAAATAACAAGTATATAAAATGATGAAGAATGAATTCTTATCGAAAGGTAGAGTCAATTACTATCTTGTTGAAACATGATACAAAAATAATATATTATGAAGAAATGAAATATGTTTTAAGGTGGAGATAGTTGAAATGTAACCCAAATTCATAACAAATATATACTTCATTTTGCATAGAGTATTGTATAAAATAATTTTTAAGTAGATTAGTTATTGTAGTATTATATTTCCCTAGGGACTACAGAAGTTCTGTAATCTCTCAATATAAAAATGTGAAGAATAATAAGAGGAATCAAGAATAAAATAAATAATCAAAATCAAATTAATATACTAGGGACATAAGTAATTTTATACGAGGAAAACCCTCAATCTAATTATGGAGCGAAAAAATAATGTGGCCTTCTCAGGCCTTGGGGTCCAGTTGACAACACGACCAGCACATTGAAATTTGTCTTAGAATTAAATGTGCACCTAAGTCTTCTCCAGACGATACTAACTACCGATGGACAAAGTTGCAAGCATCACTTCCATACGTCCCTTCACCGAGACCCATTCATTCATATTTAAATCTAAAATATGAAAAAAAGACAATTAATTATAGTGTGTAAGGGTCCGATCACGGCCCTCTTACCATAATTGCATACCCGACTATTTATACAATAGTTTAAAAGAATTTTATCAAAATTCTTTTATACAAATACTTTTAGAAAAATTACTCAAGGCCACATGCCGACCTCCTTCAAATCACGGCCTCATCGGAGCGTCGTCTCCATGTACACTTCATGTACTGAAGAAGTCCCACGATGGATTGAAACCAATACCAATCAGAAAAATTCTCCTATAAGGGCTACTCTCGCTTTAAAAAATGCGCGTACGATGACATCATAAATCCATGCATTTCATGCAGAAAATGCAATCCTATATGGAATATTTCATGTCATGCATGAGATGAGACTTCTCATGCTCATAACCCGAGTCCTAACCGACTCCCTCTCACATGCAACATAAAGTGTGAAAACCAGTCATTGGTGTTTCACCTAATGATAATCAGGTTAGACATCCACTCGATATTGTTAATTTGCAAATCTCGTGTGTTTTTGTGGTGGCAATTTTGAGTCTCACATGAAACTTCTCACGCCTTAGAGCACTTTCACAAACTTTCATCGTTGGATCCATATGTCTAATCAGAATAAATTTGGTCTTTCACCCGGAGGATCCTACCCGTCTTGCTTCACCCAGGCACATAAAATTCATTATTATTATTTTATGCACCCGTGAAGTCTCGATTTTGGGCGGTTGTCACATTCCAGAACTCACTATACATTCACCAAGAATGGTTAATAGCCAATACCATTCCACGCTTTTGATTTGGCAGCGATGTCTCGTGCGTATGAAATGCAATTATGCGATTTCATACTATAACATATTACATGCAAAATGAAGCTACATCTGACATATTTCAACACGTGGATAATTATATTTTACTACGTATAATTTCGTACATCATACAAATTCAATGTCAATACATCCATAAGCATGCATTAACATAGATTTTCACACAACCAACATGTTATTCAAATTTTGCAATAACACTTTAAAAAAAAAAAACAGCACACAGTCAGAAAATCGGTTACGGGCGCGAGAAAATAATTAGAAAATCTTGTCAGGTTGTCCAGAAAGCAGTCCGAAAAGTCGCTATTGTCATAAAAATACGAAAATTCGATGTGAGATTTGTCAGAAAACAATCGAAAAATTCTTTGAGAACCAGTCTAAAATTTCCAATATTCAATCCAAAAATCTCGGGACTGAATCCCACGGCCAGTTACGGCCCTGAAGAAAACCTATATCATTAAATGGATTGTAGGCTAAAAATAATCCAAATAGGAAAATTCCTACCTACATTAGTTTGAAATTCAGATTTTGAATGCCGCCTTTGGCTCTCGATGCATGAATAGCACTTCTTTCGTAGCCTCTGGTCAAATTTAAATGTCTTAAGAGAAGTGGAAACCCTTTCCTTTCTCCCCTCTCTCTCTCTTACCTTGTTCTCTCTTTCTTTTCTCCCTCACTGTTTATTTTCTTCTTTTCTTCCTTTTTCTTATCCACCCGCACTTTTGTTTGCTCCTAACCCCTTTTCCTTTTCATTTTCCTTTTTCTCTTTTTCTCTTTTCTCTTTTCCTTCATTTTCTCTTTTCTCTTTCTCTTTTTCTCATCACCCATATTGATCAAAAGTGGGGGAAACTTACCCCCACTTTCCCCATGCCACATGTCATTCTCTCAATTTTCTTAATTTTCTTGATTTTTCTTTTCCCATAATTTCCCTATTTGACATTTGGCTCCATGTGATCCATTCACACAAGTGCTCCACATGGCCATGCCATGTGTCATTCTCCTAGGATGCCACGTGGCATCCACATGATCATGTCATGTGTCACGACACCTGGTGCCTCGAAAAATGTGAAATTTCGATTGTCTTGGAATCCAACGAAATTCGTCAAGGTAACTAGATTTCGCGAGGCAATTCCTTGAATAAGTACGTTTAGATCATCAGGGATCTAGAAAATTTACGGTTTTGATCGAAAGTCTGATTTTACCTTTTTAGAAAAATTGAATTTTTCCCGAGTTTTACATTTTCCCCCCCTTAACAGATTTTCGTCCCCGAAATTCACACTCACTAGCACAGACAATCACATGCATATGCAATAGTCATTCTAGTTCCAATATTTGACTTTCAATATTAAACAACACACCTTCATCCTCAAATAAGAAAGGATAGATGGCCCGCATCGTGTCATCGCGTTCCCAAGTTACCTCCTCCACTCCTCGGTGTCGCCACAGCACTTTCACTAGTTGCACGATCTTGCATCGCAAAACCTGATCCCGGCTATCCAAGATACGCACTGGTCCCTCCTCGAAGGTCCCATCAGTATAAATAATCTCTCCCCAATCCACTACATGATTTGGATCGGGTATACTTAGAGCATGGAGCATTAGGACACCTCATGGATTGCACAGTGACTTCAAGGTGGTAGCGTCGACCGATATGCAAGCTGTGCCCACTCTCGGTACCGAGATTTGATCATACATATGACGCTAGCTTCCTCGTTTTTCGAATCTAACCATAATCTCTTAGGCCATCACCTTGAAGGCGTGAGTGCCACTCAGGAGACTCTGGAAGTTAGTGATCATCAGTGAAATCTTACGTCTCTCTACAGCGTAAAGAAGGCAGCTATTTTAAGTCCACATTAATGGTGTCACTATAAATCATCTCAGGACGATTGAGACGAAAACCATATTTGTCAAAGCAAATCAGGTTGACATAGTATCCCTGTGAAGCCTCATGGATGATATAATCCCCTCTTATAAAGCCTAATAGCTGAACATTATAGTGAGTTTCCCTAAAGATTAAGGTAATATCCAGTACATAGAGATCAGGCATGCTTGGAGCCATCATCCATCTAAAAATCGGCCGCCCAGGTCATCTATCCAGCTGTATCATCTGGATTGACGAGTGCTCTTGATCATTCATTACCATGGCCTTTTGAGCTCTTTAAAGTGTGCCCCTCAAACCTAGGATCACTGTCGTCACGATAGAGACCGGCACTACATGTAGGCGAACAATCTCTCAAATATACATCCTGTAGAATTCCTCCAGTGTGAAGCTCATCCTCATCACTAGAAAATGTGTTGACTTAGTGAGCTGGTCCACAATCACCCACTCCGCATCATGCCTTCACGGTGTCCGTGGAAAGTGGGTCACAAAGTCCATCATGACGTGCTCCCACTTCCACTCAGCCACTTCCAATGGCTGGAGTAGGCTTGCTAGCTTCGATGCTCAACCTTTACCTGTTGACACGTGAGACACCGTCGAACAAAATCTCCAATGTGTCGTTTCATCCTACTCCAGTAATACTGGCGACAAAGATCACGATACATCTTCCTAATTAAATCTTTTTGAAAGACATAGTTTACTTATAGTTAGTACCATGAAACATTGTAATACTTTGTGTATTTATTTAATTTTCATGTTTTCAAATTAATATTAACATATTAAGGTTTAGTGATACCACTAACGATATTAAGGTCTCGATTAAGAATTTTTTTAAAACAAAAAATAACTGAAATCATGCAAATGATATGAAGAATAAATTTTTATCGAAAGGTAATCAATTACTATCTTGTTGAAACATGATACAAAAATAATATATTATGTGTGGGTACAAGGCCCAGAGCTAGCTCTACCATTATGGGGCCCCAAGCACTTTACCATGAGGCAGGCCCAAATGCCGCCCTTTGAAATGTCAAATGGGATCTAACCTAGACTTATCCTCTACTGGCAGAACCATCTAAAAACAGTCGGCTAATGATTACCCAGCTGATCTCTCAGTTTAAAGACGCCCCCTGTCACACCCCCAACCCCCGCCTAGGCGAATGAAGGGGGGCGTGAGGTGTACTAGGACTCTTTACTTGGTTTTTCAGACATTGGTGGGCCCAAGTCTTATAATTGAATCAAAATATCATATCTGAGATCTAAAATAAAACTACCATCGTAGTGGTGTTTACGATCCTCAATACATACGATCCACGAGTCCAATTACATATACATATGCAAAAACTGTACATTTACATTTGCATAATCAGAGCGTAAAACCTATTGTAATGGACACCTACTAGTTTGTTGGCCCAATGAGCGTATTCGGAAGTTGTAAAACATCCTCCTACATACCTACACGGATTAAAACGTTACTTAAACGCAGCAATTGGGAAACATATGACTTATACGTATACACATGCACCAATACTCATTTACAGTAAGCATATAACACTAACAGATATACAGTAGCAGATATCAGAATTTTTCATGAATTCATATAACAAACTTATACACATACTTGTTCTTATAGCAGACTTATACTTGTTCAGATCTCCCGTATGAGTTACAAAGCTTATATTTGTACGGAGGTACTCGTAGGTACTACAGAGCTTATACTTGTGCCATGGGACTTATACTTGTTGGATCTCGTGGGAGTTACAGGGATTATACTTGTTCGAAAGTTCCGTAGGTACTATAGAGCTTATACTTGTGCTTATAGCAGACTTATACTTGTTCAGATCTCCCGTAGGAGTTACAGAGCTTATACTTGTACGAGATGCTTGTAGGGTGCTCTGAGGCTTATATTTGTACTTATAGCAGACTTATACTTGCTCGAGGATCTCATAAGATTCTGAGGAGCTTATACTTATCTGAGATTGCAGTAAGGTGCTATAGAGCTTATACTTGTACTCATAAGCGGGACTTATGCTTGTTGGGATCTCCACCCAGGGTTATGAGGCTTATGCTTATCTGCGGTGCACAGTAGGTGCTACGAGCTTATGCTTGTACGGGGTGCCCGTGGAGCCTCTACGGAGTTTATGCCTTGTACGGAGGTGCAGTGGGTACATTCGAGCATAACGATGTATATTACTTCTCTTATTCATTATCTGAGACTCTTATCCTTATAAATTATTTTTGACTATCTAGACGTTAATACTAAGAAATGAGTAGGACACAACACAATAAGTACCGAAGGTCTGATGCAATCTTGAGGTGCCGTAGTACAAGCGAAGTCTTGGCACTAATAGAGTGTCGTTGCACTAATTAGAGAGTACCAAAGTACTAAATGTGCCGAAGCACAATCAGAGAGTGTCTTCGCATTAATCAGAGAGTACAGAAGTATTAAATGTGCCGAAGCACGGTCAAATAGTGTCGTCACACTAATCGAGGAATACTTAGGAAGTACTATACGTGCACATACAAGCGAGGAGATGTCATGTCGATTCCCGATATTGGTCTTGCGATCCACAATTATATGTGTTCGAGAACACTTATCTTATCATAAGGGCGTAAGTTTACTCACATCAAACTCGCTTATTTGAGCGTGAAGTACGGTGGTACCTTTGCCCCACAAACATGAATGGACCTTTTCATACACTTATAGGATCCTCATTAATCCAATAGACGAATCCTCAGAATAACGGAATAGCAAAACATGACAAAACACATGTCTGTGAACAATACTACGCCACGGTGTAGCACTACTACGCTGGCTACGCCTCGATGTACCCGAGGCTTGTCCAAGCCTCCTCTCGGCCACGCCAAGGCGTGGACCTACGCTGCTATGTGGGATCCCTACGCCGTGGCTTAGGATCCCAAAATTTGCCCAAATTTGTTGATTTCGTCCATTTTTCCAGAAATCCAACCAAAATAATCCAAAAGCATCACCGAAAACAACTCCCAAGTGTGTTCTAACCCAACCAAAACCAAACATAGAGATTAGTGGGGTTTGACCCTAACTCAAATACTTGTAAGTAGGTTAACTTCCTAACACTTGAGCAAGTATCCATGCATCCATAAACCAAGAATCCCACGTACTGAAGGAAGATTCCATACTTTCGTCTTATCATTGAGGTTTTACCAACCCAACTTTCAACAAATCTAGGGTTAGGATGAATTCCTAACTAAATGCTAGAAATGGAACAAACTAATATCCATACAAAAGTCCAAAAATCCATACAAATCCATACTCATCCATACAATTCCATACCTTTCTTAGCTTTCTTACTTTTCTTCTTCAACCCATTTTAGCTAGCCTCACGCCTCTCTACGTTTTTGCTCCGAAATGAGAGACCCTAATTAGTCTGCTCCTTTTTGGTCTAATTTTGCTTTTATTACAATTTGATCCTTAAACTCCATTCTATTTGCACCACAACTTGTGTTATTTACATAATAGCATATCATCTTCTTATATTATGACTTTTGTCCATTTGACAAGTTACAAATTTACCCTTGCTTATTTCAGTTTCTTAGTTTTGCGTTTTGAATTTAAATTAGAAAATTCAGAATTATACTACAAAATACCCTAAACACGTTAACGACTAGGGTATATTTAGAGTGTTACACCCTACACACATAAGCATTTTGGAGTGGTCAAACACTTCTTAAGGCACAAATTCAAAGCTGACTCGGCCATCAAAAAAAAAGGAAGAGCAATTAAGTGGCGTGCAAAGAACACCCTCTTTCCACTTACCAGTTTTAAAGGAAATCACCAACTTTACATGGAAATCGGATCATCTTCCTCCTCCGTAAAGGAAGGAGGAATCTACAATAGGAAAGGTATGACATTCTTCTTTTGAAAAGGCGCTCACTGCCGGTCACGATCTAGCAGGCGTCGGAGGCGTGGTGCCTGCAGCCATTTTCTTGTTTGTTTGCGGGTACATGCTAGCGGGTTAATGCTCACGTGATTCGGTGACTTAGAAATTCGAGTTCTGATTGGAGCCGTGCGTGAGAGCGACCAAGAAGAAAACATCGTGATTTGCGAGTCTTGGCTACATCCGTTTTCAAATTGCTCTCCTATCCTGACGATCCTCCGCCGGTGTCGGGTTTTGTCACCATGACCGACAACCCCAGATGGTCGATCCACTGGAAGATGAGTTCATATTTGGCGTAAGGATATGGAGGCAAAGCGAGGAACAAGCCAAATAGATGGCGAATTGCGAGTTTTGTGCTAACCATCTATAGCAAAGCGACCGCTGGAGGCTCGTGCAGGCGACGGATCGAATCTGCGAGGGTAGCGCTGCCTAGTTAAACAAAATAAAAGCTAGGAGCTGTAGGCAGACAGCGGCAGCGTGCGACGGATGTGAGTTATCTTACGTGGCTCCCGCTTCTAGATTTTCCACCTCCAAGAACAATGCGGAGGCGGGTCGAGAAGAGGCCCGATCAATCCGGTGATCTGTGTGGCATGCCTCGTCAGTGCGGGTGGTATTGAAGTAAAGAAAGCGTGATGAACCGCCCACAAAGCTGCCGCGTGACAAGGGTGCGGCACCTCCGCTCCGTTCAAGTATCCCACCTTTAGAGTTGCACCGATACGTATATGCATGTCTGGAATCTTGCCGGTGGCTGAGGACATGTTATGCGTCCCAGCTGGTGTTACATCTTGAGTTATAGGCCTCCAGTGAGCATCATCTGTCGTTGCCATGTATGATGGCTCCTTTGACTCGATATGACCATGTTGCACTGACTAGCGAGCAGTTCAGTGGGGAGGGAAGTTTGGGCTTTCTAACTCAATTGATTTTTTCTTCACATGGGCCTTGGGCAAATGCCCCTCCTGCCCTTGCTCAGGGCCGAGCTTGCGGCTCAAAGCCTACACATGTAATCATTTTATGATGACTAGAATATATATGACTTTAGTTTTGCAATATATTGACGACCATGATTTAGCAGTTTCTGCACTTTGGTGTTTTTTGTCGTTTGAATCACTCACCCCCTTGAAAAGAAAGTGTCAACCAAATTAAATAGTAATCTCAAAGTAATTAAGGCGACACAAATCACCGTTGCACAAGATGGCGGTAAACAAATTAAAAATCCGAGTTTTTGTAAAGAACCATTTTATTAAAAAGAAAATGATATAAAGATGTAGATGAGTGATTTCGGGCTAACAATGACAAAAAAATCCTTTACTTACTTAGAAGTAGCTAAAAAAAACAATATAAGAGAAGGGAGAGTGAGCTAGGGTTTAGATAAAGAGAAAGTGATAAATTATGCATAAGTTACTAACTTAAAACTTATTACTTCATTGTAATTTTAAATATTAAGGTTACTTATTTGATATTTTTTTTATAAATACACAATTTTATCCTTATTGGGACTTGAACCTGGTCCCATCTCTCCTATGACCATGACTAACCCTTAACCATTGAGTTAGGCCTCATTGACAATTATTTGATATTACTCCCATCTCTCCCATCTCTCCTGTGACCATGACAATTATCTCAATAATAATAATATTTGATTGAACTTAAGGATTCTTTTCCTTAACTTATATGTTGGTTCCTTCAAAAAGTAACTTATATGATTTAGTTATTTTAGTAAAACATATATAATTTACTTAATAACTTAGGTGGCGTTTGTTTTTCGCGTCTTTGAATAAAACTTTTTTTAGGCTTAACGTTGAATATGTAATAGCATTAAGCATTAAATTGTTTGTTTTTGCAACATTGAATAGTGGCCGGGAATGACAGCGGGAGGATTATTTCGGGTTGGCGTGCGCCAGCCCTTATTAGTATGAGTGGTTTAGCGTAATCGTTGTTTTTAGCGAGTTCGGGTTTATTTTTACTCGAATCGGGGCAGTTAGGGTATTGTTATTCTCATCTCATACCTTGGAGTGCTGGCTTTTAAAAATATTTTTTATTACTTTTTATTTTATACTTTAATATAAATAATAATAATATGTATTAGGAAATGTTTTGTAATAAATAATTTATAAAAATTCATAATATTTTATTTTTATGAAATATATTAATTTTAATATAATAAACATAAAAAAGAAAATATTAAACTATTAAAAATAAAAACAATCGGAAATGTGAACTGAGTGGGTTGAGAATTTTCCATCACATGACGATCCTCGCACTTTTATTTAATTTTTTAAATGGGACGGGTTTGGGAATTGAAAAAAATAAACGAGCCAGGAATTAGGGATGGGGCCGCCACATCCCGGACCGTTATCATCATAGTAGTGAGTGTTCTTGCCACTCATACGCTTGTTAGTGATGATGAGTTTTTAACATTTTGGTGAAATATGAAACTTTTTACGAATGAAAAGCTAATATTTTCTTGCCTAAATTGAGAGACTTTTAAAATTTCCTAGCAATAAGTCATGAAAATTTGAAAAAAACAAAGCGGTTGAATCTTGAAAATTATTTAGATTTCGACATTCGGCAGCAAACTCTTGACCCCTTACTCTTTGTGTTTTTTGTTATCAATATTTAATATAATAACTCCGTGATTTTGGATGTATGATTACGTTGGATTTATATACATGAAATATTGTGATACCTTATTATTCATATCGTCTTTAATTCCAAGTCTTAATTAATAAGTTGATCGATTACCACCAAACATCTACGTGAGATGGTTGAGGTCTCTCTTATCTTAACCAGTGGTCTCAAGTTCAAGCCTTGGGAATACAGTTTTATTCTGTCGTAGAGTTTTACCACCCTTGTTGTGACGCCCCAAAACCTGGGAGTACGTTGACCAACCGTCAACCTACAGAAAACTCGTAGATATCGGGTGACCCAATATTACACTATTATGTCTCATTTACCGAGATCCATAGTTTTAACAAAAATCGAACAAAATTTCATTTGTATGGGGACCTCTATCCAAAATCCAACCTGTACAAAACATAGTAACATGGCCCATCCGATGCCCAATATAATATAACGACCTCACCGGGTCCACTTATAAGTAAAAAATGACCACACAGGGTCCATTTATCCATGTTCATTAAAAACATATAAAATTATATTTAAAACAATTCATAAGAATTTAATTACAACACCCTTACAAATATTACACATTAGAACAAGATTCTTCCAAAATATTTTACAAAACGGTAACAAGGCCACATGTCGACCTTCTTCACAATTGCGGCCTCGAATGAGCACCCTCCATCAGTGTTTGTCCTACACCTAAAATGTTTCCCATATAGGGTGAGCCACACCCAATAGAGTAAACTCCTCTGAAATTTCCCTCACTACTAAGTGCACATCTGATGGTCATGATTCCACAATTCTTGTCCAAAAAGATTATGCAATCCTAGGTTGGAATTTTACATGTCATGAGATGAGATGAGATGAGACTCAGCCATGTACCATGCCAGAGTCCCTTCTAGGCTCCGTACACGAGTCCTTGCGGGCTCACATCCTGCAAATGTCAAAGCCCATGCATGATAAAATCCATTATTTTCAGATTACATCTTATGATCATTTTACAAAACAAATTCATTTGTTTTCAAACAAAAAGCTTTTTTTATGTTACACCTCAATGATCATTTATATTCAAAATCATATGTCTTTTTGTGGGTAGCGAATTTTCGGGGTCTCACCGCAGGCTTCACAAGCCTTCCTACACTTTCACGGACTTTCACCGTTAGACACATATGTATAACCAAAAATACCGAGGCTTTCACTCGAGGGGGTATCTATCTCCGCTTGCTATTACCCGACACATATTTTCATTTTCATTTATACAACCGTGAGACCCTGTTGGACATTGTCCCACTATCTTAGGAGCCGCTGATCAAACACGAAGCGTAGTGTTGATTATAGCAATCTTATTTCCTTTGTCCAAATTCGATCGCGATGTCTCGATTGCATATGATATGTCTTGCCAAATTTGCATGTTATATCCGTACACATGCATAATAGAATGCTACATGGACAATGCTAAAATCGTACATACTTAGTGTACCATGGGCAATTATATCAATCAGCATAAAATTTCCGCGATCACACATTTCATGTCAATATATTTGCACGTATATAACTGCCATCAATGGTCATCATCAATCACGCAATGACATACTTCATCCTCTATTCCAAATTGTGACATAGTATGTCGCTTAAATAGCACAAACAAGCCATGCATAATAGCCCCTTATCTATACACAAACTCATCATATGTCGATACATTAGGACACGTATTGACCTCGATCATTATAGAAGCATGTCATTGAGCTCAATGATGACAACTTGATCCTCAAGACCAGTTTTGGCATAGAGATGCCCACAAAGGCATTCAACACAGCAAAGTCATAACAAACCAAAGGATAGTTAGAACTCGGTTCGAAACTGGCCCACTAACTTGATCTCAAAATCTACACAAACCATTAAAAACGGCAATTTGTGTGATTATAGGAAATGGACCATAACTTGGTACATAGAGTCAAATTGGGTGATTCAAAAGCCTACATCAAGTTTACAAATGCAGCTATAATTTCCATGCAGAACACTAGTCCAAATTTCCTCTTTTTCCCAACCAGAAATCAGTCCCAAAATCTGGACAATGTATGGGGTCAAAACAAGGCAGCTTGTGTGATCCGGAAAATGGATAACTGCTCGAGGATTATAGAGGTCCAATTTAGGTGATTCAAAATCCTAACATCAATTTCTCAGATACAACTACAATTTCTATGAAGGACTACAATTTCTATGAAGGACACTAGTCTAATTTCCCCATTTTTCATGACCGAAAATCAGTCCAAAAATCTGGATAGTATGTAAGGTCAAAACAGGGCAACCTGTGGTAGTCCCGAAAAATAGACCATAACTTGAGTTATAGAGGTCCAACTTGGGTGATTCAAAAGCCTAACCTCAAGTTCACAATTGAAGCTACAATTTCCAAGAAGAACACTAGTCCAAATTCCCTCTTTTTCTAACCGAAAAATAGTCTCAAAATCTAGACATCATATAGGGTCAAAACAGGGCACTATTCCCACATCCCCAAAATTTTGCTAAACAACCCCTTAGGGCATAAAACACAACCAAACAGCCCATAGAGTGGAAAATAAACCAAAGTATGAAAAATCTCTACCTCTTGGAGCATAGAAGAAACTTTAGGAAGTCCCGTGGATACTTCCTAAACCCAAAACCTATGATTTCCCGAACTCCTCATTTGAATCCTCGGTAAAATTCTATGTTTTTGGTATCAACTTGTAGCCCTCATCGAGTAGATGAACTTTCATTCTTGACCCGACGAATTCCGAATGATGGAACTCCGTGGATCGAGGAAAGAAGGTTGGATTTCTCTTCTCCTCTCCTCTTTCTCTCTCACCGTATGAACAACAATAGGAAATGATCTCCTCATATCTCAAATTTGACTTTTCTAACTTATGCTTAAGTTTTAAAGACAAGGATCACGTCACGTCAAGTGTCCAGCGAATCTGGGTTGATTCTTGCCTCCAAAACTCTTTTGTCCGAGTTTAAGTTTAAATTAATTTAAAATGAACTTTATTTAATTTATTTTCCATTTTTGAGATTTTTTTTTTAATCCCGTTTTTGGGGTCTATCGAACACCCGACGCCCCGAAAATCGTAAAAATTCGACTATCTCGGAATTTAACGAAATTCGTCTGGGTAACTAGATTTCGCGAGACGAATCCAACGGTAAGGTCCGTTTCTTCATCCGAAATCTTGAAAATTTCTAAGTTTTTCAACACCATGCCTATTTCGGCAATTCTTGTTTTGCCCGTTTTTCGAAAAATTCAATGTTTCACAGGTTTTTTACTTGTGGTCACTCCAGGCTCGTGAGGGGATTAGTACGGTAGTGTGAGTACTGATTTAAAAATGTCTACCATGTGTGTGCACAACTCGCTCATGACTCCTCAAGGTTTGACCAAAAAATAAGTTGATCGATTTTGTCACTATATATATTGAGAAAATGTTTTTTCTCATATGTAGAAATATTTGTTTTAAAAATTCAAATAATCCAAAATTTACGAATCTAACATTTTCCATCGTTTTTTTTTTTTAGAAATAACACATTTTAGACAAAAATGTCATTTATCATTTTTTTTTATTGACATGTATCTTTTAAAATAGATAATTATTTTTACAAGCACACAATAAAGGTATTTTTGTCATAACTAAAAAATTGATGGAATGTCAGATTTCCAAAATTCAATTTTCAAAAGGTCTTTGAATCATCACCCTTAAATATACACTCATACCATCTTAAGGTTATGACTAAAGCTCATTATTTTTTTGAAGAGAAAAATAATTTTATTGATTCAAACTAGTAATATATCAATAGAAACATAGAATCAAAATCGCTAATAACCATAGTGAATGAAACAAAATCCAAGTTAATAACATAATGAATCGGTTCAAAACCTATACATTTTGGCAGTTGAGCATACATATTTGATATTTATTGTGATTAGAATACATATGAGTCCAATTATGTAGCATATTTACGACAATTGATTTGATTTCTTGTTGTCAATCATATATACTTTGTTTTCCTGAATTGCCCTCACACAGATAAATTGTTGTCAGTGCTAGTTGTTTGATGTGAAGACGAACCGACTACATACAATGACTGTTTGAACGACTGTAGTAGTAGATCCAACAGAAGGATAAGAAATATGGATATACAGATTGTAGAAATAAAATGAGTAACTGAGACGTGTTTGTAGAACACTGTCCTTAGGAATTTTATTCCCTAAGATCCAACATTTCTTCATAGAGCACTCTAGAACAGGAACACCAAAGAAGAGTTGAGAGATAGGAAAATTGAGAGAAAATCTGTATTCTTCAACACCAGTAGAGGTCTCAATTTATAGGAAACCAAAGTTTAACAGCTTAGTTTGAAATTAAAAATATGGCTATTGGCCATTAAGGCTGGAAATTAAAGCAAAACGTTATGAATTGAATTCAAAAATAGCTATTAGGATTTGAATTCAAAGTAGATGTTTTGAATTGAAGAAACTGTTTTGAATTTACTGAGATTTTAAGACCTGAACTGTTTTGAGTTTTAAATAATAAAAAACCAAGGTTTTTATGTAGGCAAATAAAACAAAATTGATTTAGAGCAAAACCCAATGTGCAATTTCAAATCATCAATTTGCAAAAATGAGACTGACGACTTTTGGTCTGTAGCGAGGCCTCCTTCTTCTACAGCCACTTTAGCCATAAATGGATTCTAGCATATAAACCCAATAAGACTCTTATCTTTTTTCCATGTGAGACAAGATCTTTTTGAAAACTATTCTTTACTAACAATCCCCCACATTTTTCAAAAATATATTTGAATTTAAAACATTTTTCTTGGAATAGGGAAGAAGGTGTCAGCACCTTAAGTTTGGTGTTCAATGAACTATGAACCAAACATGGATGAATAATATTTAATTACAGTATCGGTGGAAACACCAAGCTTCTATGAACGAGTATATGATCTTAAGTGTGACCTTGTATCATTAGCACCGCACATCACGATTCTTGTTGTTCAATGTCGTTGTGCATGATTAGGCCATGTGTGACGTAAAACTAGTGATCCAGATTGACTTGACGAGTCAAACTTTGCGAATACTACCTTAGGTAATGTGTACCTAAGCTTTGATACCAAAGCGATATCAAATACACATTGAATCTGCAGAGTAACTTCAATACACCTCGTTATGTCTCATTTTACGAAGATCAAAATTTATCCATATTCTACAAAACATGCAAGGATATATACATACGTAAAAATAGTTTACATGTTTTTTAATGAATTTACTAACAAAGCCATGTCAAATGCAGTATGTGATTTACAATTATCAAGCCACATATCGGCTTTCTTCATCATATGACCAGCATAAATTATCAACGAGTAGCATTTCCTACACCTAAAATGTTATCCCATATAGGGTGAGCCACGCCTAGTAGAGAAAATTCATACATAGGCTACTTTCCACCTAAGTGCACATGCAATGTTCACCTTACATTCACATCAATAATTCCAAACAAGATATCCAATCCTAGGTTGGAATTCTACATGTCATGCCATGAAATGTCACACCCTCGACCCTCGCCTAGGTAGGCGAGGCTGCCAAAACATCTCAGTGGGACCCCAGTCTTCATTTCAATCCACAATATCATATAAAAGATACAAAAATAACACTACCACCGTAGTGGTGTTTACAATAATCCATACATACGATCTAAGTCCATTTACATATACATATAAAAAAGCGAGTATATTTGCATTTTACGTAATCAAGCGCAAAACCTACAGGTGATAGACCCACAAAAGTGTGTTGGCCAATGAATCACGAAAGATCACGGACATCCTCCCTTGTACCTACACGGATAAAAACTCGTGCTAAGCTTTATGCTTAATTGGGAGAGCTTATATAAACATCATATACACATGCGTGTCACTCTTTTCACGGTAGGCATATAATAATGGATATAAATGAGATATGAAATTTGCATAGTTATACTGTGACTAATACATATTCTTGTGCTTATGTGGAGACTTATATGCATCAGATCTCAGTAGAATTCTGAGAGCCATCGCCCCCTCTGAGGTACTCATGAGAGTACTCTGAACTTTATAGCATGCCGAGGAGGTGCTTTGTGAAATCTTATAGAGCTTATTCTTTAAACATGATAGATTATCATGACTCTTATCATAAAAGCTGTTGGAATAGCCAAGGACCCTTGTCAGAAATGGGTAGGACACGAAACGCAATAAGTAGAGATATAATCTGATGCCACGGGTATGACAGCATAAACCACAAAGTGCTAAAACACTTATGAAACAATCTATCCATGCGGCGAGTGTGTAGCACTGGCGAAGTGTTTGACGATCAAAAGGCGTATCGCTGCCCGCCGTAAGTGTGGGAGCACTAGCGAATCGTAAAAACCGCGATTAGAATGTGTCTACCCGCCTTGAAATTGTGTAAGCTTCAGCGGGAGTGTAAAAAGCAACGATCAAATCTGAAGTCTATCGATGCCATGCTTTGAAAGTGTCATGTCATTCAATATCTGGTCTTGGTCTGCAATAATATGTGTTGAACCTCTATGCTTATCATGGGGCATTAAGTTTTTCTTGCATCAGACTCGTAGGGCTTAAAGCGAAGCTTATTTGGCGGCGGTCTGATATAATTTTTCAGCATGTTACCTTACAAACATGAAAGGACCCTTTCAAATACTTATAGGATCCTCATTAGTCCAATAGACAAGCCCTCAGAATAACGAAATAGCAAAACAAAACAAAACAACGAAATTTTCGGTGTTACGAGCGGCCTTTCTGTGGTAGCGTACTCGAGGCTTGACTTGCCTCCCACTCATTACGCTGCGGCGTGGACGCCTGCCAGCAGTGGCGTGGACCTTCGCCTCACTGAGGGTTTTCCCTACGTCGCGGCGTAGGACCCTACAATTTGCCCAGATTTTGCTATTTTTGTCGCTTTTTCCAGAATTTCAACCAAAAACAAAAGAGAACTCATATACTATCCAGAAAAACATCTCCCAAGTATGTTCTAACTCAACCAAAACCAATCATAGAGATTAATTAGGGTTTTTCCAAACCCTAACTCAAATACTTGTAAGTTAAGTTAACTTCCTAACACCCAAACATGTCTCCAACCACCATAAACCAAGAATCATACTCATATGGAGGATTCCATACTCATCTTATACCAACTAGGGTTATTCCCGACCCATGCTTTCCAACAAATCTGAGTTTATGATGAATTCCTAGCTAAACCCTAGAAAATGGAACCAACTAATATCCATACAAACCCATAAACATCCATACAAAATCATAGAAATCCATACCTTTCTTCTCTTCTTCCTCTTCTTCTTCTCTTCTTCTTCTCTTCTCCTCTCTTCTTCTTCACGTTTTTCTCTCCCCAAAATGAGAGACCAAGTTGGTCTTATCCCCTTTTTGATCAAATTTTCATTTTATTGCAACTTAGTCCTTAAATTCCCTTCTATTTGCAACACAACTTCCCATAATTCCATTTTGGCATATAATCTTATTATCTTATGACTTTTATATCCTGTTTTGACAAATTACAAATTTACCCTTACTTATTTCCGGGTTTCTTGGATTTCACGTTTTGCATTTAAATTACAAAGAATTCAAATTATACCTATAAAATACCCTAAACACGTTGAAAACGACTAAGGTATATTTCGGGGTGTTACATGAAATGAGATGAGACTCACTCATGCACCATGTGCAGATTCACTTGACTCCACCACCTGTCACGATTAATCGATGTGTGATAAAACCCATAATTTATGGATTACATTCAATGATCATTTTACAAAACAAATTCATTTATTTTCAAACTAAAAGCTTTTTTGGATGTTACACCTCAATTATCATTTATGTACAAAACTCATGTGTCTTTTGTGGGCAATGAATTTTTGGGGTCCCACCATAGGCTTCACACGCCTTCCGACATTTTTTGGACTTTCACCGTAGGAGTGTCTGAACCAGTATGGGTCTTTCACCCAAGGGAGAATCTAGCATTTCTTGCTATTACTTGACACAAGTTTTCTTTTACCATTTAGTAGCAGTGCGACTCACATTTGGATACCGTCCAGTGATGGGCCGCCCGATCAATCCTGACCAGTTGATTTTCAACCATACACTCACACCCATTCAATGTGATGTCCCCGTGCATATGTGCAATGTAATGCACCATTGCATGTCATGACACATATATAATGAATGCTACATATGCAACACAATCCACACCACTCACCGGGTGTCATGGACAATCACATCACCTGCATACGACTTTCATACATCATTTCATTCATGTCAATATATTATGCACATATATATCAACATCAACATACAACATATAAATTATTGTTGAAACTGATGTCACACACACAATTAAGTCGTATATTGGCCATTTTGCACATGTACAGTAAATACCGTATGCGATACGTTAAACCGACGTGGCGTCGAGCATTATGCTCCTTAGTCAAGGAATGACGCTCGAGCAAGTGTTAAATGACCTCATGACAAGCCTGACCAATCCTGGCGAGATACGAAACCCGACCCTAAATGACTAAACACAAGCCTCCTACACAATTACCACCGGCTCACTGTTGACCGAGACTCCCATTTCACGTCCTTGGGCTCAAACTAAGCGAGTCCCTGGCCTAGGCGGACCTTTGCCTGAAAGCGAGGCTTCAGCTTTCTCCTAGGCGAAGAACGTTGGGTTTTGGGCATTTTTTTTGCCCAAATAAACCCTTAACACGTTCCACCATTTTAACCCAAAAATGGGAACTAAAACCATGAGTAGGAAGAATCCCTACCTCTTGGAGCGTAGATGAATGGGTAGGAAGCTTCCTAAACCCAATAACTTTGATTTCCCGAAATTTCCTTTCTTGGATCCTTGGAAAAATTTCTCGTTCTAGGTACCCACACGTACCCCTCGTCGATGCGATGAACTTTTATCCTTGGCCCGACGAAAACTAATTAACGGAGCTCCGTATATCGTAAAGAGAAGCTTGGACTCTCCTCCTCTCCTCCTTCTCTCTCTCTTGGACAAAGCGGAAAATGATGATTACCACACTTGCACCTTGCCCAATTCAATAATCCTTAAGTTAAGGGAGTGGCCCACGTCGTGTCATGTGTCCACCCTTGCCCAGGTCCGTCTCTACAAAGAAACAATTTATTTCGTCTCAGTTCAAATCCACATTATTTTCTATGAACTTAACTTACCTTATTTCCCAAAATCTCGTTTTTGGGCTTTATTGAACACCCGTCGCCCTGAAATTTGTGAAAATCCGACTGTCTCGGAATTCAACGAAATTCATCTAGGTTATTAGATTTTGTGATATGAATTCAACGGTGAGGTCCGTTTTGTCATCCAAGATCTAGAAAACTTTCAGGTTTTCAACCTACACTATAGTGACAATTTACTATTTTGCCATTTTTCAGAAAAAATTGATTTTTCCCGGGTTTTATCCCCTTTTAAAAGAATTTTGTCCCTGAAATTCACACACACAAGCACATACAATCACATGCATATGCAACAGTCATTGAATATCCAATGACAAATAAAACATACCTTCATCCTTAAACAAAAAAGGATAGTTGCTTACGCCACCGATGTATGGCGTTAAAATGTGTATACTCTAAGCCCGCCGGTGTTGTACGACACCTTCACTAGCCTCCACAATCTTGTCTCGTAAACTGGATCCGGCTATCATGATACGTATGGTCCCTCCTGAAGAGTCCCATCCACATCAACAACAAGCTCGCTGATCACACGGTGGATCTGAGTGTACTTCCAATGTAAAACCCAGTAAAAAAATTCAATTTTTTAAAAATGGCAAGCGATGAAATTGACATAATGGTACAGTTGACAACGTGATTTTCTAGATCTTGGAATGACAAAGCGGACTTCAGTTGGAATCGTCTTGTGAAATCTAGTTGCTGATCGAATTTCTTGAATTTCAAGGCGTTCGGATTTCCGTTTTCAAAGGTGTGATGTAGACGCCAAGAAATTGGTGTCACATAGCACGATATGCGCTTGCCACGTAATGATATGAGGATCACATGGCATGAAGAGCCATGTGGTGTGGCAATGCCCGCTAATGCATGTGAGCACATGGCACATGAATAGTAAAAGAAAATATTCATGGCTGCATTAAGACATGTGTTATGTAGAAGATAAATCAAACGAGGAAATCCCAAGGGGTGACCCATGGAGGCCATTGTCATTACCTCTAGAGAAAGGAAATCGAGTCTTTGGATAAGGAGTGAGAGAAAGGAAAACGAAAAGAAAGAAGATAAAGTAAAAGCGAGAGGACATGTGGCAAGGAGGAAGGTGGGAAGAAATTTCCCACTTGAATCAAGTTGGATAGATTTGGTGGAAGAGAAGGAAAAAATGAGGAAAAGAAAAAGAAAGAAAAGAAAAGAAAGAAGAAGGAAAGTGGAGTAAGAAGCTTTACCTTCTCTCTAAGATCTCTGGTGGGCGGTCGGTTTGAAGTAGGGCGAAATGAGTTCATCTGCGATGAGGCTTGGCGTACGGTACAAGAATGCGGGGTTTTAAGCCAAACTCCCGAGGTAGTGATTTCTCCTCATACTTTAGTTATTCTTGTTAAAGTCACTCAGTATAGAGTTCCTTTAGGGCGAGTAGTGGCCATATAGTTCAATCCCAAATTTTTGGGACCAGGCAATTGGAATTTTAATTTGTTATTGGGACGTATTAGTGTTTATTTTTATGTATTGCTAAATGAATAACATCATTGGATCATAGAAACCATGTTAATATATGTATATGATGTATTGGCGTGAGATACTTAGTGGTTGTGAATTATATGTAGAAAATATAATTATCCATGATTTATTAATATTGCATGTAGACATCATGCATGTAACATAAATTGGCATGAAATGGCAGCATTCCGCATTCCATATGCGGGGACATCCGTGAAAGCGAGTGTATTTGCATGACATAGCTTGAATAGAATTTTATCGGAGGATGTCAATAAATTATATCGGAGGTTGTCAGCCAAAACTTATCGGAGAATGTCCAATAAATTATATCGGAGATTGTCCAAAGAGTTTTCAAAAACAAAAATATTTTGTTTTGAAAACAGTTTTTTCATACATGGCAAATGCGTGTGTGAGGGAGTCGGTGATGACTCAAGACATGGGTCATGACATGTAGACATTCGAGTAGGAATGTGCATATTTTTACTTGAATGTGTGTGTTTGTCATTGCATATGCACTTAGGTGGGGAGTAGCCCTCGTAGGAGAATTCCTCTACTAGGCATTGTTTACCCCGTCGTGGGAAAATATTTTCAGGTGCTGGAGGTACACCAGGAGTTGGACACATTTGAGGTCTTAGTTAGGAAGAATGCCATATTTTGGCCTTGTTATGTAATTCGTAAAATTCTGGACAATTTATCCAATTTTGTAAATGTAAATGAGAAGTTTTGTAATAAAAACTTATTTAGACTTGTTCAATAATGTGTTGGAAAGTTTTCCCATATTTTATACTGCCTGTATAACATGTATAGAGGAAGTAGTATTGAATTAACTGCAATTGGGTGAGAGCTGGAGGTGCAGAAAAGGCCACGAAGAGCTCTTGCCCACGTTGGCGGGTTGGAGTCACGACAAGGTTTTCTCTTATCGACAAACCGTGTCTATGCCGCCTTGATGGGTTTTGTGTCACAACAGGATTTGGTCTTGGCTGGGTGTTCCTAGGTCGCGGTGTAAGACCCTGAATTTACGGTTTCCATGAAAAGTAAATTTTGTTTTCGATCAGTTAGGTATTTGACTGGAAACAGTCAAATGAATAATAATTTTTGAAAAACAAGCTCCGTTCATAATAATGTAGTCTCTAAAGAAGGTACGTCGTTCATAGAAGGTATAGTAGGGTGAAAATGCATTCACACCCGAAAATAGCAACTTGATCTAATTTATATGAAAAATCTAAGAATTTACTATGAATCTTTGATCAATAAGCAGGACTTCCCGCGGTTGATTCTTCCGTAGAAAATCTAGTCACCCAATTGGTTTGTGGTCAGGGACGGTCGAATTTTCACGAATTCAAGGCGATGGCGTCGAAGTGGACCCCAGCGAAATTTTAGAGCATATAAATGTCAGTATTTAAAAAATGTCCATTTAAGATAGATGAAGCGGAATCGGGACAAAATAAATTGTTTGGAGTAAACGGAATGAAGAAGTGTGACACATGGCTTGTGACATGGGCCCACATATCCACACTATATATAGTCACTAAAAAATGAAAATATCTCATTGGTCTCAGCCAAGCCCAAGTAAGAGAGAGAGAGAAGCAAATCTTCTCTCTTCGATTCACGAGTTTCGTAGTCGAGACTCGGCGGCTCAGGAATTCAGAGGTGATCTCAGGCGGGGGCTACGCGTGGGTGGGAATCTGAGATTACGCAAGGTCCCAAGGTTCGTTTCTGTGAGCTGAAAAAGTGGGGTAATCACAGGAAATCAAGCCAGTTAAGGTAGGGTTTTCTCTACTCGGGTTAATTTACGCCTAAGGGTATGTATGTGTAATGTCCAAGGAATCTTTGTCAGTTTTTTCTCAGGCCCATGGCCCGTATTTTGGTCATAACTGGTCATCACTCATCGAATTGAGTGATTCAAATTGCTAAATGAAGCCTTAGACTAATGTAGGAACATATCTCCTTGAAATAGGTCACATCCAAATTCAGGCCGTTTAAGGACTCGAAAATGTTCAAAGAGTGGAGCTATGTTAGGCCCCGGTTTTACTACATTTTTGTTTTAAGACTCCATGATTGTATTTTGGCCATAACTTGACCATCACTCATCATAATTGAGTGATTCAAAATGATGGATAAACTAAACTGATAGGAGAACATATCTCCTTGAAATAAGTCAATCCAAATTCTGACCACTTTAGTTGATGTATTCAAATGGGTATCATGTTCAGACCAGTTTAAGTTCTAGCAGAAAGCAAAGATGAAATCTAGTTGTTTTAGGATATATCTTGAGTTTGGTGTCTGATTTGGGTGATTCAATTGAAGAACCCTAAGAACCGTATCTCAAAATGAGTACAAATAACAAGTGTCAAATTATGGATTAAGACCCACGAAATCCAGGTATCACATCTTTATTTCTAGTGTAAATGGTAATTGACCGGAGTTTTTGGAATGAAAATGTCATAAGTTCTTAAATGCGAGCCACTAGTTTTGGAGTGTTCTTGGACTCTATGGAGAGCTCATTGGTCAAAGATTCTATCCATTTTTATGAGAGTATGGGGATGATCAGAACATGGCTGAAAATTTATGTTTTGCACCAAGTGTGCAGGTTGCTTGGTTATGTCGATATGAATAGCCGGGTTTTGACATGACCATTTCATGGCATGTTGTGGGCTATTGTATGGGGTAGTAATTCCCATGAATTAACATAAGAAATCAGGAGAACAAAAGAGGTTGAGTTCAATTGATTTTAATCAATTGGAAGTGATTAAATGCTTAAAGGTTGCTGGAAAGTATAGTATAGTTAATGGTTTAATTGAACATGATTAAGGTATGGATGTTAATGGATTTTATGGATAATGTGACTTGTAGGAAGGTGGTAAGGAGGGAAGGTGGAGGTGAAGATTTCATTAAGAGGAAAAAGGGCTTAAATAACTAAGATTGGGGGAAAATGTAAATGTTTATGAAAATATATATATATATATATATATATGCTGCTCTACTCTCCTCTACCATATATATATATATATATATATATATATATAAGTAATGTTTACCAATGTATATGTTTTCATATCTATGTTATAAATGTTCAAATGAAAAAAAAGGAAATGTGGTTTTCTTGGCTTTAAATTATGTTACAAAAATATGAAATGATTATAGTTTCCACATGATTTTATAAAGCGTGTTGAAAATATGAAATGATTATAGTTTCCATAGTGTTATAAACATGATTTGTGGTTTCCATATGAAATGAAATGTTTATGAATGTATATTTTATATATACATGTTTATATGAAAATATTTTGGTCATGGTTGCCTATGTTACAAGATAAAGTTTAAAAAGGAAAGTCGACTAAAGAACTTTACGTCGCATTATGGGAAAGGTTAAGGATTTTTTATGGGAAGGGTCATGCATATTGCCATCCCACGTGTAAAGTAGCCTGAAAAAGTTTACCCGCATAATGTAATTCTTCCATAATGCAATGGTATTTAAAAAGAAATGCAAGATTCATCCCGGAGGTTCCTTTTTAGGCCATATCGGTGATAAATGCATTGTTTCTTAAGTAGGTTCTTTATGGAGCTGAATGTGGTTAACGGTAGGAGCCACGATTTCTCGAAAGAGTTCCTTTTTGAGCAATCGGTGATCATGGCTTGTTTCCTCGGGAGGTTCTTTCATGGACCAACGGTGGTTAAGCTGCCAAGGTGGGTTCCATTGGATATGATGGATTCAAAAGGAAAAGAAGTATATTGAGAAAAGATATGTTGATACTGTTGTTTTACACATTGTGTTTGGGCTATATGGAAAAGAAAGTAAAGTAAATGTTTATAGAAATGAAATCTCTATCTGATTGTTTTACCACAGTTATATTTGAATAGAAAGGAAAATAATGCAAAGTAAATGTTTAGCTGGAAGTGAGATCTCTATCTAGAATTGTTTTACACATTGTATTTGAACTATATCTGAAACATTATTTTCCCTATGAAGCTGCCTCTCTTGAGCTCCTTTAGCTCACCCTTTTCCAAATGTTTTGAGGCGGAGACACGTGCAATTCGGGGCATCCTGGTCAGTGACACTCCGCCTCACATGACGACTACCTTTTTGAAAATGTATAGTTTTTATTGTAAATAACTACTTGTACACCTTTATTTTGTAATGTATATAGGTTTAAAAAAAAGAAAATGATTTTAAAGTTTGATTTGAAATTGGTTGTGGTGGACTTGATGTCCCAATGTTGGATGTGGAGTAAATTAAATTGTTTTATTACAAGTGTTGTAAATTGGGACATAATAAAACTAGAGAAGCTACGCGATTTTCTATAAAGGTTTTATGTTTAAAAAAAAAAAAATCATTCATCCCACCATGTTTCATAGTTTTTAATGGAAAGCGTACTTTACTTATAAATGGGTTTACTCTGGATTCACTTTTAAAGGTTTAAAGTGAAAGGTTTTTTGAATCGTAGGGTGCAAGGAGGTCCCTGAGTTAGAAAAGGAAACTGGGTTGGGTCGCCGGCGGTTGTGGTTACTCCTATCATTAGCAATGTCGCGATAGAGGTTTATATGGCAAAGGATAGTCACGACGAGGTCAAAGTTGCGATGGAGCTTGGTTAGGGCCAAGAGATCTTAAGTCGCGAAAGAAATTTGTGTCACAATAGGGTATTCTATGTCGTGACAAAGAGTGGCCTAGATCAAAGGATTTAGGTTGTGACAGAGTAAATTTTGTATGAGTAGGCAATTGAGAGAAATCATCGCATGACATAACCTTTTTATGTCGAGACAAAGTTTTGGCCAAGCCCAGAGGGTTTCTTGCCGCGATAGAACAATTTGTCATGACAGAGTTTGGCCAAGACAAAAGGGTTTTGTGTCACGCGACCAGGAGTTGGTCGGGCCGGAGGTTTTGCATCCGTGACGCAATGTTTTTATGTCGCGACGGAGTTCAACGATGGTGGAAGATTTATGTCGCGACAAAATATTTTAATGTCTGCGAGTGTTGCCAAGGTTAAGAGATTTTTGTGTTGTAGTAGAGAAAATTATGTTGCGGCGTAGTTAGCCGTACGAGAAGATTTACATGTGATAGAATATTTTATGCTGACGAGGTGGCGAAAGTAAGAAATTATATGTAGGGAATGGAGGCGGCGAGTTTAGTGTTGCAGCGGGCTTCCCATGTTGCGACGCAAAGTTATCTTGACGAGGATTTTGATTCACGACATAGGCTTTTAAGTCGCGATAGAGAGCGGGCATTAAAGAAAATCATGTCATATGAGTTTTCTATGTGCGGCGGAAGGCGAGGCGATGGAGCTTTTCATATGGCAGGCTTTTGTTGTGACAGAAGATGTATGAACCTTAAGCGGTGCTGTCAAGAAAATTTTAAGTCGTGACAAAGTTTAGTCATGGTAAGAAGATCCCATGTCGCGACCAGATTCATACGTATCCCACGTGAGAAAGAGCCTCTATGACGGCAAACATCGCGATAAAGCCTGGCAAGTGCAATAGGCGCTTCTGCCACGCACGACAAAGAAGCCTTGTCACCCATGACAAAGCGATGGGTGCGCGCGACCGCATACTGAAATTGCACCGATGAGCGTAGCGTCCTCGTGATAAATTTGTGCGTAGTGACCGGAGGTTCTCTATCGCACCCAACTTCTCACAGTGGCTAACAGCGCACTGTGTTGTGCACTGTTTGAGCCACTGTTCATGGACATTGTTCATGGACCTTTACTCCTATAAGGTTTCCAAATTTTTGGTTTCCGGTCAATTGGACTGAAATAGTAAAAAAAAAAAAAGCCCTCGAGATTTGGGGCGTCACAACTTGGTATCAGAGCTTAGGCAAACGATTACCTAGGGAGCTTGAATGTGGGTATCCATAAGTAATTCTTGAAACAAGCATAGCTTGGTGACATAATTTAGGTATACAAATACCATGGACCTCTGGGTGTAGTTGATCATTACGCCAGTGTACATTATATCTTTTGTGTTCTAACATACTACTGTGTTTGTGTGTTCTGATTGTGTGAAATATATGCATTGACGGGATGTATATAGTGAAGGATGTTACTGAGTTGAGAGCAACCATAGGGGTTCGGAAAAACAAGTTGGAGCGATAGTTCGGAATTAGATAGTGTATTGATCTTAATTTTGCATACTAAGGAAAAATGGATGAGCGGTGTAGTTCATGATGATAAAGTCTATTTGGCGATTAAGCATGCTACTAGTTAGGCTGAGATAATTGTCTTTATTGACGTTTGACATGTGTGTAGATGGCCGTGAGGATGAGGGCGTAAATTCGTGCAGCGATGATATATCACGGATTTTCATGGGACCTTTATGGAGGCTATGGGCACTATGTTTGCAGTATTGCTAGCTAGTGCAGGCGTTTGGGGGGTTAGGCGAGTCAATGCCTCCCGGAGGTTTAAGGCACATCATCCTCAGAGCATTCACGGGATGAAGGGGATCAGATGGTGTGACCATTGGTTCTGATGATTGAAATATTCAGGCTATAAATCACCTACGTGTGATAAAGATTAGACAGCTGCATTCCGGCGCAGAGGTAATCGTATGGTGGGTTAGTTTAGACGCTCGAGGCAGAAGGCGATAACGTGATTATGATCTCTTCGCGAGAAAATATTTTCCGGCAACTACTAAGGCGTACAAAGGCTTTGAGGTTCTAGAGTTAAAGCTAAGAGCGATGTGTTGATGGAATGTGGCTGAAAGTTCGCGATTTAGCGTTTTCTCAACGATTATGTGACCCACGGACGGCGAGGTGAGGAAGTTTGAGGATGGTCTGAAGTTGTCCGTCAGAGGCCAAGTATGGATTCTCTCTGCAGATATCGAATCATAATTTGAGGCGACTGTAAGCTATAGAGAGAGATAAAGTGAAAGGCATCAAAATGCGGTGTGTGTGAGAGAGGATTATCTTCTTCTCAGTTCGGGAAAAGCGAGGCTTAGTTCCAGGGGTTTCGAGGGGACCGGTGTGGCTATGGACGGCTATACCGAGAGCTCTAGCTTGCAGTCGGGACCACGATGACATGTTCCAACGCCATCAACCGGACATATGAGCGGATTGCACGCAAAGGTAGATCCCGGGCTAGACACCTTAGTCCCTGTCATCAGTGATGCACAAATGCGTATGTTCTTTCTGCTGATGACCGGAGAACCAGTACGGTCGAGTGCTGCAGGCGCCTTCTCTCGCCTGAACAAAGCGGGAGAGGCGGGTGATTAAGGTCAGGAGAATGAGGCCACAGGTCGGGACTTCGGGGGACCCGAGTGTCTCACGCGGTTGTACCCTTTATTAAGCCCAGCGGATCGATCGGTTATCGAGTATCATTTACAGCTATCTTGCATATGGGCTAGGATACTATTTTATTCTGGTGCATCGCATTCATTCATCGCTGCATCATGCGTAAGAGAATTGGGCTTAGAGGTTAAGACCTTGGAAAAGTCGTTGTATGTAAGCTCTCCCCTAGGAACTAGGGTGAGTGTGGATCTGATATGTCGGGGTTGCGAGTTAGAGGTCTCCGAGATTCTACTCACTATGGACTTGAGGGTCATGGACATGTTAGAGTTTGATGTCATCCTTGGGATAGACTATTTGACGGCACACCGAGTCTTCATTGATCGTGAACATAGGAGAGTTACCGCCTACACACAAGACGGTATTCGTGTTACGTTTAAAGGGGCCAAGCACGATATTTTACCCCCAGTGCATGGGATCGAATGGCATGGGCGGTTGATAGGTTGGCTAAGCGGCTATACAGGAGGGGCCAGTGGGAATCGGACGTCACGCCTCGGGTAGTTTCACGAGTATGAGAATGTTTTTCGGGATGAGCTATCCCAGTTACCTCCCGTAGAGGATAGACTTACGTATTGAGTTACTGAAGTAAGCGCCCCTTTCTATGACTCCACATAGGATGGTGTCGGTTGAGTTCTGAACTCCGAGGTCTAGATCTGAATTGTTGGACAAGGGTTTCATTAAAGCGAACCTTCCGCATCATGGGGCACTCAGGTTACGTTTGCAAAGAAGAAGGACAAGATCAACCGACTATGTACGTTGTCTGACGATTGAGCAGGGATTCTGATCAAGAATCGGTATCCATTACCGAGGATTGATGATTTGTTTGATCAGTTGAGAGGGGCGTAAGTCTACTCCAAGATAGACCTTCGTACCAGTTATCATTAAATGAGGGTTAGGGAGGCAGATATCCCTAAGACAGCGTTTAGGATGCGGTATGGGCATTTCGAGTTCCATTTGTGTCATTCGGTTGTGAATGCTCACTGCTGACACATTCCTTGGATCTCATGCATAGGGTGTTTCCAACCCTCGCGGGTGTTCGTTGTGGTCTTTGTGGAATGACATCTTGGTCTACTCCGGTCGAGGGGGCATGGGGACCGCAGGGATGTTCTCAGAACCTCGAGAGACATCAGTTATACATCAAGTTTAATAAGTGCGAGTTTTGGCTTACTGAGGTGAGATTCCTGGGACACGTCATGTCGGCTTCAGGTGTGTTAGTGGACCCTGAGAAGGTTAAGGTTGTTATGAGTTGGGAGAGATTAGTTAGTCTTAAGATCCCGATTTCACTTGGGATTAGCGAGTACTACAAGTAGTTCACATTAAAGTTTCATTTGTGACACATGTGAATTGGCTCGGAATGAGGTCGATTCGAGTGGAATGACTGTGAAGGCATTCGGGGAATGGAAAGGAGGGTTCGCCGGCTCCTATTCTGATAGTCTCGAAGAGGAGACGGAAGTACATAATGTATTGTGATGCCTCGAAGGACGATTGGGATGCGTTTTGATGCAGTCCGAGAGGGTAGCTATATGAGTGTCTGGGTAGCTCTTACGGAAAAACGTCCTTATACTCATAAGCCACAATGGAACAGCTCACTGTCTCACCTCGTCTTCCAAAGTAAGGCTTGCCAGCCACCCTACCAACTGCCCGTGCCACTTAAAGTTGTACATGGCTCGGGGTAAAGCGTCATGCTTATCCCCCTTAAACATAACACAAATATTATCCAGTGTGTAGGCAGTAACCCTCATATGCTCTAATGGTGTGACTCGATGTGTCGTCGGCCGATCCATCGAGGGTTGACATCAAAATCAAACATGTCCATGACCCTCAAGTCCACAATGAGTAGGATCCCACAGGATCTCTGAGCTCTGATCCAGAGCACATCGTCAGGCATTCACTGGTCGGGGAGGGAATTCCTTTTCTGTCTGTTAGTAGTGTGTGTGCCCGACCTCTTTAATAGACCTCGACATCTCGGCCCATCCCGTTCGTTCTTGTTGAACCCCTAAGGTTATGTTCTCTAACCCTAAGCTATTATAACCACTGTATACATTTACCATGCATATAAATCACCTGACACTCTGACACGAATCATGGCATAAAAAGATGAAATGCACCTGATGAATCTGATAGCTAAGCGTGCCCATCAATCGTGGTAATCACATACCTATATTTTGATCTTCATTTGTGACCCGGAACTCAATGAATCTAATGACCTAGACCCATATCCATGAAGCCACTAGGTAATCGATATACACCTATGCTCTAATACCATTTGTAAGTGCCCCAGTAGGGTCATTATGGCAGAAGTCGGGTGCTAACAGATTAACCGCGGAAGACTCGTAGATGTCGGGTAACCCGACACCACACCATCATGTCCCCTTTTGAGACCCGCCCAGTTTAACTAAAATGAGCCTGATCTCCTTTATCTGGGAAGCTCTACTCAAAAATACAACTGTAAGTACATGCGGCCTTAGCGATATTATTAACTGACCTCAGAGTGCACTCCAGAATAAAATGATCACTTTTTTAAGGTCAAGAACTTATCATACTCATACATATAAGCACATGACTATAAAATCATAGTCCATAAGAGTTTAAATTACATCACTCTTTTACAAAACATATATCAAAATTAAGCATTCTAATACTTGTTTTACAAAATATAAATCAAAGTCATAATCCGGCTTTCTTCTGATATGATCTCTATTGGCGTGGTATCTGAACATTCCACTATCACGAAAGGGATTACACGATTAGGTGAGCAATGCCCGATAGAGTAAAATCCCTACAAGGCTACTCACATCTAAGTCTTGCGTGCAATGACGTATTCCATGTAGCATTAATATTCTCTTCCCGAATATACGCATGTCATGGATGAAATGTGACTCACCCTATCCATTATCAGAATCTCCTGACTCCCTCACATGCATATGCAAGTGTGAAAATCACTTATCATTAGTGTTTCACCAATATTACTTCAATAAACAAAATGTTTTTTGCTGTAATCAAATTCATTGGACAACCTCCGATACTTACTTTATTCTGCGGATTTGGACAATCTCCCAGATGCTGTTTATTAAAAATGATGGAATGATCTCTAGATAACCAAAAACATTGGACAATCTCAAATAAGCCATTTTATTCAAAATGGCGGATGGATTACAAATCTAGCGTTTCGATCAAAACGTTGGACAATCTCCGATATTTATTTTATTCCAAAAGCGTGGATAATCAGATAGCGAGTTTATTAAAGCAGTGGACAATCTCAGGTAAAAGCTGACTTATTAAAACAGTGGGATCTTGATAAACAACTTTATTTCAAAGCTTATCTGGTCTCCGATAACGCTTTATTCAAGCCATTGAATAATCTCAATACGTGTTTATCCAACGTTCAGGGCGATCTACGTCGCCGTTTATTAAAAAACGTTGGACCAAATCTGATAATTGTTTTGAAACCAATCGTGACGGTCTAAGGTAACGTTTTATTCAAAACGTTGGACAATCTCTGTACACGCGATCGCTGTTTATTCAAAAGCGGTGGACCGTCTATGATAAATTGCTGTTTCAAAAGCATTGGATGTCTCAGAGTATTGTTTTATACCAACGGTGGGCTGATCTCCGATGTCGTTTATTAAAACATTGGACAATAAACTATTTTATTAACGGTGGGCGGTCACCAATAGCCACCTTTATTTCAAAGCATTTGATCTCCGTTAAACTATTTAAATCCCATTGGGCGATCTGCGATAAATACACGAGACTCGTGAAATGATCCCGTGTACCAGAGCCATACCGAACGCAAACGTTGCCGATCCTCTACCATGCACTCACGCCCAAATCATCACGATGTCTAATTGCATCAACAATACAATTATGTCATTGCTCTTGTACCATACTACATACGTAGCGTAAATTGCTATGTAGACATTTTAATAACCATTATAATAATATGCATCATTTGAATGATCAACTATCAGTAACATGAATTTCCGATAGTCATCCGATCCATGCTAACATATCGCTGCGCGTGTGACATGCAATCCACTACCACTGACGGTGGCATAGCGACCTCTAGGCGAGTTGGCGAGCCGACATGCACGCTAGCTACAACCAAAGCCATGTGGCCCTTGTTTCATACTTTTCAATGACGTGTCACTCAATTATACTATGACGCAAACATTTCATCTAGATCCAATGGCAGTGACACATAGGCATTCCACATGCCATCCATATGAAGGGGTGGCACTTCAATCAATCACATAATGGCTGGCTTTATTCCAAAAGCATTTGGGCAATCCTCTGATAAGCCATTTATTCAAAGCATTTGGACATTTTTATGGCTTAGCTTTACTCTTTGGGACGTCACTGAAGCCAGAACCCGCACCTTGACACCATGCACAGTGTGTTTGCAACCATAGAAATGGTGGAGCTCTATTGGACGTCGTCCAGCGTGTGAGTCACACAGTTGCCAAGAATGATGAATGACAACAACCATGCACCACCGTTTACGCGATGTCTAGTACATATGAAATGCAATGTACAAATATGTCATTACTGTCATACCATGCTACATATATAATGAGTGCTATATGCATATGTACTCATGCATACTAACCCATGCATCCATTGGACATTTATCACTAGACGCATAAATTTAAGTTTCAATCATACAATTCATGCCAACATACTTAACACATATATTAACAACTCTGAGTCATCACCCGATAAGGTAATGATTCACTTCTCCTCGGGTAAGTGTGATACCATGTCCACAACTAGCCTACAACCAAGCCATGCAATGGCCTCAATCCTAAACAACTCATGCATTTACCTAAGCCTCATGGATAATTATATCAACATGCATATAATTACCAAACAACATACACCAATTTCAATGTATTAGACCACGCATATCATCACAACCAAGCAATTTGCACACTTGGTGCTACAATCAAAATTTTGAAAAATAGGTGGGCACAAAATTCCATTCAATGACATATGGCCAGATTCTAGACTCAAGGAGCTTTCCATAGAGTCCAAGAACATCAAATTTGGAGTCCTAACGAAGGAGTTATGCAAATTGCAGTTTCAAGTTAGTTAAAATCAAAGAATATCAGCAAAGACCCAGAGCAGCAGAGGCTACTGTATTTCGTCATTTTTGGACATAATATGAGCTCAAATTGTATTAAACTATATAATGGGATGGGATTATATACCAAATGGCCTATTTAATCCAAGAACACCAAATTGAGTTCTAACGTAAGGAGTTGCGTAAGTCGTGGTTAAATGCAAGAAATTAGCAACATTGCAACACTATGTAGCAACAGAGGCTACTATATTTCATCATTTTCAAACATAATATGAGCTCAAATTGCATTAAGCTATATATTTATGGATTTTAGACTCAAAGGGATTTCCATAGAGTCCAAGAATGTGCAACCAAGTTCGACGAGAAAGCATGGCCAGCCCAAAATTGGAGGGCTTACATGAACAAAGGCTCTAAGCAGACCAGAACATAAACTTAAAAATCGCTTTTTTCTTCCTTTTTGATGCTCGAGAGCACCATCCAAACAACCCCTAGGGCTCAACCAAGACCAAAAAGACCCCTATATGGAAAATAAACCTGAGTAGGAAGGTTCCCTACCTCTTGAAGCGTGAGCAACGACCCGAGGAAGTCCCGCAAACACTTCCTGAACCCGAAACTTTCGACTTCCTGAACCTTCCACTACAAACCTCGCGAAACTGAGTTTCCAGATCCACGCGTAGCCTCTGCCGAGTGCTCCAACTTTAAATTCGCCCATCGTAAACGATCGATCGACCTCATGGACTGGCAGAGAGAAAGCTTGTTCTCTCTCTTCTTCCCGCCGATTTCCAGCCCCAAAAATGGGTTTTCTCCCTTTTGTTCTAACTTAAATTAAGTTAAGTGTGTGGCCCTCATGGCGCCATGTGTCACGTGATCCTCGCTCGAATCCGTTCCTACCCCGAAACAATTTATTTTCGGTTTCGGTTTAAGTTCAATTTATTTTAAATGAACTTAACTTGAGTTATTTCCTAACTCCCGAGATTCTTGTAAAAAAATCTCATCCCTGGGAGTCACTAGACGCCCTTTACCGCGAAAAATCCGATTGTCTCGAAATTCAACGAAAATTTTCTAGGTAACTAGATTTCGTGAGACAAATCCAATGGCGCAGCCCATTTCATCATCTAAGATTTAGAGAATTTTTCAGGCTTCCCTAAACCATTCTAGCAATTTTATTATTTTTGCCATTTTTCAGAAAAATTAAAATTTTCTGGGTTTTACATGAATATTTATTTCCTATCTATAACCCCAAACTTTGTTTACCTTTTGTTTAATTTCGATTCTCCTATATTTTCATTAAACCAAAATATTAATAAAAAATTAAAGTTTAATATTTTTATTATGATGTCATGTATTAATAATCAAGTGATTAAAGTAAAATTAATTATAGTATTTGAGCTTTTCATCTTCCTTTTTATTTATTTTTATTTATATGTCAATATATTTATAAATCATGTCATAAATATTCATTTTGAAATAGTGTTTATTTTGAGTTATGATTTTATCATATTAAATAACTAAAAATAAAATAAAAAATTAATATTAAATTAAAAATGAATTTTGAATCCGTATAATTATCACAAATAAATTAAAACATAAATAGTTTATAAAATAATAATTTGTTTGAGAATTTAAAAGATTTACATAAACAATGATAGAAGGATAAAAGTGAAAATTGTAATATTTTAATAGTAGCATTTCAAAAAAAGCTACGATTTATAGTTATTTTCCCATAAGGAGCTATTTAGCCCTAATTAGTAAGTAGTTATCAGTAATTGATTAGGTATCTTTACCAAGCACCCTATAAGAGCTTATTGAGGGTGAATCAATTATCAACTCCCACAATCAACTCAACCAAAGGAGCGTTTAAACTTTTACTTTTTGTTGAATCAAGTGTTTCTTGACCAATAAAAATTTATTAAGATATTTGTATTAGGAAAAATTAAATTCAACTAACATTATACGTCATATAAAATAATGAAATTACTTAAATGACCTTTAGCAAAGTGAAATTACTATATTATAATTACCACATTAGGAGTTTTACTATGTATTTGTTACAATGAAAAATAAATTTATAAAGTCGGTTACTAAAGAATTGAGATAAAAATAAAATAAATAAAAATAAATCTTTAAAAAAATATAACAATTTAAAATTAACTTTTAATTGTCTGCTATTATTTAATTTATTTTTACTCATTTTCTATTTTATAGACCCCCAAATTTGGAGTCTTAGAAAGTTTTTTTCCTTTACAAGCGTAATCCAAAGACGGGTGGGATAAGGAGACATTTCCTATAAAAGGGCTTCCCCATTTGATTGAAAAAGAAAGATCACGCCTTCCCACCAAATAAATGAGCCCTGCAATTTGGGGTCATACTAATTTTAAAATTTTAAAGAAGATTATGGGCTTCTCAATTTTAAGGTCCTGCTGATATTAGTGTTTAAAGCTTTTTTTAAATAAGATTGACTTTTTGAAGGCACTGTGAGGAGATCCCATTTTGGAGACAATCTCAACTCAGAGCAACTAATGCTGTGGAAGTTGTCCGTCTACCAGGTAAGTTTCATTGACTTTCTTTTTATTTACAAATTCTTCTTTTATATAGTTTTTTTCAATTACTTGTCTTGTATATATATTTAGTTTATTGTTGTCTTTGATTAGTAATTTAATTTATAGTCTTATTATTTTATTTTCATTGTGAATATATAGTTGTTTTTTGTTTATTTAATTAAATTAGTTGTTTATACTTTTTTTATTGATTAATACTCCAATTTATTTTCCTTAACCAATGAACCATGACTCATCCATAATTTATTCAATGCCCCAAATTTCAAAAATTAAAGTTCTAAATTTCCATTTCTCAATTTTAAAATTTCAAGTGTCCAAATTTCAAAATTCAAATTCTCATTTTCCAAAATTCAAATTTTCAATTTTAAAATTCAATTTATCCAAAGCCCAAATTTTCAAATTTTCAAGTTTCCAATTTCAAAACTGCAAATTCCTAATTTTAAAATTAAAATGCCCTAATTTAAAAGTTCAAGTCTCTCAATTTCTACTTTCAATTTTTCAAAATTCCAATTTCATAAATCAAGTGCCTTATTTTCAAAATTCAACTCCCCTAATTTTTCAAGTTTCCAATTTCAAAATTACTAATTCCTAATTTCAAAATTCAAGTGTCTTAATTTCAAAATTCAATTCCCTCAAATTTCAATTTCAAATTTTCAAGTTTCTAATTTAAAATTAAAGTCTCCTACTTTCCAATTTTAAATTTCCCAAATCTCAAATTTCAAAATTAAAAATTCTAAATTTCAAAATTTAAGTGCCCTAATTTCAAAATTCAAAGTCCCCTAATTTCCAATTTCCAATTTCAAATTTTAAGGCCCTGTTTAGTTCACGAAAATTTTCAACTCTATCCAAAATCTGCATTACGAAAATTTTCAACGATTCTAATCTTTGGGGCTTTCATTTAAAATACGCTTCGTACTCAATTCGATCAGTAATGTTAATAAGAAAACTGCTTGTAAACCATTTTCTGAAAATGAAGATAAATGTTAGGAATAAACTTTGTTTTCGATGACCAAAACAAGGAAACAACAAAAGCAAAGTCTCGATTCATATATAAATAAAATAGCTGACCCATTTTCTTGCTTTCAAATTTTGTTGGCTTCACTATCAGAATTAAAACATGTTTTCTTTCGGTAAGTTTCTGAATAAACATAAAATTTTCTACCTACTAAATGCGCTTCTGGGCTTCAATTTCGTAACACCATAATTCCCAATTCAAAATTCAAGTATCATAATTTCTAAATTCCAAATTGCAAAATTTTAAATCTCAAAATTTATAAAATTCAAGTTCTTAATTTCAAAATTCAATTTCCAAAATCTCACTTCAAATTCGTTTCAAAATTCTCAAATTTCAAACTTAAATTACAATCTTCCAATCTTCAAATTTTCAATTTTAAATCAGTTTTAAAAATTTTCAATCATATGATTAATTCTATAATTCCTATAAAATTGAATCTTGTGAGTTAATTTGTGTAACGAATAAATGGGCTTGGTGGGGTTCAACATTCTATGTATCATTTTTATAAATAATTCGATACATGATTTATAACCAATTTCTAATTGAATGTAAATATTTTGAATTTTGTTATTGCACTAATATTGTTTCCTCATTAATAATTTAACATGTCGCCCATGTATATATTTTTTTCATGCGATTTCTTGCTCTATTTATATATAGTCCTCGTACGCCGCTGCATTGCTATGCATGTATTCACACTTATTAAATGTTACATGTTCCTTGGGCCATTTAATAAAGCACTACCTGGGGAGGCTTGGGGAGGTGGGTGTCTCCGTCGTACATTCCCGACAAGTTTCTTTTCGACCCCAGACCCAGACTTTGTTTTTCTGCACCGTTTCTTATTACGAGTCACATTTGTGTGATTTTTCTTTCTATTTTGTTTTCTCTTATTTGGTGGTCAAAATTAAAAATAAGCTGACGTATTCAAAACCATTTTTAAAACGATTTTTCAAAAATAAAAACGAGTATCACATTTTAAGTGGGAAGCGCATAAAAGCCAAAAATGTGGGGTCCACAAATAGGTTACAACAATTTAATGTTTGGGAAACTGCAAAGCTTTAAAAGGCGAACTCGTTTTTATTTTTGAAAAACCACTTTAAAAACGGTTTGGAGTCGCCACTTATTTTTGTTTTATTTTAAAAGGGAAAACAAAATAATAAATTAAAATCTTAAATGTGGCTCATGATAAGAAAAAACAGGTTTGAGAAAAACCGAGTCAAAGTCCAAAGATCAGGTTATTTATCGGGAATGTACGATGAACGCGTAACACTCATTTAAGCCCCTAAAATCAAGTTTCTACTAAACAAACTAAGGAAAATATAGATTTTGACTAATATACTAATGAATACCAAATATAAGCAATAACAATACACAAACATGCAAGACATATATAAACAAATAATCAAGTAAAGTCAGAAGAAGAAAAAAATGTATACTTAGGCGACATGTCATGTGACGCCCCTTAAACCCGGGGGTCCGTTGACGACCCGTCAACCCGCTTAAACTCGGATGCTCCAGCGACTGACATCACATCACCGCGGTGCGACGCCCAAATCCCGAGTGCAATTCGCTTTTTTTGTTACTGACACCCTATCGCGATTGTAGCAAGATGGGTGGTCTCTGTCGCTACGATCCCCTATCGCACCGCCTGCGGCTCTTGGCCCGCCGGAGTTCTCGACACGCCGCCACGCCGCGAAGGCGCCTATCGCATGCGCCGAACATTGCTTCGTCGGCCGCATGGCCAACCCGCCGCGACACCACGCCACTGGCCACGACAGGAGGCCAGCACCTCTCTCGCGACCAAGACTCTTCCACCCCGCTCGCCAACCGGAAGCCATGACATCAAACACCGCTGCGGACACGTGGCCACCGAAAGCATCACCGCGGATAATCCAAGAACTCGTCGCAACCCGGCCCATTCCTGCCTAGCCACGCGCCACGCTAGCGACACAAACAACCATGTCGCAACACGGGCCCTACCGCCACGCACCGCGGCCTCGCCGCAAGCTCACAGGCGCACCAGCCATGTCAAGCGGCCGGGGACCCTGTCGTGACCAGGACTTCTTGTCGCGACAGAGGACCAAAAATGGGCAGTAGCCAATTCCTTCTCATCCTCTGCACTTCCAATTTTCTTCCATACCTTTCATCAAACACTACTATTTCTATACAATTTGTACTAACAATTTAATGTCCGGAAAAATATCCACACTATACTAAACCAATCCGAAATTAAGTTTTTATTACAAAACTTCTTATTTACATAGCAAAACTGGACATTCAGTCCAGAAACATTACAAAATAAATGAACTGGCCACAACCTGGCCTTTTCACGATAATCCTTAGATGTGCTCACCCACGGATGTACCTTCAGTACCTGAAAATATATTTATTCACGACAGGGTGAGCAATGCCCAGTAAAAAAGTTTTCCTACAAATGCTACTCCCCACCTAAAATGCACATGCAATGGTATACATAAAACATCCAATCATATTCCACATAAATGATGTAATCCTATATGGAATATTCATGATATGCATGAGATGTGACTCCTCATGCCCACAACCCAAGTCCCGACTGACTCCCTCACACTTAGAACGCCAAGTGTGAAAAAAACTAGTCATTGGTGTTTCACCCAATGACTTGACTTATTGGACCGACCTCCAATATTCATTTGAATTTGTTTATTAAATTCTATGTGTTTATCTATACAAGCAGATTAGTTCTCACCGCAAGAACGTCGATAAGCTCCCAACATTTTTACTTTGGGCCTTCAATCGACGGTGATCACGCTCTTAACCGCGGTCAGACTGTGTCTTTCACCCCGGGGACGACCATCTTGCTACGTCCAACACACGTGATCTATTATTATTATTATTGTTTTACACCACTGTGAGTCTCGATTTTGGACGTTGTCCCATTTCCGAGTTCACCACACCTTCATCAAGAATGGTGAATCAACCATCACTATGCACCCACACCCGACTCGACACGATGTTACCGTGCATATGGAATGCAAGTATACCACATTAAGTTACATGCATAATTTCCAATTCATGTCAATATATCATCGAGCATGCATCGAAATAAAATTTTCACACACTGCATGTTATTCAATTATCAACCTATAACATGTAAAAGATCATTGAATTGGGATCTTAGTTCAACGAGGTATCATCCGACCTTAACATTCCAAACACACATAAAAATAAATTTTTTTTTTCAGAACACACACTATCGCGACAAATGTGGTCGCGCGCCTGCACTATCGGCCTTACGCGCGCACGTTGTCGCGCCACACCCGGGCCAGCCGTGTCAGGCACTATAAAGGATACGCGCGGCTAGCCTACCTTCCTAGCCGGCTCAAGAACCCGTAAACGTCAGGATACGCTGTCCAAGGACCCAAAATGCGCATACTTTGAATCCCGTCCATTAGGTCCCTAACATTTCCTCCTTCCATCCCAAAATTTTGGAGCTGAACATCAGGGCCACTCACGACCTCGGGGAAACAAAACCATGCCATTATATGGATTTTAAGCTAAGAATAAAACCGAGTAGGAAAATCCCCTACCTCTTGGAGCTTGCCGAAACTCCTAGATTTTGGTCTCTATTCGAAGCTCTCGCCGCGAGGACGAACTTTGTCTTTAGTCTGACTAACGCCGACGGCCTGATTCATGAACATCTCTCTTCTCTTCTTTTCTCCTTTTCTTTCTTCTCTCCACTTTTCCGATTCCTCTCTCACCCGGCTTACTTCAACCATTCAGCTTTTGATGTCCCCTCCTTGCCATGTGTCACCTCATCATTGGCTCTTTTTTTATTTCCCTTATCCACTTATCCAAAACTTTGGATTTCCACCCTCTTCGGTGGTGACACATGGCCACCCCTTGGATTTTTTGACTTTTTTCCCTCCATTCGACAGGTGGCTCAATGTGATCCACCCAAACAAGCTGGGCCAAGGCCACTACATTTCACTGGGCCAAACGTGACATTTCGACCGCCTCAAAATTCGCGAAATTGACCACACAGATTAAGGGTACACCCAACGGAAGTCTGTTTAAATCATCAGATATTTAGAAGATTAGGATTTTCAATCGAAGTACCGTTTACCATTTTCAGAAAATGAAATTTTCTCGGGTTTTACATGTCACAAGCATTATCAATTAGGAAACAATGTTAGTGAAATAAAAAAATACAAAATATTCACATTCAATTATAAATTTATTATAGATCATATGTCAAATTATTTATAAAAGGGATACATGGAATGTCGAGCCCCACCCAAACTCATTTATCTGTTATACAAATTAACTCCACAAAATTCAATTTTATAGGAATTGTAGAATTAACCATGTTGTTAATTTTTTTTTTAAAACTAATTTAAAATTGAAATTTTGAAATTTTGAAATTTGAAAATTTAGAATTTTTGAATGAATTTGAAGTTTGAGAATTTTGAATAGATATTTTGGAAATTGGATTTTGAAATTAAGAACTTGAATTTTATAAAATTTGAGATTTGAAAATTTGCAATTTGGAATTTAGAAATTTGAAATTAGAAATTGGGATAGTTGAATTTTGAAATTATGAAACTTGAATTTTGAAATTGAGTAATTGTAATTTTGAATTAGAAACTTGAAATTGGAAATTATGATACTTTGAATTTTAAAAATTGGACACTTGAATTTTGAAATTGAAAATTTTTAATTTTGAAATTTAAGATTTGTGAAATTTAAATTGAAATGTAGGGGACTTTAATTTTAAATTGGAAAGTTGAAAATTCGGAGAATTGGATTTTGAAATTAGGGCACTTGAATTTTAAAATTGGGATTTGGAAACTTGAAATTTTGAAATTAGAATTTGGAGAGTTGAATTTTGAAATTAAGGCATTTGAATTTTGAAATTGGAAGCTTGAAAAATTAGAAATTAGAAATTGAGGTACTTAAATTTTGACATTAGGGCACTTGAATTTTGACATTAGGAATTTGCAATTTTGAAATTAGAAACTTGAAATTTGGAGTTTTGGAGGACTTGAATTTTAAAATTGAAAATTTGAATTTTAGAAAATGAGAATTTGAGAATTTGAATTTCGAAATTTGGATACTTTAATTTTAAAAATTGAGAAATGAAAATTTAGAACTTGAAATTTTGAAATTTGAGGATTTGAATAAATTATGGATGAGTGATAGTTCATGAGTTAAAAGGAGAGTAAATTGAATTATTAAACAATAAAAAAACATCATCAATCAATTTAATTAAATAAACAAAAAGTAACAATATACTCACTAGGAAAATAAAATAATAAGAATATAAATTAAATGACTAATTAAAGACAACAATAAATTATATATATAAGACAAGTAATTAAAAAATAACTATATAAAAGGAGAATTTGTAAATAAAAGGAAACTTACCTAGTAGACAAGTAGCTTCCCTGGGCCGAGTTAATTCCCAAACTGAGATCACCTTTAAAGTCGGGATCGCCTCACAAGATTGCCCCCAAAGCTATCTTATTTAAAATAAAAAAAAATAATTTTGAGATCATTTAGGGTCTCCCACTTAATGTTTGGGAGACTCATAATCTTCTTTAAAATTTAAACTTAAAAGATTAGTATGACCTAAATTATAAAGGTTCATATCCCAAGTTATTTCAAAAATATTAAACTAAGGATCGCCCCAACTTTTTGGTAGGGAAGGCCCATGATATTATTTCTCTCAAACAAAGGGGGAAAGAGGCTATTTTATAAGGAAATTGAGATCTCTTTCCCCTATCACTTCCAATGTGGGATTTTCACCCATAAAGGAAAAAACTTCTTAAAACATATTACATATGAATAATTAAAAGTAAAATATTAAATATTAAAATTATTTTTTAAATAATTAAAATATTTATTTTTATCTCATATCATATAGCAAAAACTCTAATATGGGAAAGACAATATTAACTTTTCAATTCATTAAAGATCATTTAAGTAATTTCATTGTTTTTATATAATAAGAATGTTATTTGAATGTAAATTTTTTTTAATATTGTAATTAGACTTGATTGTACAAAAATTAAAAGTTCAATTACTTGAATGAACAAAAATAAAGTTGAGACAAAAAAATAAAAAAAATCAAAAAATTTAGACATTTAATTGAACACAAAAAAGTTGAGACACTTAAATAGAAAAAATAATAAAATCGAGACACAAAAATAAAAATAATAATAAAATTGATACACTAAAATAGAAAAAATCGAAAAGTTTAAACTATTGATTAAACAAAAATAAAGTAGAGACTCCAAAATAGAAAAAATGAAAAACTTAAGATATCATTATGTAATTAACCTTTTATTATAAATGATATATAAAGATCTCAATGTTTTATTTTAGGAATATTATTTTTGAAAACCCTTGAAGGGTATTTCAGTTGATCCTTTGGGTTTGCTCCTCTATGCAAACTGACTCAACACCCACCCCCGATTATAAATAAATATATTTATCTTTAACTATAAATGTATCTTATTTTATTCTATGATTTCTATCCCACTAAGATTATTATTCTTTTTTTATTTAATTAAAGGTTTATATATATATGTTTGTATATATTTTTTAATATTGCAAGTGTACTTGCCATTGAAGCAGAGACATACAAATAGAAAATAATGTAAATGCGGTAAAAAAACACACTACCATTGTTTTTTATAATGTATGCTAATCCAAAATTAAATCATAAAAGCTGAAATCAAAGTGGCGTCGGTTTCCCGTTATCGTCTATTCTATGGTTTTTTTTTTTCCCAGAAGCCAAACAGCAGGGTAGGAAAATGAAGGACTATCCGGTAATAACACCGTCTCTCTTTCTTCCCCGAAGTTGACCTTCCAACCCACGTCTCTGCAACTCACGTCCCACCTTTCCCTACCCTACCTAAACCTTCGATTCTACGTATCCATTCCTCTCAAAAGCAAACCCTAAAACTAGAGCTCTTTCTCCACATTTCTCCACCTAAAACGATGTCGTTTGAGGAAGACGAAGCCTTTGAGCACACTCTCCTGGTGGTCCGGGAAGTCTCCGTTTACAAAATTCCGCCTCGTTCCACCAGCGGCGGCTACAAGTGCGGCGAGTGGCTCCAGTCCGACCTTATCTGGACCGGTCGCCTTCGAGTTGTCTCCTGCAAGGACCGCTGCGAGATCCGCCTCGAGGATTCCAATTCCGGCGAGTTATTTGCTGCCTGCTTCGTACCCCCTGGTCAACGGGAGAGTTCGGTTGAGACCGTCCTTGATTCCTCGAGGTACTTCGTTTTGAAGATCGAGGACGGGACGGGGAAGCACGCATTCATTGGGCTGGGGTTTGCGGAGAGGAATGAAGCGTTTGATTTCAATGTGGCGTTGTCGGATCACGAGAAGTACGTGAGGAGGGAGCAGGAGAAGGAAACCGGGGAGCCAAGTGATGATGGTAGCCACATCGATATTCATCCGGCTGTAAATCATAGGTTGAAGGTAATGGCGAATGTTTTGAAATTCAGATGGATATGATTTTGAGGTGAATTATGTGCTTTCGATTGTTGTTTGGTTTTTTCAATCTGTTTTAGGGTTAAAATGACAGAGTTCTGGCCATACGGATGTTCCATTTGGCGGATCTATGATAGAAGTAGTGAAATGTGTCTCATAGTAAGGGTTTGCCATGGGTTGGAACTACAAACTCAGTCATGCAGTTATGTATTCATTGTTGTTCTCTTGTGTCGGATCTATTTTGGTTTCACATTACTTGATTTGGACTTTTTTTTTTGGGGTGGCATATGGGCAGAATTAGCATATAGATGAATCTAGTGACTTGCTTTTATCATTTTTATGGAGTCAATTATCCGAATAAATTTTCAATTATGCCATTTTGTGAGATTGATTATTTCTTTTTTCTTATCCATCAATATATATATATATATATATATATATATATATATTTCTTTTTCTTTCTTTTTCTTTCTTTTGAAGTTAGATCTAATAAAAATATAGTTTCTCATACTGTAGTATGTAGATGAATCTAGCTACTTGCTTATCATTTTTGTGGATACAATTTTGGGAATTATTGAAATGCGGTATCTCACACTGTTCATTGTACATTATATCATTGATTTTTTTTTATTGGTGCCCAATGAATCCCCACCTTGGTTGCTAGAATTTGTCTTATGAATTCGATTGGTTGGTTTTTGTGCCAAATGCTTTGTTCTTGGATTTGAATTCAAGCTGCATTGTTGTTTGAAAACTAGTATTATCTAATAACATTGTTGTGGCCTAAAAAAGCCATACCAGCTAGCTAGCCCAACTGTATGCTTGGTATGTCAGAGGCCAGACCTTGACAGAGTTTCAAGAATCCAATTGGGGCAGGAGCATACAAGAAATCTTGTAATTGCATAAGGAGCCTTAATTGAGCAATGTGTTGGTTGATATTATACTATAGTATGTATTATAGCATAACTATCAAATCCAGTAAAAAAAACTATTCAATCTTAACTCAGTATGTTGACATAGTTTTGCAGTGAATTAGGAATGCTGACACGGTATTTGAGACAGAGATTTTGTCCTTGATGAAGAGGATTAAAGGGAGAAGGAAGGAGGATAGCTTTGAGATGAGTAGTGGCAGGGTAAAGGCAAGCTTGTCAAAATTTGAAAGGGAGCTTAAAAAATTGAAATATTTTTTGAAGTTTAAAGAAAAAGAGAACGGTAGAGTTTGTAGTAGGGAGGGAGGGAGGTCTATGAATGGCAATTATGAATCTTAGAACTTTAATTTGGAATGTGGAAGGGGTAAATGATCGGGAGTAGAGAAAAGTCATAAAATTGATGATAAAGGACCGAAAGGTATGTGTGTTTACAAGAAACTAAGGTCCCAAAGAAGTCTTCTGAAGTAGTCATATCCCTAGGTGTGGGTGGCTTTGGATTCCAATGGTGTAGTGGGGGGTATTCTATTTCTGGGATAACATGGTACTAGAATTTATAAAAATGGGAATGGGGGAATTTTTGTTGTCTTGTAGATTCAAGAATTGTGCGGATGATTTAACTTGGGTTTTTATTGGGGGTTATGGTCCTACTATGGGAAGCATGAGAGAAGACTTATAGGAGGAGTTGGAGCTATTAGGGGTCTATGATAGGACCCTTGGTGTATAGGGGGTGACTTCAATGTCACAAGATACCCCGTGGAGAGGAGTAGACCAGCCCGAATGACAGCAACTATGTGAAGATTTTCGGTGGTGATAGACAAGTTGGAGTTGAGAGATCTCCCCCCTTAGGTATGTTTTCAGGACCCTTTGCAACTCTCCTTTGGCTGTATCGTTTTGGACCTATAGAAGCCAAAATGATGCTGTTTTGGAGTGTATCTTAAGTTTTTTTTTAAAAAGCCTTATGGGGTTCGAAACAACGTTGTTTTGGACCCTAAGAAGCCAAAACAGCGTCGTTTTGGCCCCAAAATGTTGTAATAGCGTATTTTGACCCTCCAACCTCCTTTTTTCTGTGTTTTCCATCTCGAAAAAACCCTAACTCATCCCCATCCCCTTGTAGAAGAAGAAAAAAAAAACCCCGAAAGGAGCCAAGAAACTTCAAAAGGTTGTGTAAAATAAGCATAAAAATAGGAAACTAGCATAAAAATGTGATCATATTTAATAAAAATGTATATGTAACATAGGGTGCGCCTTACATAAAAAAGGCTACACTTTAGGTGCACTTTATAAAACTATGCCCTTTCAAGTATGTAACCAAAAAATCAAAGCTAACTTTGTAACCAATTTGTGGGCTTAGGCTAACATGTATAGGGAGGACAAAACGAATTACATTTATTAAATTCCTAACTTGGTTGGGTGATGAGTAGTTTTGGCTTTTGTTTCTCGCCTGGGTGGTTCCTTTTGTCCACTCCCTGTGTACTCTTGGGAACTTTCCCTTCATCTATAATATTTGTTTGCTGATCAAAAAAAAAAAAAAAACCCTTTCAAGTATGCCTATATATTACATGTCCCTATTATGTATTTCGAGGACAGTAAAATTGAGGTTGGAGAAAATTCAAAGGGATTTCTTTTGGGGTAGTGGAGCTTTGGAGCAGAGACCTCACCTCATTTGATTAATTGGCTATGGTGTGTACGACGAAGCATGGGGGAGGGTTGGGGGTGAGGAGGTTGGATAACCTTAATAGAGCTTTTGTGGGTAAATAGAGTTGGTGTTATGTGGAGGAGGGGGGCTTTGTGGCATAGAGTGATCTGAAGAAAATATGGGGAGGAGGAGGGTGGATGGCAGACATGTGAAGTTGGAGGTGCATATGGAGTTAGCGTGTGGAAAGACATTGGAATGGGAGATTATGGGCAAGGGAGTGGCTTTTGTAATGGGTAATGGAAGGAGAGTGAGTTTTTGGAGGGATGGATGATGCTGGGATCTTTGAGGGATGCGTTCCCCTTTTCATTCGTTATTGTAGCCTCAAAGGAAGCTTGGGTGGAGGAGGTTTGAGATGGTTCTATTGAGGAGGGATGTTGTCACTTAGATTTCCTAGATCTTTTAATGATTGAGAGTTTGAGGAGGTGGAGAGCTACTTTCAAGATTGCATGGGAGAAAAATCCATAATGAAGAGGATAGAGGGACGTGGGTGGGCAAAAGATGGTAGATTCTTTGTTAAAAAGGTGTATGGTGAGTTGGAACGAAAGTGGAATGTGGACTCTCTTAGGTCCCATCAAAAGTGTGGATTTTTGCTTTGGAGGCAGCTTGGAGCAAGATTTTAACTTGAGACAATATTTAGAGGAGAGGTTGGGCGATGGCGAATAGATGCTATCTATGCGGAAAGGAGGAGGATTCCACTGATCACATACTTATTCATTGTGGATTCCACTTACTCATGCTGTGTGACACCTTTAATTCTCTTTATTTGATGTGGGTTGGGTTCTTCCTTCTAGAGTGAAGGAGGTGTTCCATAGTTGGCATGGGTCCTTTGGCGGGGGAGGAAAAGAAAAAAAGGTGTGGCATGCTGCTCCTCTTCATCTTTTTTGGATGATGTGGTGAGAAAGAAATATAAGAGCTTTTGAGAGCAAGAAAAATTCAGAGAACAAGAACAGTTTAGAGAACACTATTTTGGTGTTCTTTGTGTTTTCAAAAACTGTTCTCAAGAGCAGTTTTCAAAAATATGAACCAAACAGGACCTAAAAGTCTAAAACAATTCCAAACAAATACAAACAATGTGGAAAATAAACTTAAATTTGAGGTCGGTGCATCTGATAGGCTTGGTGTCTCTGTGATTCTCAAGGAAATGATGAAAGCAAGTCTTACATAGATTTAGCATGTATTTGTGACTGTGGTAGTGAATGAGGATACAATGCTTTTCTGTGATTGAACATTTGTGCGTATGTTATATACACCCATTTCTGTTTCTAATAAGTTATCAATGGTGGTTAGCTTTTGGAGGCCTAGTTTTTATAGGATCAAGTTTTCGTTGTAACTCATTGTAGCTAGGCAGACTTCATGTCCAAACATATTACTACAAGTAGTGCATTTTTAACTGATATATCTTTTTGTCAAACTAACAAATCAACTGAAGATTTCACTTTTAAAAAGACCTGGTTGATTCATAGGTAGTATTCCATCTGAGTTTGAGCTTTTTGTAGGACATTACTGACTTTGAAGTTTACTCTTCTTTGGCATTAGATGCAGATACAAATTGTGAGGTTTTTTTGTTGTTGTTGATAGGCACATATACACTGTATACAAGACCAAGAAAGAAGCATGAAGACACAAAACCCCGCTATCGCCTACCACAACCTACAAAGAGTTCGATGAATCTTAAGTCCAACAATGACAAAAATTCATCCCAGTAGACACGCTAACCTAGTCCCAGAAAAGATATAAGAATTTTTTTTAATTGTTTGGTTACAATTATCAAAAGCTTTCCTATTCCTTTTCGTCCATAAGGTCCAAAACAAAACATAATAGAACAACTTTCCAAGCAAAAAAACTAAATCTTAATGGCTCCCAAGAGTTCCAAATTGTGTCTAAAGGAATGACTCGGTTCTCCAATTTTCCGAAGAGGAGTAGAACATTGTTATTGAAGGCAATCACTTGGGTTTCCTAGGCCATCAGGCGATGAGGCAGATAAAAGTTGCCTCTTGAAGACCTAAGTCTGGCAACTTCAAAGAGGCCGTAACGCCTAGGAAACGCCTCGTGATAAGACACATTGCATAGAGGCGGTTGCCTTTGACCATTATTTAATCTTTTTTTTTATAGGCTATTTAATATTAAATTTTCAAGCACAACAAAAAGCCAAGAGAAGATGAAAAGTATCCAAAAATCTTCTTTTCCCCATATTCTGTTGGCTCTAACCTGTAATGCCAAAATCAAATAAGGGCAATTCTCAAAATCTTCCCAAAGAAATTTTTTTGATTGTCTCTCTTTTCACAGAGCAGCTGCCGAAGACACAATATTACCTTTTCTTTTGCTTGTAAACCCTTTATCTAAGTTGAGTTCAAATTTCCTTACCAAGAAAAAAAAATGTAAGTTGAGTTCAAAATGGAAGATGTCACTTTTTCAACCTGAGACTGAAACTCTCTGTTATCCGTTCCCTTGTTAATTGGGCTGGTTGTATTCCAAATGCGAATATCTCCTTTGTTAGGCTACTTTTGTATCGATTCTATGGCTATGCCTAGGATGTTGTCCTTTTGGGCTGGTTTGTATGTTTTCTTTCTGTTCTCTCGCCTTTTCTTGTTGGCCCTTGGGGGCCTTTCTTTGTATACTCCCTGTATACTTTTTTTTGGTCAATATACTAACTCTTTTATTGATAAAAAAAAAAAAAAAAATTTAATACCATTACCAGGAAGAACTCTTCAGCTGAGCTATATAATTTGATGACACACTTATGAAACATGTTCAAAGGACATATGGATACACATGATTAACATTTTCTATTCCATTGAATAGATATAAATGAGATTAAAAGAAATTCCGATTTCTAAAAGTTGTGACTGATCAAATGTATCTTGTTAATCCCTTTTTTTTTGTTAGTGAAATGTACGGTGTTAATCATGGTTCCTTGAAATGAAAGTTTGGTTGATGATTCTAAGCAATGACCACATGCTCCATGGACCCTCTGATTCTGTGTGTAATAGTGATGTGTTTTAGACATATTGGTTGATGAAATAATATTTTCTTTAGACTTTATTGTTAAAATGGTACTTTTTTTTGTCCCTTTTTCCGTCTTATCATATGCAAGCTTAACATTGGCTCTTGTTCCATTCTGATTGGAACTTACTGTCTTTTTTGTGGTTTGATTTTAAATGTTAGGATGGTGAAACCATCCGGATAAATGTGAAGAACAAGACAACTAGTGGAACTGGTATGCTTTCAGCTGCTGGGTTGTCAGGGACACATTCTGGAACAGGAAAACCTAAAGCTCTGGGTCTTGCTCCACCACCTAGTGGGGCTGGGAAAATCAGGTCTCCTCTCCCACCGCCACCTAATGATCCTGCTGCTACTCGGATGACTTCTTCTAGCCATGGTGTTGGTCTCAAGGGCCATGAGGAAGATGTGAGGCGCACTACTGATGCTTTCTCAGGTCTTTCTCAACTTGAGGTATGTTCTCTCCTCTTATTTTCATTTTTCAGTTGGATTGTTAGGAAAACTCAAATATGACGTCCTTTAATCTGAAAAAATAAGAATAATTCATTTATTCATTCAGATTCAAAACTATCAGTATCTTCTAATGCCAATCCCTGTTTCATAGAGATCATAATCCTTGTTTTCTGCATGACTGTAGCTTGGCTTGGTTTGCAGAAGTAAAACATTCTAGTGATGTTTTTATGATATCTTGGGAAGTTTGAGATTTCCTGCTTTGTCAATGCTTAAATCATCTTTAGGCATAAATCTTCTCCTTTATCAAAACACTTGATATCATCATTTCAATTTGTATTATTTATTAAAGGGGGAATGATGTAAAGGTGCATCATAGCACCAATATAATGAAAATAGAACCCAACTCACTCATATTAGTGTGAAATGTATTTTCTATACCAAATTAATGAAAGCATGCACTCTCCTCCTATTAAGACAAAATTGCCCTTAATGAGTTGACCATTAGGCCCTATTTATTTGACACTTAGGAGAGAGAAATTCATTCTTAATGTAACACAGTTATTACATTAATGTAACACATTCATACTTAATGTAACGCAGTTATTACACTAATGTAACACATTCATCCTTAATATAACACAGTTATTACACTAATGTAACACATTAAGGATGACCATGTTTTATTAGTGTAATAACTGTGTTACATTAAAGATGAATTTCTCTCTCCTAAGTATCAAATAAATGGGGTCCACTGGGCAACTCATTAAGGACAATTTCGTCTTAATAGGGGGAGAGTGCATGCTTTCATGAATTTGATGTAAAAAGTACATTTCACACTAATATGGGTGGGTTGAGCTCAATTTTCATTATATTTGGTGCTATGATGCACCTTTACATCATTCCCCCTTTATTAAAGTGCAATATAAGCATGCAATTCAAAATTCACTCCTTAAAAGACATGAAGACAATGCCAGTCCTAGTAATAATAATACGAATAAGGATTCATTTATATAAGAATTTGACCCCCCCAATTGATTGTGTGGGTGGGTTGTAAGTGAGACGGGTTGTTTTTTGTACATCCTAATCACTGTTTTAGCGTTCTTTCTAAAATACTTGCCTTTTACTTGTAAAAAGAAAAAAGACCCCAACTTCTCGTCTCTTCAAATGCTGATCTCTGGCTTTACCATATCATTATCTTCTTACATGCCTTGGTAGTAAGCATCTTCCTGTTGTCTGTTTATCAGCAGCCTGCTAATATCTTTAAAAAGATAAAGTTTGCAACTTTTCGGCAATTTTCTTTCTTCTTCTACAATTGGTGTGGTCACACTCTATTTGCAGATTAATTGGTTCTTCTTTATTAAGAGGCACACAAGAAATGTTATCCATAGAGGAGAAAATACAAGAAGGATGAAGCTAAGGCACACTAAGTACAAGGAAATATACAAAAGGAACCAAGCAAAAAGAGGGACAAAAGAAGAATACAACACATTTCCCTATCTACTTGTCACCTAAGAATTTGAGGAAATTCACTTATGGACAGATAAACCCTATCCAAATGAACTCTTAACGCCTTCCAAGAAATTATTCATAAAAGATGATCAAAGCAATTGTTTCAAAATTTCCAAATTATTAAAAGCCATCTCATTTCTCTCATGTCAAATGGTCCAAAAAGGAATAAAAATGGGCAGCCAGCCATGTTATCTTCCACCTATCCTACATGAGACCCATTCCAGCTTAGTACCATTGGTTTGATCGAGTAGTGCAACACTTGTCAAGCCAACAGAAAAAACCAATTGTTGAAGTGCAATGGATAAACACGTGATTGGTGGATTTTTTTTTTCCCTTTTGCTAGAGACATCCCTCTTCTTTTCAACTTATCTAGAGTCAAAATCCTTTCTCATATCGCTTGCTGTGGAAAGAAGTGTGCTTTTGTGAAGATCCACTAGTTCCAAATGACTCTAGTTGGGAAAACTCCTCGATTACTAGGTGCCAATGGAGAATAGAAGTTTTTAACTAAGAACCTTCAATTCATTTACATTGACCAGGGCTGTCTATGCTCCAAGTCCTGCCTGACCACTTTCTTTCGAATAGTTTGTAGGAAAGCACTCACTACCTCAGCTCCTAATTGTAAAACTGTCTTTTTTTTAGAAGTCTAATTGTAGAACTGTCTTGAGAAACAAGGGCTCCCAAAAACAGAAAAGAAAAAACAAAACTACATTTTGCTCCTTTTGAGGGAAGGGATCCTCTTCCTTTCATTGTACTACTTTCTTTTCTTTTAATATATCTTTTTATCATTTCTGATAAAAAAATAACATCTTCCTCCAGTAGAAAGCCACTAGTCCTTGGAGCACACTTTGAAACCTCCAATCTTTTTGTAATAGCCTTCCAAAAACCAGCTCCATACCCTTGCCTTAGAACCCCAGAACAGCAACATCCCCCTTTCCCCCTGATTGACTATCACCCTCTTCCTCATAGATTAACTTTTTGACGCAAATCTCTGACTCCACTTGCCAAAAAGCACCATCAAGAGCAGAATCCTAATGCCAAGCCCCGCACTATTTTCCATACAAACAATAAACCATCTGACTTGATCAATTTCTTCTAATTTGTCCTTTCTAGGGTTTCCACTGAACTATAATACCAGATACTTTTTACTTTTTTTTTTTTTTTGAAAACTGTGTATCATGTACCATGCTTTAGGACTGGTAAAAACTATCATTTTCTAGATAAGCAAGTAAAATTTATTAAAATGGCACAACAAATATGGGCAGCACCCACTTATAAAAGAAAAAAAAAAAATTATTGCCGCACCCCCATTGTGCAGGAAAAATGCAAAGGGCACAAATAGGCAAAAAGAGAATGGATGGAAGAAGGAAATAAAGAACAAATATGGTCTTAATCCCTACCTTATATAATCAAGAAAATTCATAGAGCTAGTATCCCACTTAGATTCTGGTCCTAGAATAAAAATCTTGACACCCTCTCCTAATAGCTGTTTCAAGGTCCACTCATTTTGGAAAACTTAGTGGAGGAAAACTCGGTTTGGACATCTTGTATAATTGCAAAGTATGGAACTGAGGATGGGGGGTGGTTCACTCCTTTACCTAGAGGAAGCTATGGTGTAGGTCTCTGGAAAATTTTTGCTTAAGAATCTGGTCAGCTAAAGAAAGACTGTGTTTTCAAGTTGGGGGATGGCAGAAAAATCAGATTTTGGGAAGACAATTGGTGTGGAAGAGTGCCCTTATATGAAGCCTTTCCTGATCTCTATAGCATTGCTGGCACAAAAGGAGCTATGGCTGCAGATTTATGGGTGGATCAAGGAGGGTTAGCTGCTTGGGATCCCAAGATTATGAGGCCTTGCAATGATTGGGAGATGGATGCAATTCAGGCCTTTATTGGCCTAACAAGCAGCAGTTTTATTACTCTTATGGTAAAGGATAAAATGATTTGGAAGGGCGATGTTTCCGGTTGCTTCACGGTTAAGGCCTATTTCAACCTCTTGGAAGGTGCCTCCCCTTATTCAATCCTTACCAAAATGCTATGGAACCCTTACGTCCCTTCAAAAATTGGTTTTTTTTGTCTTGGAGGCTTGGTGGGGTAAGGTCCTCACTTCAGCTTAAGAAAATAGGCTTTCATTTGCAAGCAAATGTCGCTTTTGTGGGAAGGGAGGAAGAAGAGGCTGGAGCACATTCGATCCCACTTGTCCATCAATTTGGGGACGAGTGGACCGATCTTCTTTACGCTTTTTGGTGCGTCTTAGGCCCTGCCTCGCTTGTCAAGATCTTCTTCAAAGTTGGTTGCATTTTCCGGTTAGGAAAAAGGCTAAATCTATTTGGAGGGTTGCTCCCCTAATTCTTTTTTGGGCTATTTGGAAGGAAAGGAATAAAGTTATTTTTTAAAATGCCACTTTTTCAACCTTGAGACTGAAACTATATGTTGTCCGTTCCCTTTTTACTTGGGCTGGTTGTAATCCAAAGGCCTATCTCCTTTGTTAGGCTGCTTTTGTATAGATTCTATAGCTATGTCTAGGATGTTATCCTTTTAGGCTGGTTTTTATGTTTTTTTTTATGTTCTCTAGCCTTTTCTTGTTGGTCCTTGGGGCCTTTCTTTTTATACTCCCTATATACTCTTTTTTTGGTCAATATATTGCTTTTTTATCGATCGAAAATAAAAAATAAAAAAAATAGTTATTTCAAGGTCCACACCAAATCCTTCTTCACCTACTAGGAACAAAAATCCCATCCATCTCCCCAAGTTTCCCTCAATTTTAAGGGGTAGCACTCATCATTTTTCTCTTTTGCGTTGTCAGTAGAATGAGCGTTAGTGTTCTTGGGTCATTTTTTGTCAATTGATCTTTCTAAGGCCCTGTTTAGTAGGTAGAAAATTTTATTTTAATTGAACTTTTTCGAAAACAAAGGAAAACGCGTTTGAATTCTGAAATTGAACAAAAACAAAATTTGAAAACAAAGAAAATGAATTTACTATTTTCAACATTTTATATATAAATCAGAAAACTGCTTTATGCTGTTTTCCTTGTTTTCGAATTAAATCAAAAACAAGGGATTTTATTTCAACATTTTATAACTTCATTTTCAAGAAAATGGTTTACAAAAAGCGGATTTTCTTATTCTTTATTTTTAATCAAATTCAAGTACGAAACGTATTTTCTAAAAATGAAAACTAAAGATTAAAATACATTGAAAATTTTCATATTCTGAATTTTGGATAGAGTTGAAAATTTTCGTGAACTAAACAGGGCCTAAGTTTCTCATATATATTCTAGTGTTACTGACACTGCATTCAGTTATTGTTATTATGCTCAAACTAGAGCTAGTGAGAACTTACTTTTTTTTTTATATATAAATATTATAAGTGAGAACATATGTTACAGCCCTTAACTATGAGTACATCAACTAATGTTTTCCCATGCCCTCTATTGGATTTAGATGCCACCTGTCATGGACTTAGCCTTTTCACTAAGCTCTTGTGCGGCACTTAGGCAACTTTCCCGCTCAAGTTGCTAAGTCAGCCTCCCTACTTGCCTAGCTAGCCTTACTAAGCACTCACACTCAAGGTTGAAAGTTAAGAGAATAAAAGAACTCACAAGAGAACTCTTTAAGAAAGGAAGAATGCTTTATTGAAGTAGGAAGCTCTATACAACTCTTTTTTTTATCAGAAGCTCCATACAACTCTTTGGAAGCTCACTTGCTTGGTACATTGGCCAAATGAGACATTCACCTATTTATAGGCATCATTGTAAGTGTGGAACTTGGAGGGTTCCTTACAAATCAAGAATTTTCTAGAGAACTCTAGGTAAGTCTATCTACAAGGCTATTTACAAGACATTTTTAGAAGACTCTAAGTGACTCTCCTAGCTTCTCACATATTCTATAGTCCTCCACACATGTAGAAAAGAGTGAGTCTCTCTAGGGTCTTCTAGAAGCTTCTATACTTCTCTACCATTTGAGGTTTCCAAAACTTTTGGATTCTTCGCTTTTCTTATATCCTCTTAGGTTCATTTGCAACCATCATTCTCAAGTGGGGCCCTCTCCACAAGTAAGAGTGTCACACTCTCCCCCACCCATGCGCCATCGGCGACCCCTTCAATACCTCTACCTCAAACCGTTGGATCCAATCCCCAAACTTGCCTTATGCATCCTCGCATTCCTAGCTTGCCCTTTGTCTCGGTTGACCCTTCCATTGAACCAAGTATTCTTGCAAAGGAGGGACCTCGTGTTTCCTAGTGACCCATTCAGCTAAGATGGTCTCCACCTCCCTCTCCTGCAAGCTTCTAGCCTACTACTAGTATCCATCCTCCCAGAGCTTAGAGAGTTGTCTTCTCTTTCTCACTGTCTTATCCTTACCCTTGATAACCTTGTCCTTGTGTGGGTTGGTTGCCTCAGTTTGCTCCTCCTACCTCGCTTCTCTGTGGACTTGCCTTGAGTATGACTTAGAGGGCGCCTAACATTTGAATCGAGCCCATACATACTTCCTCCTCCTTTTCCCTTTCCTTGATTAGGGCATTGAACGCCTCCCTCTTAGGGCATTTCATTGCTAGATGCAAACCATCGCATAAGAAGCACTTCAACCTTGGCATAAATACCCTTTGTTTCGCCTTGCCCTTGTCCTCTCGAATGTAAGGTACCTTGCCATTCTCTTGTTTGGCAGTATTGGGAGACACCTCTTCGCCATCCGTGTCGTGGCTATCCTCTGAATCCTCATCTTCAGATGAGTCGCTTCTCCTTCTGTAGTCTTCCAAAGACTCTGTTACGGCCATTGCAGTTGCTATGTCTTGTACACCTCTATGCCTTAATTCCTACTCGGCCCATCCTTGCAGGTTATCCATGAGGTTGAAGAGAAGGTCTTCCTCATTCATGTTAGAGATCTCAAGCACTAGTGCAGAAAACTCCTTAACATACTCACCGTATTGACCCGGTGTGCTTGAGACGCCGCATTCTCCTCCAAGCTTGATATGCCACATCCTCAGGTAGAACTGCCTCCTTATCTCCTTTTTGAAGACATCCCATGTGTCTATTTTACACAAGCCCTTCTCCATGTCGGCGAACCTTCTTTGCCACCGTAATGTAGTTGTGTTAGTCAGGTAAAGGGTAGTTGTCCTCACCTTAACTGGCTCATCCCTTAGACCGATTGCCTCAAAGTACCGTTCCATCTGCGATAAGAAGTTATCCAACTCCTTGGCATCCCTCTTGCCATCATACCCTTGTGGCTTTGGCACCTCCACCCTTGGCGCCTCATGAATGGCCTTAACCCTTGCTGATACCGCGGCCTTATAGATGGCCATCTCTCGCCTTATCTCCTCGTCCTGAGCTTTTATCCTTAACTCCAAACTAGCGAGCATACCCAAGACCTTGTCTTGGAAGGCCATGAACTCCTCGTGTGACACCACATAGACCGATGCACCTTGCATCCCCTATTGAAGTTTCTGGATCTACTCCCTCATATCCTTCATACTCTTATCAATGCTTTGCTCCAATAAGTCCATACACTCCTTGGTGTCCACCATAGCAACTTCCAACTTGGCAACCCGTCCATCCAAGCTGGTAATGGCATCACGAGACTTGTCTTTCTTCCCTTTGCCCTTGTTAGGAGGATCAAGATCCCTACCCCAAACTTGCTCGCTAACTTCCTCCACAATAGAACCCACCATACTTCTTTTAAGCTACATCCACACGTTGCAACCAAGCTCTAATACCAACTGTCATGGACTTAGCCTTTTCACTAAGCTCCCGTGAGGCACTTAGACAACTTCCCCGCTCAAGTTGCTAAGTCAGCCTCCCCACTCGCCTAGGTAGCCTTGCTAAGCACTCACACTCAAGGTTTGAAGCTAAGAGAATAAGAGAACTCACAAGAGAACTCTTTAAGAAAGGAAGAATGCTTTATTGAAGTATGAAGCTCTATACAACTCTTTGGAAGCTCACTTGCTTGGTGCCATGGCCAAATGAGGCCTTCACCTATTTATAGGCATCATTGGAAGTGTGTGGAACCTTGGAGGGTTCCTTACAAATCAAAAATGTTCTAGAGAAATCTAGGTAAGTCTATGTACAAGGCTATTTACAAGACATTTCTAGAAGACTATAAGTGACTCTCCTAGCTTCTCACATATTCCATAGTCCCCCACACATATGTAGAAAAGTGTGGGTCTCTCTAGGGTCTTCTAGAAGCTTCTATTCTTCTCTACCATTGGAGGTTTCCAAAAGCTTCTAGATTCTACCCTTTTCATATATAAACCCCCTCTTAGGCTCATTTTCATCCACCCTTCTCAAGTGGGGTCCTCTCCACAACTAAGGGTATGACACAATGCCCCTAATATATATATATACACACACACACACACACTTATCAAAAAATATATATTTAAATTGTATCATCCATGAACTAGCATCATTTTATTTAATTTAATTATTAATCCCTTGACGATTCAGGCAAAAAAAAGAAAAAGAAAAAGAAAATAGCATCGGTAATTTAGAGCCCAATATGGATGGAGCAGGTCTTAATCTCTAATCAACTTCTTGTTTGGCATGAATAATGGATAAAAAAATTGAAGTATTCATTCAATACACCAGGGACCAGGGGGACTTGCTACTGTTGCATGGGGAATATTATTAGTAATCTGGTACATTTAGGTGTGAATTGGTATATTTATTTCAGTGTTGGAATTTGCAGAAGAGCCTTCCTTCTACCACCACCAACCCAGGAACAACCAAGACCACTGCAGCTGGATGGGCAGCATTTTGATTGTGGAGCATTTGTTGGATATGGTTGAGATTTGAGATTTGAGATTTTTTGTTTGTTGTCTCATTTGAGAAAAAAGAGGGAATGAGAGAGAGAGACAAAAAAAGAAGAAAGAAATATGAAAATGAAGGGTGATATAATCAAGGAATTTAAGCTACTGAATGTTTCCATTTCTGGAAAATTTTAAATATTATAATATATTTCTTTGGTATACTTGAACTTATATATAAATTTCTTCCAATGTAATCCTGAATTATTTCATTTTTCTGTAAAGACTTTGTTGGTTTTTGGTAGCTGGTTTAGACTCCACCCCAGAGGCTAGTTTATGTGAAGACTTATAGCCCACACTAGTGATCATCATGGCATATCTTTTGGGGTGAGAGTGTCCCTCCTCATTTCCACGATTTCTTTTTGAAGTGATATATCTTTGGATTGAAATTGAAGGCTGGCCGTCGTTTCATATTTAAATTATTAAATTGAAAATAATCTTGTTTAAAGGATAACTGATATCAAGCTTTCTCAACCTTGCCCTTCAATTTCTGTTGCTGATATTTGGCCGGCTGGGCCATCCTTGTTCCAATGTTTTACAACAAGTTTTTCATTCATGTAAAAATAGCTCCCTTTTTGTCTGTCTGTCTGTATGTATCCAGGGCTTCTCAGCCCCTTGGAAGTTGGAAGTTGTTATATCAACCATGGGTATTTGTGTTACCCTTCTTCTCTTCTCTTCTCTTCTCTTCTCCTGTCCTTTTATATTAACTCAATCCAGTCTTCTTCTTCTTCTTCTTCCTTTCTTATTCTTCACCCCTCCAGCATATTTTCCTTGCCCAGTATTTACCTAGCTGCTTATCAGCTCCTTCTCAAGTTTATGGCCGTTCTTCCTTTATACAGTCCCCGTCCACTTCTTTACTTCTTGATCCTCTTTTACTGATCCCACCCAACCCCATTCAGCTTCACCTTTTGTTCCTACAGACTACTCCCATGTTGACATCTGACAAGAGCAAAAGCTGGAATTTCAAAGAAACGAGTCTTATTGGCCCTTCCACCTTCGATCGGGCAGCGATGGCTCCATTCCTCGCTACAAAGCACGCTTGGTTGCTTTTTAAAGGATTCACTCAAACTCATGGATTTTGGATTGTTTCCAGACTCTCAGTCCACTACTAAAGCCATCTACTATTCAGATTGTGATCACTCCTTTTGGTTGGCCTATTAGCCAACTTGATGTTCCTTAATGGAGAACTTACTGAGGATGTTTTTAATGTACCAGTCTCCTGGGGTTTGTTGATGCATGTTTGCAAACTTAACAAGGCTCTCTTTACGGTCTTAAACAAGCCCCAAGGGCTTGGTTCACTAAGCTCAGTGAGGCACTTATTCAATGGGGCTTTCAGGCATCAAGGGCAAGACGACTCCTCCATGTTTTATTATCACACTCAGCAAGGCACTCTCATTCTGTTTATTTACGTTGAAGACATCCTCGTAAGTCGTAACCGTTCAGTGATTCTACTCGAGTGGCGGCATCCTTATAGCACCTTTGCCTAGAGGGATCTTGGTCCTATCCACTATTTTTTGGGTATTGAAGTACATCATATTTCTGATTCTTATCATCTCAATCAGCAAAAATATCTTCCTGACTTACTTCAGAGGGTAGACATGCTTGATTGTAAATCTGATACAATCCCACGAGTGTGGAGTAGCACTTAACCTTAAGAGGTTCTCCCATCTATCAAAATCTGCTATCACACTTGGTCGGCTTGGCCAATTTGCTCACCTCTTACAGAAGTATTGTAGGAGCTCTGTAATATATCTCAGTCCTAATATTGGTTTAACAGTGAATAAAGCTTGCCAGTTACTGATCTTCATTGGCAAGCAGTTAAACGCATCCTACGATATTTGAAGGGTACTTACTTCATCTCATGGTCTTTATTTGAGTAAATCACCTTCCTTGGCTCTTGAAGCTTATACTGACTGATGCCTGAGTACTGGTGGCTGCTGTGTTTTTGTAGGCTTCGGCTCAATCTTGTGTCCTGAAATTCTTGCGCTGAATCAGAATACAGGGGTATTTGCTTTCTGAGATTGTTTGGATTGAAGCTCTTCTTCAAGAACTATGTGTTTCATCTCCAGCAACTCCCCTTATTAGCTGGCCGGTGTGACAACCAGAGTGCAGCCAAACATATTGAATTGGATATTCATTTTCTTCGACACATGGTCGTTTCGAAGCATGTGTTGTCCAGCTCTCAGTTCTTTAATTTCCGTACCAACCTCTCTCTCTCTCTCTCTCTCTCTCCCTGTGAGCTTGCGAGGGATGATAGAGAACCAGCATATAACTGCTGAAACCAATTCTCAACCACCATGAGATGATGAACTGGATAGATTTCAACTATTTTAAGTTTCTGTTTAACCCTTCTGTTACGTTTTCTCCATAAATATATAAAATCCAAAAGGTAATGAAATCTGAGATTCATCTTCTCTACATTACCTGAACTTTCAATAACTTCCATTTGATGTTATAAAAAATGCCAACAGATTTAGAAATAACTAAAAAGCCAACATACATACATATATATATATATATTACAGTATTTTATTTCATTTGCTCTGCCAACCATTAAGCTAGATGTCATTAATAACAAATATTTATATATGTTTATTCACTAATTCAGATTTTTTTTGTAAATATTTTTAAATTTTTTATAATCATAAAAATAGTTATTTTAGGTCTTATTAATATAAATTTTTATATGTATTTGTGTATTTTTATAATAAAATTTGATTTATTATGATATCTTTTTTTATAATTAACATTTAAATATCATTTTTGATAATTTTAATGATATAAAAGCATTTTAATACATGTTATAGAAAACTGGTAGAATCACTTTTTCATGATCTTGTAAAAGAATACGTTTTGGGTAGAAACATTTTTACAAGAAACACTGCCACACAAGCCCTTAGTAAACGTTGGCTCTAATCCAACACAACGAATCCGCCACGAATTTGAATGAAATTCTTCCCGTTATTGCCGTTGAACGCACCCCGTCTCCCTGTCAAATTCTCTCTTAAATGGACGCCGCTCGGCTTTGTCAATATCTTAATAACAAATTAGTATGGAGTTTTCAAGAAGAGCATTAATCTTGCATTCAAAGTTTTTCCTGATATACAATCTATACATAATAAAAGAATTGAGATAATATATATCTATCTTTATTTTGTACAGTAAAAAAACATCTCTCTTCTGTGCTGTTCTGACCAAAAAATGTGCAGTTCTAAACAAAAAAAACAGCACAGGAAACACATTTTGTGAAGACAAAAAACACTAACCTGTCCAGAAGTTTTGGCAACATTGTTACAGTTCCAAGATAATTACTTGATATGTGGGAGGAATTAGTTTGCATTGTCAAAAATGGTTTGAGAAAGTGGATTCAGTGAGCGATCAAAGGAGGATATTACTATTATCGATATTCAGGCTTTAGCACCCAAGAAGAGCCATTTGGGTCTTTCTCTAGGGTGGCTATTTCCTTCAAAAGATTCTTAAATAATGGCAGATCTTTCGATGGTATCCTGTCCTTAAAATGCTGCACTATGGTAGCGGAATTGGCACTTCCACCTTTTTGCTGTATAAATGTACAAATTTTACGAATCAATACCTCAGGCTGCAGACTTGAGAGGTTGTGACTTGACCTTGAACTAGAACTAGAAGGCCCGCTATCTGTAGATCTTGCTCTGTTTGCTGAACCCCATCCTAACTGATGTTCAAGCCCATCATCAGTTGCTTTTTCTTGGTTCCCTCGAATTCTAGCCAGTAATTCTGCTGAAGATAAAGCCTTACCAGCAGAAGCCCCAGCTGCAACCCCATCTGTTTTGTTCATTCCACTGCTACCTGATTCTTCTGAAGGTTTAGATCTAGTAATCAACTGGGAGCTCACAGCTGAGCCAAATCTCCGGGGAACTGATGATGGTGCACCTGCAGCTCCTGATCTCCCAGTCCATGTTGGGACTGATATACTTTCTCGGCTTCGAACCATTTGTGACTGCCGTAATGCTTCTGATGCTCTTTTTGCAACTCGGGAAGCTTCTTCCTCAAGCCTCATCTTCTCATGACCAGTGGCATTCAAAATAGCATCGTGATTCACAGCACTCTGGAAAAAAAAAAGATAGAAGAAGATATTAGAAACAGATCTGTCATACATTTGCCACTTCGATGGCACAACCATTTTGTATAAAAACAATCTCAGAAAAAAGACATGAAAAACTTCTTCGCCTGTAAATGCACAAACTGCTAACCTACAAGATCTTGGAAGAAACAGATTTTTTTAAAATTAACAATTTTAATAACATATTCCCTTGTTACAAGTCAATGAGAAAACAGTGGATCCAAACAAACCTGCAAACGCTAAAAGCAATTAGAGACAAACACGAGGAAACTTACATGTATCCCATGGGCATCAAAAAGACTCCTCAAGATATTTGTTTCTTTGTCCACCTCATCATTCTGATCATCATTTTCATTCTCCCTACTTCTGGATGATGATCCAATTGCTGGGTTGCTTCCATCGTCAACTGCACTACATGGATGTGATGACATTGGAATAATAGATTTCTGCTTATCCTGGTTGTCTTTATGAGTCCCAACAACATTTACATCTTCAGATAGCTGACTGAAAATATTTGATGTTTCAGTTGATGCATCCTTGACATCATCATTTAAAACAAAGAGATCCTTCATATCTCGAGCTTTAAAGAACCTTTTCTGCTGTGGATTCTTCAAAATCTTATTGGTGAGAAAATGTTTGTATATCTGTCGCTGATATACTTTCTCCTCTATAGTCCCACGAGTGATCAATCTATAAATAGTTACATCCCGTGTCTGACCAATGCGCCAAGCACGCTCCCTAGCCTTATGTAAGCAACAGTGATCCCATTTCAATGAATGCATGTTTCATTTAGAATTCACTTGAAGAGAATCTAATTGAAATTTCAAAAGGCCAAAGTTCAAAATTTTGAATGTTAATGTGATAATGAACCACCCAAAATCTTGAAATTTGAAAGTTCACATCAGATGGCATGTAAAAAAAATGTTAAACTTTTTCATGCCACCTCTCAGGAAAGTCCACAAACCATAAGCAATAACATCTTAAAGAAATGTGTACAAGAAGGTGAAGAATCAATCAGAAACAGTACCTGCATATCTGTTGATGGATTCCAATCAGGGTCATAAATGATTACCCTGTTGGCACCAGTTAGATTTGTCCCCAAACCGCCAACCTTTGTAGTCAAGATGAAAATGAACACTTCATCAGAATCATTAAATTCATCTATCAATGCCATTCTATGTTTTATGGGAGTGAAACCATCCATTCTCCTGTAGATATAACCACCAGCAATCAGGAAATTCTCAAGAATATCAAGCATTTGTTGAGTTTGTGAAAAAAGAAGAACGCGGTGACCCTGTTCTTTCCACCCCTTAAGCACATGGGCAACAACTTTCATTTTTCCACTGCGTTCAGGATTCCCATAATCTGTATTTTGGCAAGCATGGTCTCTCTCAAGCAGATCAGGGTGATTGCATATCTTACGCATCACATCAATGCCATAAAGAGAATTTCTACTACCATCTAAGATCTGTTCCACATCTGAACTTGCAAGAAATGCTCGATACACAGAACGCTGTTCTGCAGTAAGGCTGCAGAAGAGGACATGTTCAGTCTTTTTTGGAAGCTGAGCATTCACATCTGCTTTCATACGCCGAAGGAGGTATGGCATAATCAAGTCACGTAGCACTACTGCACACCTACATAAGGAGAAATTTATAATTTAGGATTATTCAATTTCTGAAATATTTTAAGAAGTGGAAAAAAGCTGTAATCAGAGATAATTGAAGGTAAAATTGTGTTTTTCATTGATATTAAACAACCTATTTATATACAAGACAATCCCAAACTATATAGGAAAAAATATGAAGTTTCCTAATTCTAACTATATACAAATTCTCTTTTTCCAACTAGTTTCTAATTCTGCAATACTGTAACACTCCCCTTCAAGTTGGAGCATAGATGTTGATCATGCTCAACTTGTTATAAAGATAACTAACTCGATCCTCACTCAAAGGTTTTGTGAAAATATCTCTTAACTATTCTCCAATATTTACATATCCTGTAGAGATCAACTCCAACTTAATCTTCTCACGGACAAAATGACAATTTATCTCAATGTGTTTGGTCCGTTTATGAAATACCAAGTTAGATGCTATATGCATGATAACTTAGTTATCAGACACCAAAGCTTCGTTGGTACTGAAGTGTCGATGCCCACTTCCATCAGTAATTGATCTATCCACATGATCTCGCATGCATACTGTGTCATGGCTCAATACTCTGACTCCACACTAGACCTCGAGATAACACTTTGCTTCTTACTCTTCCATGAGATCAAATTTCCTCCAACAAAAATACAATATCCTGAGGTGGATCTCATATCTTCTTAGATCTTGCCTAGTCTACGTCTGAAAAGCATTCAATTCTAGTATGCCCATGCTTCTTATAAAATATTCCATGTCCAAGAGCTTTTTTCAAGTAGCATAGTATATTGCTTTACAGCAGCCCAATGACTAATTGTGGGAGATAAAATATACTGACTCAAAATACTTACTGAATAAGCAATATCCAAACGAGTTACTATAAGGTAATTCAATTTCCCAACCAATTTTTTGTATCTCTTGAGATCTTCGAAAAGTTCTCATTCCTTAGTGAGTTGTACATTAGGAGCCATAGGAGTACTACATGGTTTGGCGCCCAATTTCACTGTCTCAGATAACATATCAAGTACATATTTATGTTGAGATAATATAATTCCTTACTTCTCATGACTTCAACACCTAAGAAATACTTCAACATTCCTAAATCCTTTGTGTGAAACTGATCAAGAAAGCGATTTAAGAGATGATATACTCGAGTCACCTCAAAGTGATGACAATTTTTGAACCCACACACTACTAGTAGACAATACCGTAACCCGACCTTATGTAAGCAGAGCTTGGCCAAACTTACGATTCGTGTTCAAATGTCTTAACTGGACATCGAATTTTCTCCGAACTAAGCACGTGGACTTTATTTCAAACCATACGTAGTATTTCGAATAACGAGACACCTTCCCTATCTCCCTTGAACAACAAACCCTGAGAGGTTGCTCCACGAAACTTCTTCGCGAAGATCTCCATATAGAAAGACATTCTTGATATCAAGCTGATGCAAGTCACAATCATAAGAAGCAGCAAGAAAAATAAACAGACATCACGATGTCAACTTAGCTATAGGAGAAAAAGCATCAGAATAATCAACTCCATAAGTCTGAGCATAGCCCTTAGCAACAAGACGAGCTTTCAATCTAGCAACAGACCCATCAAGATGAAACATTACTACAAACACCCAACGACAACCAATAGTCTTCTTTCTAGTAGGTAAAGGCACCAAGTCCCCCATACCATTGTCATCTAAGGTCTGCATTTCATTCACCATAGCACTACGCTAACCAGGGTGAGATAAAGCCTCACGGACAGTTTTAAGAAAAGAGATAGAATCAAAAGATGCAATAAAGGAATAAGAGGAAGACGACAAATGGTTATAGGAAACAAACGAAGAGATTGGGTGAGCACATTGACATTTACCTTTACGAAAAGCAATTGATAGATCATCACCGACTGATTTGATGACGGCTAAACTCTAAGTTAGACTAGAGACTAGAGGGTTTTGCAATCGAGTATACTGAAAGTAATGGAGGTTTGACAGGATGGGAGCTGGAGTAAGAACCAGTGAGGAAACATAATAAACCAATAAATCATCATCCTCCCCTTGACTCGTAACAGTAGACGATAAGGAAAACAAGGTAGTCTCAAAGAATGCAACATCAGTAGACACAAAGTTACGTCGAAGAGTGGGACAATAGCACCTATATCCTTTTTGAACATGAGAGTATCCTACAAAGATACACTTTAAGGACTTCCGATCAAGTTTAGAGACTTAAGGACATACATCTCGAATAAAGCATATGCATTCAAATACCTTGGGATCAATAGGGAACAACGGATTATTTGGAAACAATTGGTGGTAAGGAGTAGCCTAATTTAGAATTGATGAGGTCATCCTGCTAATCAAAAAACAAGCTGTGGAGACTGAGTCGGCCCAAAAATGTTTAGGGACATTCATCTAGAAGAAAAAGGCCTGGGCAGTAGATGTCTATTCTTTCTCTTAGCTACCCCATTTTGAGAGGGTGTATCGACACACGAGGTATGATGGAGAATCTCATGTTGTAAATGTTAAAGAAGTGCTCTAACGGTCATTGCCCTTAGCACTTTTTGTGCGTATCACATATTGTTTAATATGAAAGGATTCTTCGTTAATTTGTTATTTCATCCGTTGAATTGATATAGATCTTTAATCGAATTAATGAAGTTTATGATACATAACATAACATGGAAGGAAATCATGACGAGATCATGATAATAAGATTCATGTCATGCGCAATTATGTTAGTATCTAAATTATCCATAGTCATATATCAATCTAGACCGACATCAAGTGATCCTGATGTATCAAAGATATGCCATACCTCGATTGATCAAGCAGTGGATCTTATAAACTGTGATCATGAGTTGATTAGAGTTGACATATGGATGCTTGCTAAGAGTAGCTAAGTACATCGGAGACCTACCATGAGACGATCATATGGATTATTTGTCTCATCATAGCAATGTCACACTCTCGGCACGCTTCGCGATATCTCGATGTTGATTCTCGTATTTTGACTCACTCCAGGCCTCTCGTAACGCCCATGGTGATGATTAGGTACGACTTGAGGTATTCGAAGGTAATTGAGTAGCCAACAAAGGATTCGCCACACCCATTAATGGGAGAGTAAACTTATGGTCTCTTATCTAGATCATTATCGAATCTCAATATAATGGAATGCCATAAGAATGTCTTCAAAAAAGTATAACTGACAGTAATGTCCGAGGACAAGATCTAATATCACTCTGCTAGATGTGGTCTAGTCACGCAAAGTGGGAGCTATACTTTGTCCATGCTCTGAACCGAGTGGGGTACAGTTTGGTGACAGGACAAACGCTACAGAATATCTATGGTTTCAGAATAAACCATTGACTCCTCCGCCAACTGGTTCGATGTGGTTAGAAGTTGTTTGATGACTTGCTCGACTAATAATAATCAAGCCAACAACATAACCGTGAAATTAATGGGTCACACACTTAGAAGAGTGCACTGGTCGATATAAAAACGGATTTGGATGCGATCCAAATATGGAGGAGTATCAATTTAATGGAATGTCACGATTAGTAGGACCGTGACCAAAGCCCTCACTAAGAGATAAAATAGGATTGGGCTTGTTCATGGGCTTAAGGCCCATAAGGGAACATGCCATAATGCATAAGGATGCGTGTAGCCTATCATCTCTTAAAGAGAGGGACACTTTGGACATTTCAAGGGCAAAGGTTAACCTATAAAAGGACATTTATGGAAAACCCTAACCCTAAGAAGTCTTTAGCCCACATTTCTCAAGATAGAGCGTTCTTGAGTTTTAGAGAGTGTTCTTCAAGAACATCCCACTTTGTGAGATTTGAGCATCAAATTCTCGGGTTCTCGGCTTCCCTTTGAGCATCTAGACTTGGCTAGCACCAGGGCTTCATCCAAGATCGTTGCCTTGAGGTTATCAGCTCCACTCTTTGTGTGGATATTGTTAGAGGCAAACTAAGGACGAGGTTTGCTTTGGTCTCAACTACATCACCCTTCGAGATCAATTTACAAAAACGTGAGGTATAAATCCCGCACCCCATCTTGTTTTGAACCGACTTTGATGCCTCAAGGGATCCTTGGGAGGGTTTTCTAGAAGTTTTTTTTGTTTTTCCACTACGTTGGCATGAGATGCCACCTTCTAAAACCCAATAGTAACATGAAGGACTAAAAAGGTACCGACAAATATTCTTTGCCATTATCATTACTTAATATTTGAATGGGTACATGAAATTGAGTTTTAATTTCAGCACAAAAGGCAATAAAATGAGAAAATAACCTGTAACAACTTTTCACAACAGCCGTTTCTCAAGCACGGAGAAAGAAATCATCAACAAAAGCAACGAAATATTATACCCAATGGGGAAATACTAGGAAACTGGGGAAATAACTTCTTCAATAGAGAAAAAGACGAATTACCTAAGTGACAATGAACTTCGAAAGCAAAAGTTAGTAATCCCGCACAGTAATAGGCTTTGGAAACTCGATCAGTGGACGTAGAGGCCCCCACTCGGTCCTCTACTTCAATAATCCGCTTCAAAAGATCCTTTGGGAAACAGAATAACTAGGAAAAATGAAATATTGCGACAGACTATAAGCTTTACTCACATAAATTAAATTAAAGGAAAAATGTGGTAAACTTAGAATAGAGGTCAAAGGGATGAGAGGAGTAGGAATAATTGTCCCCGACCTAAGAACACACAATTTAGAACCATCTGCTAGGGTGCAGTGGAAGTAGAAGGGTGTGAATGAAATGCGGTAAATAAACTAGAATTACCTGTCATGTGGTCGGTAGCTCCAAAGTCAATGACCCATTTGGAGGAAGAGGACATAAGGCATGTGTCGGGTTTACCTGACTCGACAAGTGCAATGGTGGGAGTAGAAGCAGACTTCAACAACTAGGCATATTCATCTGCTGAAAGCACAACTGACTGCTATGAGGTATTACTTGCAGACGCAATGTGAGCAAACGGAAGTCTTCGATTTCGATTAAGCAGCTTCCTAGACTCTCGACATGTATATCTTGGCTTACGACAATAATAACATACCACTCCCCTTGAAGCTTGGCCCTTAGGCTCAATACTTGAGCCATTACTCTTCAATTGTTGCTTCACCGACTCAGTTACTATTCTTACTAACCAATGCTTTACTTATCTGAATAGAGGGAGGGGTCTTTGTACGTAATATCCAATTGAAAGTATCCTATAGCGAGGAAATCTCAGGACTTGAGAGAATATGAGATTTGGTAGTATCAAATTCTAAAGGAAGAATGACTAGAAAACTCATAATTGCCATCCATTCTCTCTAAGATTGTTGGACTTTGATATCGGCACTAAAGGGGAGCAACATATTCAACTCTTCATAAGTTTTCTTGAAAACCATGAAGTGGGCAATAAGAGACTTGTCCTGTTTTTCAGGTCAATGAAAAGTCTTGCACACCTCAAATATTCATAAGACATTCCCTTTCTAGAATACAAAAACTCCAAGTAATCCATTAATTCTTTAACAAATTCATAGTGATACTATCAATGGAATTGTGAATCTATAGGTCAAGGCAGGCATCCTCCTCTGTTCTTTCGAATCATCAATTGGTGGGTCCTTATTGAGATGAGCAGCCATACTTATGCTCCTTACGTAGATTCGAATTGTTTTACTCCAATCCAAATAATTAAGACCATTTAGTTTGTGTTACATGATTTTGGACATCATTAGGACACCTTCTAACGTCACAACAAGTTTTTTTCCAGTTGTATCACCCATTACAACTCACTAACAGAGATTAGAAGCACTCCAGAGGAAAAAAAAAAAAACTCAAAATTCCTTGAAGAAACCCTAGGTCCTACAACAAAAAAACCTCAAAAACCCTCACAATAGTTGGAGTATGACAACAAAGAACACATCATGGGATTCCTAGGAGGGAGACACCTCAAAGGGTCGCTAAATGATCAAGGCCTACATGCCCTTACTATGTGTCACACCTCAATTCCACCGTGTGATTTATGTTACTATTTTACCAATTCGATTTTTTTTTTTCACAACTGAGTCTAAATCAACCCACTGGGAGTAATCACCGAAACGTTAATAAAACACTACCTGTCTCCAAACATACACACATTCCGCACAAAGTTAATTCTCAATGTACGGCAAACTATACGCTTACACTTGATCAAAATAATATTTACACAAAGTTCCAAAACTAGCACTAATGTGCCCAAACATACAATGATCCAATAAAAGATACCAACTCATCCAAATATATAGTGTGAATATCCAAGCATAACCCTAAATATTCATCAAAATGTACGCCTGTAATCCACCAACAAGCCAAGGTTGACATGGCCAAACTTCCCATCCTCAAAACCCTACAGTCCAACTTCCATGTCACGCACCGGGTCTCAGACTGCATCTACACGCGGAGGAAATAATGAAGTTCGACAACCCGCAGAGCGAATCCATAACAAGCCATGCCTATAAAAACATTTCACTTGATACATAATTCAAGATATCTCAAAATACGAAGATTTTACAAATAATAGTCGATAATGGAAACACATGAATGTAATACTACCACTCATCTCAACCCCTCATCTATGACTCTTTGGGCTTCTTCACCCAGTGGACTAGTCGATCATCCCGCATCAACGCATAAATTGTCGGGACTTACCACCTGCGGATATGCCCACATCCCGTATAACGACAAATTGCTAGACTTACCACCTGCGGATATGCCCACATCCCGTATATCCGCGACCTTCAGACTACAACCCAGGACTAGTCATCGTCCGTGTCCACTACATCAATCCTGACTACACGCTCTCATACCCATGCCATGCTTTAAAACAATTTCACAAAGCATTCAACCACATGGATATTTAAAAACATCATGTACCAGTTAATTCAAAGATTTCCATATATATAAAAATATACATTTATATATATCACTAGAAAATCACATAGTCAAAGCACAGAATGGTACATAATTCCCACAACATCAAACCACAGTACAAGCAGGAGAAGGTTATAAGATCCCCTACATTCCTCGATTCAAAATCCGTAAGTCTTCCAAGGAAGTCAAAACCCGAGCTACTCCAAAGGATCTTAAATAACAAGTCATAAGATTCCTTAGCCTCTCACAATCCGCGTCAGTTACAAAATTACTCCAAGTGGTCTATTACTTTATCACCACTCGACTCACATATATTCTTATACCTTCCATAAACCTTAATCCCCAAGTGCACCTCCTCTCTTACACTTACTAGATCAACATTTAACACCCCTCATCAGGTTACACAAACAACACACTCAACACAAAACACTCCTCGTATTCCTATCTCCATATTACCTAATAGCTTGAAGATAAGGTGCTAAAGGTTCTCTCCCAACTCGGAATCACCCAAACGGAGCACCGAAACTCAGCAGGTCCTAAACAAACTTAATTATCTCTATGATCAAAACCGGCTGCAAATTTTGCTTGAACATACCTCTTGAGTGAATTTGGGCCACATAGAGTCACTCGAGGGTACCTATTTCGGATGTTCGTGCTCCTGAAGCTCATTAAACATCAACTCGAATCACTAAATCGGAGCAAGTTAAATGAAGCAAGCTTAGCTAAAATACTTAACACTCCAAAAAAACAAAATCCAGCCCCCTCGAAAAACGCCTTATAAAGTTTATGATTTTCCCGAACTTTTTTCCATAAGTTTCAACCCAATCAACCCTCCCAACACTAAACACACATCAAAAGCCACTCTATTCAACCCCAAAAACATCTTCCAAAACACATCTTAAACAAGAATCTGTGGTTTTACCAACCCATCACTCAACCACCTGGCAGATGAAACCCAAGCTTTCAAAAAAGTAGAGAAATTCATGAATCATACCTCTATACAAAAATCCCTTCAAATCCTTACACAAATAACCAAGGATTAGGGCTTTACCACCCCATATCCTTCAAATCTAGGGTTAGGAGAAGTTCCCCAACCAAACCCTAGAAAAAGAACCATTTTACAAGAATCAAACCAAAAACCCTTACCTTTCGCCACCTCCTTCCCTTCTTCCTTTCTCTCTCCTTCTTCTCTTCTTCTTTCTTTCTTCTTCTTCCTCTTTCTCCTTTCCTCTCTTTCTTCACATTTTCGCCCTAACTCTATTTGGAGCAAAATGAGAACTATCCCTTTTTCTACTAGCTTTTAGCTTTTTATACCCATTTTTCGCACTTTAAAAGCTACTAATAGCAATTTAAGCCATTAACTCTTTCTATTTGCATATCACATTCCCAATCTTATACATCGACCACTGTGAATTTCTCATTAATGACCTAAGGTCTCAAGTGGTAAATTTACCAATCTCTCTACTCCTTGACTCTAGTATTAAAACCCTGCCCATCGCTTTATTTTCTAAAATAACATTCGCTATTGTAATAATTCGGGGTGTTACACCATGTGGCGAGTGAAGAAATAGGCTGGGAGATTGTGGTGGCGCGTGTGGCTCATGCGCGTCTCCTCCGGCCATTGGACTTGGTGGAGGTGCCGACCAAGGGCCGACGCTTCTTCCTATCAGGGCAATGTCACTCCATGCTCCCTCAAAGTTGGTGTTTCAAAAGACACCCCTACAACTCTTCTATTCTTCCAAAAATCCCTCAAAAACTTGCCTTTTCTAGGGCAAATTCAAAACCCTGCTTTGATACCATGTAATCAGAGATAATTGAAGGAAAAATTGTGTTTTTCATTGATCACAAACAACCTATATATATACAAGACAATCTCAAACCAAATAGGAAAGAATACGAAGTTTCCTAATTCTACAAATTTGCTTTTCCCAACTAGTTTCTAATTCTACAATACCATAACAAAGGCAAACAACATACCAGTGAATTATTTTTAGACATTACAAAAATAAAAAAGGTATTTCTAGGGGCAAGGTCTACCACATAAGCTATCTGCAAAATTAGCATGCTTGGGAACAATTCGGCAATCATTAAATTATGTGTGTAAAACTGAGCACCAGGTTCACATATGACTCAAAACTTCTGAAAACAAAATGCACACCTGTAAGCAGTGGATACTTGTAATGGAGAAGCATTGGCATAGCCACCAACAGATATGGGAACTGCAAATTCTGCTTCAAATACAGGCAACACTCCCAACTTTCCGGGAAAGACAAAATCAAACAAAGACCACAGCTCAGCCAGCTTGTTCTGAATTGGTGCACCAGTCATTATCACACGATGAACAGTCTGTAACTGTTTGCAAAGTATGGTAACTTCAGCATTAGGATTCCGAATTCGGTGTCCTTCATCTAATACTGCATAACCCCATTTAATATCAAGTAGCTTTCCAGCCAGCAGCCGTATTTGCTCATAAGTAGTAATAAGTAATCCACTCTGTGACCTCAAAACACGGTTTATCAAGGAATCCCATTTTTTGGTGTCCTTAGCAGATAAATTTTCTTCATAGTCACTGTCAAGTGAATCTTCACTTTCATCAGATTTGGCTCGTTTCTTTCTACTAGCAGGATCTTGAGCAGAATCATGTAATATCTCCACATGAAAACTTGGGTACCATTTTTTGGCTTCCCTTTTCCATTGTTGCAAGAGTGTAACAGGGCAGATAACAATACTTGGCTTATACATATTACTGAAATGCAATGCTCCAAGGAAAGATAATACCTGGATGGTCTTACCAAGCCCCATCTCATCTCCAATAATTCCACCAACTTGTTGGCAATGCAGTTCCCACAGCCACTGAACCCCCACCTTTTGATAATCAAAAAGTTTACTGAAAATGCTTTCAGGTATTGTCAGACCACCTTCAAGTGTTACACAAGGAGGTACATTATCATCTGCATCTTCGGTATCTTCTTGGTTTTCTTCTTCATTACCGGAGGTCACCAAGTTATCACTTGTATCTTCTGCAAAATAAATAGTATAGCTCATGATCAGGGCTATTAATGTAAGATACATGGTTCTTCTAGATTACAGATGCAGTGTGAATGTCATATATCACCAATGCACCAGAATCTGCAAAGAAATAATGAAAACTAGTAAATATAAAAAAAGTTCTTAACAAATTTTATCAATGAGAATATGCAAGTATCTATTCATAAAAAGCACTCTGCTAATCCTGTGTTTCCAAAAAGGTTCTTAAACCCTATTTTATCCACTTTATTCATCTCTATTGCCATTCAAGGAGGAGAAGTCACCCTATGCCTCTCTCATCCCTGGTACTTTCCATTTTTTGTGTCCATCTTTACCAGCAATGATTTATAACTAAATTATTAGTTGTTTTCACCTTTTCTCATATAGATTGTGTGGCCTTGTAAGATTAATGAGAGCACTGTATAGACAAAGACTTTTATGCCCTTTGAACAAGATGAGAAAAAGCAAATTAGATTTTACATATACATAGAAATTGAGGAACACACAATTGCCTAATAACATCTCAAGCAACCAAAAACTTAACATACCACTTCCTTCCAAATGTTCCTCCCGAGAAATATTCCTTCTCCATTTCTTTCCAGGTAAAGGCCTTCTCTTTTTCCCTTTTTTATCTGTATTCTTCTCTGCTTCACTGTCCAAGGGATGAGGAAATTTCAGAGGTTTTTTCAGTCTGTGAAAGGGATGAGTTGGTGCATCAAGCTTTGGCAGAGTTTCTGAATCAAGTAGCTTGGTTGTGGGGCGAGCTTGTGCAGATTGAGATATTGACTGAACAGCTCTGGCAATACTAGCAGAAGCAAGATCATCAGTCTTATCTTCTTCCTCGGATAAATTGTCTCTATTAGATGGACCTGGATGTTGAAGACGGCGTTCAAAGCCTTTCAGCTTATGGAAAGGAGTTAAAATCCCTTTCCTAACCAACTTGTCTCTTTCCTGACATACACGTGATGTATAGTTAGATATTAGTACGCATATTAAAAGTTTAAACAACTCAGACATCCACCAACAGGAATGTATTTCATTCCCTCTACATCACCAAAATGTTTAATAAAGCAAATTAACTGCAGTAAAATTGGAAATTTATGTTCAACTCACTGTTTCGACAAATCCAGCAGAAGCTGCATCCAAGACTGCATCAAAATCAAAATCATCATCAAATGAAATTGTTTTCTTTTGTTTCTTTAAATCTTTGCCTGATTTCGGAATTTCTTTTAACTTTTTCTTGGGTCTTGCGTCTTCCTTAATCAGACTTTGTATCACCTTGTCCCGCTCAACAATCTTGGAAGGCTTTTCCTTTTGCAAATCTGAAAGCTCTTTTTTGAGTTGAGCTCTTGTTTTCTTGAGGCTTCTTAGACGATCAGAAGCTAGAGCATGCTGAAGGGTTAAATTAGTGGAAGAAGCCTCAATAACAAGTTTATCATCCTCTGCATCTCCTTGTGCCCTGTTATCATTACCATCCGAGACATGATTGTCGTTTCTTTCAGCATTCCTTGCCTGATGAACAGTATATGCAACAGCATCTATTTCAACTTCTAATGCCCTCAATTTACCATATAGTTTTGCTTGGCTGGTAGATGATGATTCAGCTCCCTTAGATTGTTCAAGAAATTCTTCCTCGGTACTCTTTCCTGCTTCACCGCCATTTTCAGCCTCATTTGTAGCCTGCCCATTCACAAAATTGCCATATCAAATTGTAATATTTGAATAAACAATCAACAATTCATGAAAAATTAAAGCTATTATAATAATAATAATTTTTTTTTTTTTTTTGATAGACAAGCAGCTATAATTAATTATAATAATAATAATAATAATAATTATTATTATTATTAAAGAGTAGTTAAAAGAGTAGAATAAAGCAGACCACTCCTTTTAGCAGCCCTTGTATCTCATCAAGCAGTTTACTACAATTTTGGCTCAGTGAAAAAGACCAGCTTCAAGAGGGGAAAAACGAAAGCAAATTGTTCTTACCATTTGATTTGTTTTCTTAAGATCATTACTATAGACCCAAAGGAAGTTTGAGATTAAAGCAAAGCTTTTAAAGCAATCTTCTGTTTTCCTTGACTAATAATCTTTCAACGTTCTCCAGTCTCCACAAAAATTAGATAAAATAATTGTTTTCTTGATAATACTAATAATCAACAGCATCTATTCATACTCATTTTAGATTGAAAGACCAATTACATATACTTTCCAAGGGTCAAAGCAAAACCTCCGCTAGAGGGGAAACCTTGAATCATAAACACCTAATGAAGGACTAGAGACAAGATAGATAACCGGAAAGTCACAAATTGGATTAGGAGAATTAATAACTTTTATGGAATTAGAAAGTCAAAGGGTAAGTAATATATTACAAGCATACAAATTATGGCTCTATTAGCAATGTGGTTTCTGTATCAAACTGAACGAACAGAAAAGTTGGCAAGTTCAAATATTAATGGATCTTGCTTGAAGTTATAAGAGATTACATATTCTACTATGTAGGGACTGTGGGTGGAATGTAACAACTGTCCCTTAGAAAGTGCCTTCAACGTGGTCTCGTGAGTGTCTCCTGTAAGAAAGAATGCTGGAGATGCCACCAGCATGCCTAGATAAAGTCAAAAAAAATAAAAACCCTATAGCTAGAGCAAGATATGATGAGTTAAATGTTTTTCCTTTTACATTTCATGGCTGAGCTTTTGAACATTAGAGATCTTTCATGAATTTTATCTGATATTTTCATATTTCTTAAAAATTCTAACAGCATAGAGAATATGATCCTTATTTTGATAGCTCTGTCAATGTATGCCAATTATAAATCATCTCCCCAAAGCCCATTATCACGAGCAAGCAACATATTTCAGCACTGTTTAAGTATGAATCAGATTGATTTAATAAAGAACAAGAAAACGGTTGAGAAGTTAGTTAATTACTCACAGTCTTCATTACAACAGAAAATTTTCATTTAGTAGTTCAATTAATACTCAAAGTTCCATGGGCCAAGTTTAAAAACTCCACAGCAAACTACCTATAGATGCATATGAGACACATATAACCATATCCCAACTGCCAGCGAAATAAACCACAGGAAATAATGGTCTGCTCCTCTACGCTATACCACTTATACACCAGGGAAGCTCAAACTAAGGACCTCTGTTTCATTGCCAAAGGGCAGTCATGCTGATCTACACCCCAATCAGTTATTACTGAAAAACAATTATTATACTAAAAAACCATAAAGCAACACAAGAAGAAAACTAAAAAAGTTTGGCAAATCAATAAATAATAAGAAGGAAAGCTAAATCCCATACCGCTGCCAATATTTCACGTTCAACATCCTCAGGATTAGCAGAAGTTACACCCAAACTGCTTAATAGAATTCTATCCTCTTCTTCTGCCATCGCATTGCATCAGTCATTCCTACCACGCATTTTGAAGCAGCCACGTAGAGCCACCTACCAAAATGAAAAAGACATTTTCATCACAGCCATAATCAATTTAAGTAATATTTTGAACATCTTTCTTGGTCATGTTTATTTACAAATAAATATTTTCTATGCATAAAATGGCAGGAGAAACAACTAACTTCTCTAACCAAAGTAAGTGAATGAAACTACGCAAACAGGTAAGACACTTTTAGGACTACAAGGGCAACACTGATGACAATGGTATGAGGTAAATATAATTTTATCTTTTTTTAAGGAATACTCTTTTTCGTTAGTTGTAAGTAAATTTTTTGCCATCTTGGTTTCAGAAAATTACTTTTTACCTATCAGGCTATCACTGATTTCCAGACTGTTTAGTTTCTTTGCCTCCGAAATCAGAAAAGTACTATTCAAATATTTAATCTATATACCACCAATAGGTAGACTGCTGAATTTTTATCCCATCAATTCCCTTTTAACTGGCAGCCATACACTCAAATGGAGGTTTGGAGAAATGTTTCATGAAAATTATGAAGAACACCCAAACAAAAGCAATTTTTTCCTCCTAAGCCCAAGAAAAATACTTGAAGAATTGCAGGCTTTTAACAGCAGAGCAGTGCAGTGCAAACACAAAACCAGAACCAAAATGAATACAGTAAAAGCAACGGATGCCAAGACAACACATGGAAATGGACGAGAATGCTTCACTATACAAAGCATTAAACAACAATTTCCACCAAAGAGAGAGCGAGATAGAAAAAAGAAAAGAAGCTGGACGATGATATACATAAATTGTATAACTTTCCAGTATTAATTCCTCCGAACAACACTGTAAAATCAATACTATTCCAGACATAAATTTTCAAACGAATGGCTTTAACAGACAAAATATAGTCGAAAGACGCAATCGAAACTGAGAGACGAAAGCAAAACGAAGGAGAAAAACCTTAAATCTGAATGCGAGAGGCTTTCGATCCAAATTCTTCAACAGCTCATTAACATTTCAGAGTCTCTGAGATAGATTTTTGATGGAAGAAGAAAACCATAAACGCCGAATTGGAACACTGAAAAATCCCTAGATACCGGTAAAGGCCATTTCCGCTGGCATTTTCCTTCTCTGAATTGGTTTCCTTCTACCTTTTATCTCTACACCCTTGCGATGGTCGTACTTCGGACCAAAAAATACTGATCAATGGCGATTTCTCTAACGTGAACATGAGACTTATGATAACTTAACCTGGGCATTTGCCTGGTTATTACTTATTAGCTGAGGCGGCTTACTGTTCATGAAACGGCGTCGTTTTCTTCTAGAGCACCCCTTTGGACTTTCGAGTGCCAATGGGTCGGTCGGCCTGTTTCAATATTGAGAAAAGTTTGTTTTAGTATACTTATTTGAAAATAATTCGAAAATTAGAACTTAAGAAAGGAAAAGCAACTAAAAGCTACTAACTGAAAAATATTTTATTTTTAATGTAAACAAATTTTTTTTTTTTTTTAAATACTCTTTATCCCAATGAAACTTGAACAATTTGAAGTGTTTTAGAAATAAATAATTTGTGTTTCCTCGTATTGATTTAAGTATGATTATAAAGAAAAAATACTCTTGAAATCCTGAACTCATATATTTTGGTTGAACAACTGTTGAGTTGATTTCTTTGGTTTTCTAATTATTTTGAATGGGTTATGAGCATACCAAAATACACTTTTTCCCTGTTTTTAATAAATTAACTATTTTTGTATTATGCTTTTAATTTTAGGGAAATTTGTGTTTCCGTGTTGAAATCTTGAACTTTTCGAACTTTTATAAATATATCATAAACAAAGAAAAATTGATATTTTTATATATCAACTTTCATTTTAATTGATTCTTTAGAATCGGATAACCCGAACCTAATTATCTTTTTACGTGGTAAATACAAAAACCACGTTGTTTTGTAAGAGTGGAAGAACAAGGAGATGGCTTTGGGGGTTAGCCTTTAGCCATCCAATTTGGTATTCTCCTTCGGGCTTCGGGCTTCGGGCACATAATCCATTAACACAATTGTTGTCTCAAGAGCTTCCAATACGTAGGCAAACCATAACAAAAACTTCAATGCCCCATTTTCCTGGCTTTTGCGATATGTTTTGTCTAGCTGCACATAACTAGTGTTGCCTTTATGGTGAATTCTTCGAAGGGAATCACATATGGGAAAGAGACTAGGTTTAGGCAGGTTTAAGTGCATGGTTCTAGGATAATTTGGCCAACTAAGCAAGAGGGTTTTTGGGTAATGAAAGGCGTGAATGCGTGTATATAAAAAATGTATACACCTATCTATATGCGTAAGTGCATGCGTCTTATCAAGTGATAAAAGTTGGTGAAAAGCAAGAACTGTCATGCCTTTCAATTCCAAATAGAGCATACGAACGCAGCAAAATAAATAGATCGGAATTCTTACCTCTAGTCATTACTTCTTCTTCAACCGAATCAGAGAATGAAAGATTGGTTGCTCTTCCAAGATCTCCTTCTCACCAATGTAATGGTGTCTTCCGGTGAGAACAAACTTGGGGACCAACACTATAGTCGTTTGATATTTATAGGCATCTATCCATCACAAAGGCGATAGAAAATATGTGGTTGATCACAGTGTCAATGTAGTCCGATCGTGTTTCCATAAATGGTTGTCGACATATCCTGAGTGTGGCTGTATATAGACTACACTCTCTTAATAGCAGTGACAACAATCTACCATCGACGTGTACCAAAAGGTGGTCGTATATGAACCACAAATTGATAAAACGGCTACAGCAATCGCCTACATTTTCCCACTTGGTTCATATACCCTAATATACCCCATAACTAAAATGAGATACATGAATCATAGCGATAGGTTCTCTAAAAAGAGTATTATCTACCATGTATTACAATGTATCATGTTTTATAATAACCACCCAAATATCTTAATGAATAAACCATATGTTTATTCTTAGTCCATACTTTAATGATATTTCTCAAAACAAATAACTAAATATATGTACAAAATATAATGAGAAATATCATAACTGAAATAGAGTTCCATTGTCTTATAACACACTACTGCATCAAGTCCCATATGATCTATATGATCCTTAAATTTTGACGATGGCATGCTCTACCAAAGGATCAAGAATCATCAATCTTGATAACATGTTCAATGACCACCGTTCTTTATCCTTAACACGCCTCTTATGGCTAAATATTTCCATGCCGATGTGCTCATTCGACTTCCGCTTTATTGTTTTTAGCTAAAAAGGCTAATGCAATGAATTGTCATAAAAATAATTTTAGTGGTCCGATATAGAATCAACATTCGTCGTAAATGAAACTCTTCATCCATACACCATGCGATGCTCTCGAAACAAAGAGACTTAACTCAACTCTATAGTGGAAGTAGCTATCAAAGTCTGCTTCGCACTTCTCCATGATACAACTCCATCGACAAACATGAAAATGTATCCTAATGTTGATTTACGTGAATCAACACAGCCAACAAAGTCTAAATCTAAACAACCAATTATCTCTAGGTTGTCCTTTCGTCTGTACATAAGCATGTGTTCCTTCGTTCCTTAAAGGTATCTTAAGGCTTTCTTTGCAACTCTCCAGTGGTCCATACTGAAAGTTATCGATATCTTCCCAACATACTAACAAAGAAATGCTATGTGTCGTCCGATGCAAACTCTGAAAAATACATTAACTACTAAATAATTGAAGCATATAGGATGTTCTTCATTTGCTCCTTCTTAAAATCATTATTAGGACATTAGTTCAAATTATACCTATCCCCTTTCATAATGGGAGCAACGCTTGGTGAACAATCTTTCATCCTTAATCTCTCCAAAACTCTATTGATATAGGTTTCTTATGATAGACCTAAAATACCATTATGTCTGTCTCTAAAAATCTTTATGCCTATAACATAAGAGGCAGAACGCATATCTTTCATGTCAAAATGGTTAGAGAGAATTTGTTTCACCTCATGCATCAAACCCCTATTATTGGTTGCAAGTAAAATGTCATCTACATATAGGATTAAAAAACTAATCTTGCTCCCACTAACCTTCTAGTATATGCACTGGTCCATGATATTCTCTTCAAATTTAAAGGAAGATATCACGTCATGGAATTTCAAATACCACTGGCGTGCTTGTTTCAATCCAGATGGATTTCTTAAGTTTCAGATACCAAATCCTCACCACTGTGAGGAGAATCCTTCAAGTTGTTTCATGTATACCTCTTCCTCTAGTTCCCCATTGAGGAAAGATGTTTTCACATCCATTTGTTGCAACTCAAAGTCAAAATGTGCAACTAATGCCAAAATGATACGAAGGGAATCTTTCTTAGATACAGGATAAAAAGTCTCCTTATTATCTATTGCTTCATTTTGAGTGAATCCCTTGGCTACGAGTCTTGCTTTATATCTCTCAATGTTGCCCAATAAGTCTTTCTTTGTTTTATAGACCCATTTACACCCAATGGTCTTCACCCCATTAGGCAAAATAACAAGGTCCCAAATTCCATTCGTTGCCATAAAGTTCATTTCATCCTTCATTCCATTGAACCATAAATCAAATTCTTTACAATTCATGGCATGTGAAAACGTTATCGGATCATTTTTAGCTCCAAGATCGTTGTCCAATTCTTGCATATACACAATATAGTCATCTAGAATTGCTAATCTTCCTACTCTTATAGATCTCCTTAATGTTAGCTCAACATTTCCATGTGGGTCATGTTGTTTAGTTGGTTGTTCAACCATGTCTGGTACTTGATGAACAACTTGATCTACAGGATTACCAACAGAGCTCTGTATCCCTCAGCCGATCGTTATGCAACACCCATTTGAACCTGAGGGATGTTTTGAATGACAACCAATCTTTCCTTTGACATGGAAGGTTGTTCTCTTTCAAAAAAGAGATCATCTCCACTAGCTAAGTCATTCTCAAGGAACTTAGCATTCCTTGATTCCACAAACCTAAGACTATGATGTGGACAGTAGAACTTGTAACCCTTAGACTTCTTGGCATATGCAACGAAGTATCCACTAATAGTCCTTTGCAAAGCTTATTTTCTCGGGATTATAAATTATTACTCGCATCTGTGGATCCCAACGCGCATACAGCATCCCAAACTTGCCTAACCTTTTAAATAGCCTGAAATGAAGCCTTTGAGATGTTCTTAGTTTGGAACCCGATTTAATATATACCTGTACTGCTTTAAGAGCTCAACTAATAAGAATTTATGTAGCTTAGAGCTACTTAACATGCTATGCACCATGTCTAATAGGTTCCTGATCCTCCTCTCTGCTACACCATTCTATTCTAGAGAACCATGCGTAGTGTATTGGGCAACTATCCCATGTTCTTAAAGGAACTTAAAGCAAAATAAATACGTTGTTTGTCCCCATCTTCGCGTATCTTCCATAATATTCTACCTCTATCCGTTTCCGACTATCTTTATTTCATATCGTGATTACTTCTACTTTAGCCTTAAAGACCTTAAAGGCGTTTAAGGCTTCATCTATATTATGAAGCATATAAAGATACATATATTGAGAACAATCATCTATAAATGAGATGAAGTATTTTAGACCATGAGCGGCCATATTAGGACAACATATATTTGAAATGTACTTCTAAAACGTCAAGATCTCTCTTAGCACCTTTCAACTTTGTTAATCGTTTCCCTTTATGCACTCTATACAAGTGTCTGTAAGTCAAGAAAATCCAGCATTCGAATACTTTGTCATTTACCAATTTCTTAATTCTATCAACGAAGATATGTCTAAGTCTCCGATGCCACAAAATAGAGGAATCTTCATTCATAATACACTGCTTATTACCAATATGAGTATGCAAAACCGTATTGTATTGTAGATTAATTGAGAAAAAACCATTAGCCAAAATACCTTTTCCAATAAGCTTAGATTTACAAAACAAACTAAAGGTATAATTTGAAAACTTAAAGGAATACACTAAGGGTACAAGTCTTAAACCCGAATCACCCTCTAGAGACACTTGCATATGGCATGTCCCTCTCTAAACTGCAAAAACATAGTCATTATCCGTGACTAGACGATAAGTCCCAATGGATTCACATGAGCCAACCTTGTTGCCGATAAGACGCTTCGCTTCACTTCTATTGGCTTCCTTAGGTTTCGCATACCCTACAAGGTATTCAAAATATTGATTATAGATCCAGAATCAATCCACCAAGTATTATGATTAACATCAACCATATTAGATTCATAACAAACACACGAGATTGAATTACCTTTATTTTCAAGCCATTTCTTAAATTTGGCATACCTTCATGTGTCCCTTCTTTATAGAAGAAACACTTGGATCTCTTCTCATGCCGCCTCAAGGGTACTTGCCTTCCTTCTTATCGCCCTGGTTCCCCGCCCCAATTCCTCCTTGGGATTATGGTATTTCGCCTCAGTAACTAGCATCACACTTTCCCTTTGTTCCATGGGCAACCTTTCCTTCCTTTCAACACACATGGTCACAGTTCACACTGACCATTTTTCCTTATGTGTGGGATATTTTGAAGGGTCCATATTGCTACAATAGGGTGTTCAAAATGTAGTGTACCAGGAAGGTATCAGACATATCAACCTCAAGTGTTTTTAGTTGAGCTACAATGTCTCTCATCTCCTTGATGTGCTCACGCACACCTTTCACATTAGTGAGCCTTAGTGATGAAAATTCATGATTAGGGTGCAGACAAGTACTTTATTTGAAGTGACGAATTGTTCGTCGATCGCCTTAAGCAATGCCTGAACACTGGTATGCTTTTTGATTGAACCACAAATACTAGCAGAGATACTCGTCTTAATGAACATAACATTGTGGCGATTTGATCACTCCCACTGTTCATGGAGTGCCTTTTCTTTTTTAATGCTGGTTTCGGTAATTTCAAGTCCATATTTCCTTATGGCATAGTCAATGTCCATCCATCCCAAATAAAGAAGGATTCGTTCCTTCCATGTTTTATAATTGCTATCACTCAATTCAGGGACATTACATCTAACATTAGAGTGATTTGTAGGTTTTACAGCTGCGTAGAATAAATATATATGCTTATAAGTGCTTAAATTTGAGGCTAGAATAAATCATAATTTACCAATGTAAATTATGTGTAAATCCAACGACATAAGACTTGCTTGTGAGCCAAAGTCTCAATTCAATTGAATTTATTTAACTATATAGCAAAACTATCAATTATGTTAAATTTCTTAATTCATGTGGGTAAATCAAGAAATATAATATGATATTATGCCCTGATTAATTATATCAAATACAACAAAAATTCATGTGGGATAAAATTTATCATATAAGGTATTATCGATTACAATTAATGTCCTTAATATATATGTGATCCATAACAAATTAATGTACGATTTTTCATAGTTAGAGATGTTGTGGCCAATCTCTAATTAATTAAAATCATATTGATCACAAGACATTTCAATAATTTTCAATAATATAAGTAATCGTATACAAATTAAATTCTTAAGAGCCCATTTTTCAAAATTAAGTTAAGAGCATGAATTGAAAATAATATGCTCAAATAAACTGAATCCATATCCAAAATTATTAAAGATTGGGATATTAATTTCAAGATTATTTATCATAATATATATAAAATATATACAAAATAATAATTTCAATTGCATGAATTTAATATCCGTACAGTATACGATATATCCATTTATTGATGATTTATCAATCAAATAGTTGTGTGGCCCAATAGTAGCCTACCTAATTGGCATTAAGCCCAAGGTCCCTGGTTCAATACTTCCCGAATCAAAACCCATATTTTTGCTCATCAATAAAATATGATTTTTACATCAAAATTCATGAAAAATAATTTCCTAACCATTCCTCATATTATTTTCATTCAAAAAACATCATAAGACAGAGGCAAAATCCCACTACTCTAATACCAAATGTTGGTGAAAAGCAGGAACTGTCGTGTCTTTCAATTCCGAATAGAGCATACGAACACAGCAGAATAAATAAATTGGAATTCTTACCTCCAGCCATTGCTTCTTCTTCAATCGAATCAAAGAACAAAAGATTGGTTGCTCTTCCAAGATCTCCTTCTCACTACTGTGATGGTGTCTTTCAAAGGAGAATGGTAACTCTGGGGACCAACACTATACCGTCCGATATTTATGTTTCCTCGTTCATCACAAAGCATAGAAAATATGTGGTTGATCACAAAGGTTTACATAACCTGGATAAAGGTTTCCATGGTCAGTTGACGTATCCCGAGTGTGGATGTATATAGACCACACTCTCTTAATGGCGGTGGCAACAATCTACCATCGATATGTACCAAGAGGTAGTCGTATATGGACCACAAATTGATAAAACAACTGTAGAAACAGCTCTGATACCAAATGTTGGTGAAAAACAAGAACTGTCATGTCTTTCAATTTTGAATAGAGCATACGAACGCAGTAGAATAAATAGATTGGAATTCTTACCTCCAGCCATTGCTTCTTCTTCAATCGAATCAAAGAACAAAAGATTGGTTGCTCTTCCAAGATCTCCTTCTCACCACTGTGATGGTGTCTTTCGGTGAGAACGAACTTGGGGACCAACACTATAGTCGTCTGATATTTATAGGCCTTTGTCCATCACAGAGGCGGTAGAAAATATGTGGTTGATCACAGTGTTGACATAGCCCGATCGTGTTTCCATACACGTCTGTCGACATATCCCGAGTGTGGTTGTATATAGACCACACTCTCTTAATGGCGGTGGCAACAATCTACCATCGATATGTACCAAGAGGTGGTCATATATGGACCACAAATTGATAAAACAACTGTAGAAATCGCCTACAATAAAGTGGTGAGTGAGTATCGTCACACGAGAATTGGTTTATTAACTACTAGCTCTAATTTAACTTAGACTATATTTTGATGACACAATTAAGGTTGAAAGATAAAATAAAGAAAACAAGCATGCAAAATCCTAAACTAACAACCTAAAACAACCTGAAAAGTCTTAAGGCAGAGATTTCACCTAAACAATCATATATTAACATCCTAACACAATCACTTAATGTTTATTTTCATATGAAGATGGTTATTTTACTAATTCATATGTTAATCTTTATCAAGCATCCACACACTTTACTAATGCATCTTTGCCTCAAACCATAACTAAGAGTGTTGTGAACCCTAGAAACTCAAATACCACACCTAATTTCATGAATATCTCTATCTCATGACAATTAAATGACATTTAATCCATGATCTAGCGCAATCATTACTTCTCGGTCTCAAATTGAACCACAAATCATGCAAATATTAGCCAAATACCTACAAGCATCAAGAGTAAATGAAATAATCAACAGATATTTATGTTGAATCTTGAAAGGCCAGTTTTGATGCACAAATACTCCAAAAATGTTGTTGATTCCTATTTGCTTGTAGGTATTCTTCATAGCAGAATTTGAGATTTGCATAACAAAATAATCCACAACAGGATTTGAGAAAATGAGGAGAATTTTGCATGATTTGCATAACTTGCTAATCATGTACTCAATTCCAAAAATACACAATTCTTCAAAGCAAAACTGAGATTTGCATAACTGAATTATTAAGGGTAACCCAAAGGGGTGGAGAATCAGTAGAGTCATTTATTACTCGTTTCAAAAGAATAAGGAATAGATGCAAAATCCATACCAGAAACAGACTATGTGAACTGAAAGTGAAATTATCAAACTAATTAAAACTAAACTAAACAAAAACATAATACTTTGTGAAAACTAGATTAAATTTACTAAAACTGGGAGAAAACTAGTTAAGGAGGAACTAGGGTCGGTTATCTTCATTGATATCTAATGATTCATCTATATAAGGCCTGGGTTGAATGAATTATGACTTCAATCGGTTGTTGGATCTAGGGATGCTAAAGATTCAATCTTTCATTTATTTTTCAAATACTATAAATAAAAACAATGTGGATAGATAAAAGATTTCATATATTAACAATGTTTCATTTAGAAGACACACAAAAAGACAAAAAGACAAAAAGACTCATGCATGCCTAGACACTGTGCCTCGGCCTAGTGTCATGCCTAGACAAGGTGCCTCGACCTTGTGCTATGTCATGTGTTGAATGACCAATGATGTATGTATGAAAATATGGCCAAGGAAGTGAATATGTTGAATACTTGATGAGTACCCAAAAACACTCATTACAAACCCGGGATTTAGAGAGATTCGGGATCGCTTTCATATACATATGGTCGTGTTTTGATTACTTTTCTAATATTTAGTTTTTATTTGGTTTTTGTAGGAGAAACACGGGAAAATGATGAAAAGGGAGCCTTACAAGAGGCTTGGAGAAGAGTGGTGCAGAAAGCAGCCCAACGTCATGACGTCCCAACGTTTGGGGACGTCATGACGTTTGGGGAATTGATGGGAATCGTTTGGGGAATTGATATTGGTATCCTGCTTTTATTGTTTCATATGTTGAGATGTTTGATTGAGTGAAATAGTGTTTTGTATTAGGAATAGTGGTGTGGTGTGTCAGGAAAGCTAATGTCAAATGTTATTAGAGAGATGAAGCAAAGGAGTATATTAATGGTAGTGGGTTACCATAGAAATTTGTGCCGTTTTTCTTTTCCTAATTCGTATCAACATTAAAGAACATTAATATATTTGTATTCATTTACTAATTAGGATTAATATATTGATATATATTCTGTATTTGTAATCATTTCTAGGGAATAATGATATATATTCGGGTGTTTGTATTCTTTTCCTAATTAGGATTAATATGAATATTTGTTGATATATTAATCATCTTATCTCTTTTTCATTTAAGTTGGGTTTGTACTGTTTTCTGGTATGAATTGTCTGTTTTTATGGATGAGAATGGGTTTTCCGAGATTAGATTTATCATTTATGTATGTATATGTATAGTTTTGTTTTTGTATGAATAATGATTTTTTTTGGGAATGAATGGATACCGTCGTTTAATTTGTCGGGTGTATGATGAATGACGTAAGTAAATCTAAAATGTTGTTTTATATTGATCTTGGATTTTGTTTTGTAGAGATCTATTTCTATGTTGTAAATAGTTCGCAATCATGTTTCTCATAGATCGTTTAACTATAAATATGTTTCTATAAATAATAAGCTCATTAAACCCTTAAACCAAATCCATAAGCCCAACCCATAAAATTTAGACTCATTAAACTTAGGTCCAACTCATTAGGTCCAACCCATCAACTTATGTTCAAACCCATTAATCTAAGCCTATCAAATTAGGCCCATTAAATTAGCTCAACTCTTATTGTGACCAAGCCTAATTTCCTGTGTCCAACTCATTTACCTTAAAGCCCATTAATTCTAAATTTCATCCCATATTTAGAAACTCATCAAATTAGATCCAATTAGGCCCATCCATTTAGGCCCAATACATTAGTTTAGGGCTCTCAACCTAATGAAAAGACATCCTATACTCTGTGGCGCTCATCCACCAGTCCAATTTATTAAATTATGCCACATATTTAGAAGCCCAACATAATATCCCAACCCCTTAGGTTAATTTACTGACCCTTAGGTCATTAGAGGTCCTTTGACCACTTATTCTAATTCAAATTTCCTTTAAATTCATCAAATTCCACTATTAATTTATTCACAATTTATCATTTTCAAAAAAACAAAGTCTTCACAACAAAAAAATCAATTTCTAAATTTTCATTTTTTTTCCTAATTTTCAATTTCATTTTTTAAGGCTTTTTTTAATTTCAAAATAATATTTTTCTAATTTCAAAATTCAAGTATATCTAATTTCAAAAGCCAATTTTCTCGTATTTTTATTCTTTTATTTTTATTTAATTTAATTTATTTATTTATTATTTTATTTATTTTATTTTATTTTTATTGTATTTTATTTTATTTTATTTTATATTTTATATTTATTTTATTTTTATTTTCTTTCTTTTTCAAGTTTTCACTCTTTAAACAATTCTCATTTTTCAATTTCTATTTTTTTATGTTTTCACTTCAAATTTACAATTTCCTAATTTCAAATTAAAAGTGTCACAATTTCTAAATCGAATCTCCCCACTTCTCTCACTTCAAATTTCTAAATCCCAAACCTCAAATTTATAAAATTCAAGTTTTTAATTTCAAATATCTAATTTCCAAATTCAATTCAAAATTTAAACTTCAAATTCATTTCAAATTTAATTTCCAAAATTTCAAACTTTCAACTTCAAAATTTCAATTTCCAAATCAGTTTTCAAAATTTTTTTTTTTAAAATTCAAAACATGTGATTAATTCTATAGTTCCTATAAATGGGATCTTGTGGAGCACTTCAGTGAGCATATAAAATGAGTTCGGGGTGGGACCTGACATCTTATGTATCCTTTTAACAACTAATTTAACTTATAATCTGTAATCAATTTCCAATAAAATGTGAATATTTCATATTTGTTATTACACTAACATTGTCTCTAATTGATAGCGCTTTGGATATATCACTCAGGTACACATTTTTCTCATATATTTTCGCTTATTCATTTATTTATTCGCTCATTCATTCTATACGCCGGTGTGTTATTATATTGATATTACTTGTATCCACTGATTGATTGGTCAAAAGTTGTATTTTCCTTAAACTTGTTTAGTAGAGACCGTTTTTATTCGGGTTTAAAGGGGTGCTATGGCTCACTCAGAGTACCTAACGACCTCCAGAACTGAACTTTGTTTTCCCGGACTTGCTTTTCTTATCGGGGATTCACGTTTAGGGTTTTTTTCTTATTTTGTTTTCTCTTTTTTAAAATAAAACAAAATAAGTAGCGTAAGCCAGTTTTTAAATGGTTTTCAACGAAACAAAGCGAGTCTACCATGCACGTCGAGTGGGGACGCGCATGAAAAAATCTTGGTCGCAAAATGGCTATTCGCAGGGATTGTGGTCAGCTTTCAGATCTGAGTGGGAAAATGTGGCTTTTGATTAGGCGGTTGATGAATCATATTTTGTTTTTTGTTTTGTTTTTTGTATATTTGATTATTGGTGGCACATTTAGAGTTTTGATTCTTGGTGTACCTTTCACGTGCTTGGTTGTTGTACCCGTTAATATTGGTTAGTTGACATCCTTGGTTGATTCTTACGGTAATCTAGTTATGTCACTTGTTTCTCATGGTTCGTTATATATTTATCTTGTCCATCTTATATTTACGCTTGGTGTATGTAGATATGGATGATATACTTGTGCTGCGCGGTTAGCATTGCGTGACTACCACATCTCTTGCTTAAGCTGCGTGTTGCTTGTCTATGTGGGGCATGCGTTTATCCCACTTATCCTCCCGACTCCACTAGTCTCGGTTGACTATGTGTCTTTTGTTGTTGTGATTGATATTTGATTGGAGACTTGTTGCTCCTTGTTTGCTCTTCGACTTAGCTAATGATTAGGAGTAAGGTCTAATGATAAGTATACCTTTATTTAGAGACATTCGGAGGTGGTTGTATTGATCTTGAGGAGTTAGATCTTTGAAGTCTTGTATAGCCCGGAGGTAGATTTCGGGATATTTGTATGGTAGGTGTCTTCTTTCTTTGTGTTAGATTTATTAGGTTTTTTCGGATGCACCCCATATTCCTTATACACTTAGTTTATTCTGAGTCTTTGAGTAGAGAGCCTTCACCATAGGCGCCTGGGATGTCGAGAGGAAGTGCATGTGGGTGATAGCCACCTTGCATGGAGCGCCTGAATCACTTCGAGAAGACGTGTAGGAGGTTGTGTACCCGCCGAGATGCGATCATATACTAAGGACCCTTTAAGCCACTTTTTTTAATGCCACCACGACCTTATAGGTTGAGTTTAGATCTTATTGATTAGGACTCCCACCTGCGTGGGTGCATGCAGGCCCTTCTAGGCGGTTTAATCATGATATGGATCCAAATTTCTCCATTGTGGTTTCCTCTCGGGTATCTGAGAGATTGATCGAGTATTGAGTTTTAGTGGGGTAGTTTTGGCCTGCAGGTGATAGATTAGCTATTTCAATTTCATTATAGCGACATGCTTTTGGGTTTCAACTTGGACTCTGCTTATTTGTTGATTACACTTTTAGGATTCACTTAGTTATATAGTTTGAGACCACTGCTGTGGATCGGGGTTAAGAAGTGGCTTGGTTCCCACTTAGGGTGCACCTAGGAGATTTTTGAGCCACTTTGGTCATGCTTGGATCTAGTCCTCCTCTCTTAGTCTTTTCGGGAGTAATAAGAGGTTTTGGCCTAAGTTTCACTCTCGCAAAGCGCGTAGACTTGTAATGTTCTGCTGTTTAATCTTAGTCGCTTAGTTTTTTCTCTCATGTCAGAGTCTTATCCGCCCTTCGCGGCTTGTAGGTGAAGTTCTTCCTTTCGCCCGGTTCATCTTCGGACTAGAGTTTACGGCAGACCTGCCTGGTATCAAATCGTAGAGATGGTGGATCCATAGTTGGGTCACTTAAGTGATCAGCTAGCTTCACCATAGCATCGTTCGCAGCTATAACCACGCAGCAGAGACATTTTCGCAAGAAAGTTCAAAAGACACCCACTCAGAGGATGCTACTTTAACTGGCGACTACCACCACCACCACCTCCCATTAGCTGCTTTACTCCACCAACTGCCCTTGCCTCCACGAATGGAGGCTGCCCACCTTCACATAAGAAGCCACTCGACCAATCGACCACACTTAGGCTTTGCATGGGAGGTTTCTCGAGGAAATATGCGCGCCTGAGGACCCGAGGGATGAAGATCGATATTCTCGATGGCACCCACAAAACTGGTCTCCCAAATTAAGTTCGTGATGCCTGAGATGGAGAGGCACTGCGTAGTTGCCCCCATTCATCCGAAGGTGCATAACACGCCTGCGAGAGCTCATAGCTTGACGAGAGTCAGATGATTATGCCCCATGCCTCTGGAGTGGCATAAGACGTAAATGGTATATGTTTCATGAGGGCTTCGCAGACAGCATTAAGGATGACCTCACATAGGAACTACCAAGCTCCTTTACATCGCTTACACGATGTTTGCGAGGAGTCATTGAGGCTTGAGGTAGAGCCTCGATGGAGACAGCTTACATCATTTATCTCCCGTCAGGGAGAAGATTCAGAGATCATTGAGAAATTATCCGAGAGATCATATCACTATGTTTGGTGAGGAGCTGGCAAACTCTCGCTGTTGTGGATTAATTTGATGGGATCTGTACACACTACTGTGGACATCACAGCCCTTATGACATTGAGGCAGGTCACAGCTCAAGTAGTCTTCCTCATCGAATCTACATAAGAGACCTTGTGGAGGACTACGACATGATGTGTGTGTGCTATTTCACGATATGTACTGCAGACTTCTTGATATCGCAGAAGATATCGCAGCCGCATCAAGCATCAGGATATGTTCAGATCGGCATCAAGTTTAGTCTTTAGCCCGCCCTTTACGCATCTCTCCACAACCTCCCAGCCACCTGGGGCCCACCAACACTGTAAGGATCAATTTATCCGTATCTCCCGCTTTGCCTCACCATGCTACGCCTGGCTCAGGACTTACAGCTCCTGCATCCATGCCAAACAGGCACGCAGTCTCCCACCGGCTCCCCCGCCCCTGTGACCACAACCAGGCCTTCATTAGGGATGCGCCACTGGCCAGCCTTAGGCCTTGCCGACTTAAGACTGGCTGACAATCACTGCCCTCGACCATCACCCCGCCTTCACACGCCAGAGACTGGGCCGTCAGAGATCACCAGTGTGTCCCATACAGACATGATAGATGTACCGTCATAAGATGCCATCCGTGACTTTGATAGACCGGTGGTTTGGTGAACTTGGGATGTACCGAGTGTCACCACTAACCTTTTCACAAGACATCGTTTACGACGCAGCATACCACCAATGGTCACTTCATTGATTTTGATGAAAGGCATGATTTTATACACATGACGAGCCGGGATGACCGGCGCACTTATTTGGTAATGCTAGCTTGGCATCCGGGGAAAGTCAGATGGTTTTGTTTTTATACACAGCCGTCGCGCTTTCAGCCTGATTCCGTATGTACTTCTTTTCGGCCATTTTATTTCATGATTTGTCATTGGCACATGTAATTTAAAATTTTTGCCTGATGCGATACCTGGGTTTACGATCGATGCCACATAGTTACTCCTGAGTGGGCGGTAACGCCCATAAAGACTCACCATTGGAGGGCACAAGCCCCAGGATGATGTGATACTAGAGGATGATTAGATCGGCGCAAAATTGCAGAGTACGCAGTTCGCAGATTTATTCGAGCTTCATTGGCTTCTCACGCACAATGTGGATGCACCTATTGTGAACAACAAATGATGGAGCCGGCAGAAGCCCAATACACTGCTACATATGAGCTGATTCATATACACCACACGTGAGCTACTTCAGATCAGGTTTTCAACATGACTTAATTGGCTTGAGCCTCAGATCAGTACCGCCACTTATATCACACTGGCTGCCAGGGCACTCAGCTCCCACCGTCCACGGATGAATGGTCTACCCGAACGTGTGTCCTTTCACTATCACAGGCGTTGTCATCAATCCGACTGGCCATCTATACGCAAACCCATCGTATGGCACGATAGTACTCCCTGAGAGGCTCCCGATACACCTTGACAATCGAGTCGCGACTGGACCACTTGTATTCTCCACTGCTTCTGTACCCTGAGACAACCACATCCTTCAACCTCGTCATTGGGCGTGCCATGGATTCATCGAGCTGGTGCTGATAAATTACCTCCCTTCATCGTAAAGTGAAGTTCATATACGAGGCGTGAGTTATTTCTATACAGCCTAGAATGGGAGCATATACTCATCTTCTCTCGAGCCACCCTAGATTAGTCATGGTGATGATGATTTGTTTTCGATGTGCTCTACATTTGATGATGTCTTAGATCAGGGTCATCGAGAGTCCCCACGAGACTCGTAAAAGCCTTTACCATTTGATCGCTTAAAGGGTACTTTTGTTTATAAGTAATAGGCATGTTTTATCTCCCCGTTCGAATTTTCGCCTCCACGCCACAGGTATCAAATGAGTTCATAGCCAATGGAGCCATGATTTGCCATTTGTCTGGGGGTTATACACCTACTGCAGGTCGACTCACTTTATATGCACTTATATTGTAGAGGTACAGTCATTCACTCCATATCCCTTTACTACCCAAAGCTCAATTTCATATTAGAAGTTACTATGACCATGGCTTTACTTCAGAGTTTGTGTGCCTTCGAGATCGATATTAGTCTCGGGGATCCGAGGATGGCGCGATTGGAGGAGCTTTTTGACAATCGCAGCCATTTGAAGAATCATGTTCCTAGGCTTCGTGTCGCTGCTCTACCATTCCTCGATTTGCTAGTATGAGCACACACTTTACTTCCAGATGAAACACTGCCATCTTCCTATTTACAAACATGTGTCTGATATTTCATCATGATTACCAGATTTAGATAGCGCGATAAGCCCGAGCCGACGACCGATAATACTCAAATGATTCCTACCGCTGCGATTGATGAGACGCCACCGCCGAGGTCTCGATGTTGTTCAATCACTGGATTCTAATTCAGATGCCAGCGGATGTCAGCTTCCTAATGATAAGTTTCTATGTTTGAGGGCGCTGTTAGCCCAATGGTGGTGTTGTCCTAATTTTGTGGACTCACCCTCTTTTTGATGTGCTTCTGGATATGTCTCCCGTGGCCGGGCGATGTACTCACTCTTCATATATGGATATGAGTCTTTTTTCGGCATTTTTCCTGCCTCTCATGTTGATATTCACATACGTTGCTCACCCATCATATAAGTGATATATTGCAGAGTTCATGCGATGATTTAAGGAGGACACTCCTCCATTCCCCAACAGCGGGCCCCATTGTCGAGTTTCTGCACCACTACAGAGATAATCGAGATCGTGAATTTTTGCACCATAGACGCAGCCAGAGAGCTGGCTCAAATGAATTATCCCGTCACGAAGGAGAGATTTATGCGCTTGCTCTATCGCTATTTGGATGTTTTCGCATGGTCAGCGTGAGACATGCTGTGCCTAACCCTCCATATAGTCAAGACGCCGCTGCTCCCGCCATGTTAGACTGTAGTCGCTGTAATCAGAATAACGCAAAAATTCTTCTTCAAACGAGTCCGCATCAAAGAGGAGATCCGGCACCAATGGTTTCTATCGTTAACAGCACTCAGTATCGCCACCGTCAGCCCCGGTTCAAAAGACCGCAAGGTGAGAGCCAAAGCGATTTTAGATCTATCACAAGAATCCAAAGACGATTTCCGTTACGCGACTTCGGTTTGATGAAGACTATACAGCCGTTCCTATGTTGTCATTTATGGATGGGTTCTCGAGATAATCACTCACGGCCTCTGAGATACGAGGAAGACTCCGCTTTCCAACACCGGCTGGCAATTAATGTTATGGTAATGCGCCGATTCAAACGCTGAACGTGTTGGTTACTTACCGGTCGCATCACTTGCTCGGCGATATGATGCATGTAGATGTCGAGGTATATGGGATGATACGATCGAAGCCTTAATGGTGAAGGTGATCACTCGGCAGCATTTACGTATATTCCTACGATCGTGCAATGATTGAGGTTAAACCCCGAAGTGCAATACTGGTGACTGAAAATTACTAGCACACATGTTAAGAAGAATAGAGGCTTCGATCCAGCCAAGACTGTTACCTTACATGCTTAGTTCGAGGATCGAAAGAGGTTATAGAGGCTTCGGGTAGATCGCAACAGATCGCGAGGATTAACGCCAATGGGATGTATGACCAGAGCTCATTTCACTGAGGAAGAGCCTACCACTGCTCGGGATGATCGTTACCTGAGCACCTGATGGATCGCGAGTATCTATTATCTTCCAAAGAAAATTTCACACCAAAGTCGCCCGGTTTGGCATTACAGTCTCATATAGCACAGGTGGCTGTTATTTCCACCATGATCGGGCAAGATGAAATGGTCTATCCTGCAAGAGACGCTTCTGCACCGGCATCAGATATATCGATCGGTTTTACTCGCTCATGTCAGCGCTGGAAGGCATCCGGTATCAGGCATTATATGATAGAGTACTTTCAGCATATTTGGTATCCCGCCTTAATTTCCACGAGATACTATCCGACAAACATCGATTGGGTCAATATGATGGTCGGGTGTGCTTCGACGGAGCCTGACATTCACTATGTTACCGTTAAACCATCGAGAGCATCGCGGTACCAGTTTATCATCGCGCTTCGAAGGATAAATGATAGATGACATCATGTGGAGACGCGTTAGTCAAGCGAGATCACTTACCGTGTTATTAGTACTTTGATATGCAGCCAACCATTTTGATATGGACAGAGTATTGGTCATATCCCTCATGGAGATCATATCTGTATCCGCTCTCGCTCGCATTTTCGCAGTCGTGACATCCCCACCACTAACAATATCGCAGGAACAGGCCGTGGCATCGGATTTGACAAACTCTCGAGTTCGGTTTCATGATGAGGTGTTCGGCACCAACCCAGTACTTACTGACCAGACCGGCACTGCGATGGGGCTGTTTACATCATGTTTATTATAAGCATCAAAAGACAAACCAGCACATACAATTCACACTATTACCAAGGACTTATTATTTGAACTTCAGAATCCATGCCAAAACTAAGTAGACAACACCAAACTTAGAATTAAACTATTTTAATATTATTTTGGTCAATATACCGAAGCGCATAGGCCACATAAGTAATAAACTGATTTGAGTTCAGAGATTTGATCCACATGTGGATCTTCAAGAATTTTAGATCAACACTCACTACTCAAGCTCCAATATTTGACTAATAAATGATATTAAAATCACTTAAAATGGAAATTATACTAATACTTAGTAAACTAATGATAATCAATAACCCTGAATTTAAAGAATAGTAATAAAGAACGGTTAAGAAAACAAATGGACTCGAATAATTATCTTCGTGAGGACACATCAAGTATTAATGCATTGTGAAGTATCAACCCGTACAAGATCGATTAAACTTCTCAACAACTGTGCCTAAATCATCAAGAAGATGTTGAAGAGTCGATCTCCACACTCCACAGTCATTATCTAATTTTCCGATTCTTTCAAGACAAAAGGAATGATGGTCACTTTTGGTGTGACTCCTGTCGTATTTTTTACAATACTTCATACCCATTTAGTGAATCAGAAACCTAGCTCCTGCCATCACTGCTAAGATATAACTCATAGATGCTCTTCCTCAAAATTAAAATGATCATCCTCTCCTTGGATGATCTCACTAACATCGATCGCATCACTATCTAATTTAGTGGACTTTGCTTGTTTCAACCTGATAACTCATCTCAATCCTTTCTCATCGTTGAAGAGATTATCGCTTAAACTTCATAGGTGTTTCATTAGATCTTAAAATAAAGGTGTTAATATACCTTCAAGCAATTGTTCATAACTTCAGATCATTCTTCTGTATCACCGTGAGGGCTTCCTTGAAAATCGAGCAACAGACAAATCCCAGAATGGTATGTTAAGAAACTGATATTCGTATCAAAACAAGAAACCCAACACCGTAAGTAAATTCATACAACTGATCAGAGCTAAATGAAACACCATGTGAGTGATAATTTCATTATAAGATTCACTTAATGAAAGTCGGATTCCTTAATTATCGAATTACAAGATTCCTCCGATCATAAGAATAACTTGAAATGGAACTGAAAATTCAATCTTAAATTCGCTCTCAACTTCCAGTGATTCGTAGTAATTAAAGAACGACGTGATTCAGCCGTCAATATAACATCCAATTCCGTGAGACTGAAAATGAAACGAAACTATAAACGAATCAATCTCAATCATCAATACGAAGAAAAGAAAAGAAAAAGAAAAAGAAAACTAAAATAAAGAAAATGAGCCTTCGCCACCATCTCCCTGCCCGTGTCGCCAAGCTACTTTACGAGTCGGGTAGTCAGCAGTATTACGGTGGTTTCTACGGCCCTAATCCCAATACGCCGCCTTTCGGATTTCCAAGTGGATCGCCTATATTATCGTTCCAGCGCCGCTGACTTCCGCACTCCTCGTCGTGAGCATCATCCATGTCGCGATATCAATCTCACGTCGCTGACACGCCGTAAGTCTTCAGAGTCTTCAATTTAGCCCTCGGTCGCTGGCGATCAATTCAGCCGCCGTATTATCAACCGACATCGCGAGTCACAATCTGATTACCATAGGTCTTCAACTGGCTGCCTCAAAGCCTTAGCACATCAATCTCTTTGTCGCACATCACGGCGAACCGAAGCCACTGATGTTCCGCGGTTACATCAACTCCCGCCACAAACTGCTCCGCGATCTAATGTGTCTCAACCCGGCTACTTGCGTCGCACATCAATATCACGCCGCGATTAATCATCATTTTTACAAACAACCGAGAGTTCCATGTTCAGATCTCGATCTGCTCGCAATTTCGCCTTATGCCTTCGCACCCGCGACTGGCATCAAATTTTCAAGATCTATGATGTCAGACGTTTCCAGAGTTGGCTAGTTTATGTCACGACAAAGATCAAGATGTCGCTGACAATAAGCTCCTCTTCTCTTCAGCCCCGTCAAGCACCGCATTTTCTTTAACGCCCACGCTCGTTCTTCGCGTTTCGCTTCAATGGAGTTTCTCAACGCTACAACCTGATATACTTAACGCCACTACGTTTGCTACATTCATCCTTTCACTAAAAGCGCCCCTTTTCTCATGAGAAATTGCCGTCAATTATATCATTACGAATACCATCCACTGCCGTGATTTTTCCGCACCGTATTTCTTCTTCTACACTCTCCCCGCTAATAACAAATTAAGAGTTTTCGATATTTACAAATTATCATCCTTTAAAGAAAATCAAGCAAAAACTCACCAAAATGGGATGACTTTGGGTTCACTTCAATCGGTCGAGGTTCACGACCAGACGGTTCATCTGGTCGAGGCGTTTGAACCAATTTGTCGAGATGCCTTAGCTACTCTAGCTTCTCATGATCGATGGTATTTCCACTGAAGGTTTGTTAATGTCATTGACGCCAGTAGAGCTCTAACGTAATCGCTTTACCGCTGCTTGATTGACGGGGCGTAGATTCAAGATGGCTTGCCTGCATCATGACATGGTTTACTAGTTTCTATCGCAGATTCAGTCATATAACAAGATAGAGAGCTGGAGACAATTTTCATACATCAGGATCGTGTGGCACCAGAGAGCGCCTTTCGTTCCACGCCATGTTACTTTTAGTGTTCGATCGTACTGGCCATATGATGAGAGATCCATGCTGGAGCTCTCATGGACCACATATGGGGAGAGAGGATACATAGCAAAACAAGATTATGAGATCCGCCACTTTGGTCAATCGCCTGAGACGATCGCTATCATTGCTCGCAGATGTTCGTAGGTAAACAGATGCATGGTGATCTCATTCACGCACTACCTCTCTGAGTTACATGCACCGACTTCACCGGCCATTTTGGCATAGTATGGATATCATCTGAAGATTTCACCAAAATCTTCAGGTGGCGCGGAATCATCTCGGGTCGCCATCGATTACTTCACCAAGGGCGGAGGTGTTTCGTGATGCTGACGACATTCGCCAAGGTTTCTAGTTTCATTAGTCACACATCATTTGCAGATACGGAGTCCTCATGAGCCTTACTTTTATAGAGGGTCACATTTGTTGAGTCGACATTCTCAGTTACGTAGATATATATGTTCACTATAGTCGGTCACATTTGTAATTGAATTTATAAGAGGCAGTGCAAGAATGACAAGAGGATTTTGAGAAGATATTGTCGGTAGACTTAGTGATTGGCCTAAAAGTTCCTCAGATTTATCAAGCCATCAGACTTTCGCACTCCTGCGTAGAGCCACGCCTTGCCTCTAGCATATGGTATGGAGGTAAAGGTTACCAATGAGATAGATGATCTCTATACACTAGAAAGACGATATTTGAGACAAGAGTAGTCCTACCACGCTTTGATCAGCCATCCCTGGGGATGAGGAGATCGAGAGGGTCGACCATGTTCAAAATGTGGCACTGTGAGAAGGATGGCTCAGGCTTTCAAGAAGCGGGTCAAACCTAGGCCACTACAGAGAGGACATCCGTTTCATGGCTCAGGACGAGCAGATAACCTCAGAGAAGTTCAAATGACTTCGAGCGGACTTGTTACATCATCAAAGAAACAATCAGAGGGAGCACATGGTCGATAGATTGATGGAAATGAAGTCTTCTGTTTCAACAATAATGTAGATCAAATAAAAAGCACATGTTTAGACCATGATCAGATGGGTATTATCACTGCTTTAACAATAATTTTTAGCAAATTTCCAATTTTCGATTTTTAATCAAGCGATAAACAGAATGCAGCCTTAGTAATATATTTTTACAGAACTGCTTATTTTTTTACACCGATAAATCTTGAAAGGTATATGTATGCTTTGATGTAGGAAAGTCCATATGAGCTTCGGGACTTTTAAACCCGCTCTTCTTATCCTGCTATCACACCACAACATATCATCTCATTATATTCACTATCATCCATTTTCTGTTCTTCTTATTTTCACCATTATTTGCTTCCATTCTTTCCTACTATGATGATCCTTCTGATTTTTTGCACATGAGGATAGTCATATCACCCCTTTTCATTCCATCATTCCATACTGATCGTAGATTTAGCTCTCGAGAGTTTACCTTGATAAGGAGATTTATGAAACATCCATGACTTATGAGTTTTATTTATTTCTATGACTTTCCCATCGAGTTTGATTTATCGATGACTTATATAAATTTCATTCCAAAAAAACAAAACAAAAAACAAATAAAACAAAAAATAAACTAAAAAAAAAAAAGCAAAGATATGTTTGTGTCTATATCTACCCAATTAATTTTTACTAGTCAGTTCGAATTATCAAATGAGTTAGATTTTTAGCAGGAGATGAGTTACGAGAGGTTCTTTCGAGATCTTTTGCTCGACGTGAATTATATACTGATAATTTAGAGTGAGTAAATCTTTACAGCCGATCATTCGCCTTTCAACATCTGCCATCGTGATATGATCTTTCTTTATTTGTACCGACCGTGTTGATCATCATTCATTTTACTTTCTCACCGCCTTCCTTTCTTTCTCATCACATCTTCAATTTTTGTTTTGTTTCGTTTCTACCCTTTATCCTTTTCCAACATTGATATAGCTCACCATTCATTTCTCTCTTTTCACCATCGATACTTTGGTTACTTTAAGTTCCATGGACTCATGATATATTTCTTCTATGCATCACATCTTAAACACGAGGTAATGGGTTTGACGCTGTAATGAAATGAAGCCTTCATTTCTTTCTACCTATTACCCTAACTCATGCGATACCAGGTTTATAAGCACCGCAATTTTCAGGCCATGAGATCGATGTTACCTTGATAGCCTCTTTACTTAGGGCCGGTGTTTGGATTTGGTCGATATCTGGGGACGCCACCTTGCTTCTCTTCGTTATGCTTGATACTGGAGGTGACCTGGTCGATGGATGTAGTTGATCACCAAACTGGCGAAGGCTGAAGATTTGCGATGCTATCTCGCCTTATTCTATCAGTGCCAGCTACCATATCAGCATATTTCATCATCTAAAATCGTCCCCACCGCCAGCCGCCATTACTTTTTACTGTGATTGCTGAGGCGTCGTATGTCAGAATGCATATTTCCTCGGTCTTCTTTCGTAGCCGACAGTTCAGGGAAGGCTTACTTTCGATCGATGATCCATATCGTCTTCGTATTTCATCACGCGGATGGTTTTCTCTCCGTGGTACCTTCTGGGTACTTTACATCAATTGCCGCACTAGGCATATTCCCTCTAATTTGTTGATGAGTCAGTTTTATGAGGAGTTTCTTCCTCTTCAAGCTTGCAGAGGATGTTTTAAGTCATCTTACTGTATATTTATATGTTAAGTAAGGTTTTGTGGTGGTGTGCTTTTCGAGCTTGATACCATGATGATGTGGTATTGCTTTGATAAGATTGTATTGATTCAGACATCAGCATATTTCTCACATGGAGATTGTTGGTCGATTTTGATTTGTCATTCACATAGAGAGCTCAACGCCTCAAAGCATAGAGACATAAGATCTGGCCTGAGCATAAACGTCGCAGTCAATATCTCGGAGCATAGACGCTCAGCGGGCCAGCCATTATTTTTCAAAGCCAAGACATTCAAAGTACACTTTAGTCGCTGTCAGAGTTTAGCGTGCAAGATTGATCAGGTTTCAGGTATCACATTCTCCTTCACGCTAATTATACATCTCGCAGTCACCTCTGTGAGAACAGACATAGAGAGTCACTGCTCATAAAGATAGAGAGCTCAGGCTCAAGATTCGCATGGCATGGGACGCTCGTAGGCATCTGAGCCATTATTTTTCTCGTAGCTTTGATTCAAAGCATAATGAGTCGGCCGTCGAGCGGTGATTAACTCACCAAAGGTCATCACATTCTCCTTCACGGGCCATTATAGGCTAACATTCGTGAGTCAGCGTTCGTGAGTATGGATACAGAGTTAGTTGTCAAAAAGATGACGTTTCGTGAGTCAATGTTAAGAGCTATGATTAATCGTGGTTTAAAATACATTCTCCTTACCAATCATTATAGACATTCGTGAGTCACAGTTCGTGAAAGTGATAGACGGCAGAGTTAGCGCCTCTCGTGAGCATGCAACACGCCGAAATGCGTTGCTCGTGAGCTTTTATGATTGATCAGGTTTGTGTATCGCACCGCGCCGATTATAGACATTCAGCCGCTTCGAGCTTGCGATTGATCGTGGGTTTGTGTATCGCGCATTCTCCTTCACGGCCGATTATAAACACATCTTATAGCGTACATAGGGAGCGCGTCGCAGGTGATCGCAAATGCTCAGAGTTTATAATTAATCGTGGCTCGTGGTATCGCATTCCTTCGCGCCGAAGCCATGTATATCTGAGCGCCGCTGGCTCGGAGTATAAACATGTAGAGTTAGCATCTTGTTATGACGCTCGTAGTCGTCAGAGCTTATGATTGGATCAAAGGGCTCAGGTGACGCAGCATTCTCTTCACGGCCGATTATAGACATTCAAGTCGGGCCAATGTGAGATAGATGCCTGTGAGTCAAGATGATAAGATGAGAAGAGATCCAAGATGGGATGCCAGAGTCGCAAAGATTCAGAGATGATCAGAGCCACTGCTCTCGGCAGCTATGATTAACTGTATTGTACGCGCATTCTCCTTACGCCAATATAGATGATTCAGTCGCCGAGCATAGACGCTCAGAGTCGCAGAGATTCGAGCATAGACATTCGCAGTCGGCTCAGCTTATGCGAATGATCCGGGTTTGTGTATCACATTCTCCTTCACGGCCAGACATATATCTCAGAGTCACGTCAGCATAGATCGTGATTCAAAGATCCGCAGCATAGAAGTTTAGGAGTCGCGATTCAGAGTATTAGCGCTCAAAGTCATTGCTCGTGAGCTTCAGGATTTGATCAGTCGTACTACATTCTCCTTCACGGTCACTTCCGCGACGCCTTGCAGTTGTACCAGCAGACGCTCAAAGTCACAGGCCATCAAAGCGATGACGTCGAGTCATTGCTCAAAGCATAGAAGAGAGAGCTGTTGGTCAAAAGAGACATACAAAAGAGTCATCATGTCAGCGATATACTTGAGTCGCTGCTGTAACATAAACGTCAGAGCCATTACCAAAGCATAGACATTCAAAGAGTCATTGATCCTCACCCGCCTATCTTCTTTTGTTAACTAGTTTTTTGTTTTAGTTTGACCTATAGAATCAAGTATTTCTAATTTTACTTCCATAACTTTTCTTTTATAAGCCATCACTGAAATCTTTCCTCTCCCGCTACTTAGTATGTTCTTGAGCCCGCAACATATTCTTTGACTATATTGTGGGATACCCTATTTCACATCCTCATTTCGTAGCATGTACTTCCCTTGAAAGTGTTTGTTTTCATGCCTTCGTGGTTCGACTCTTACTCGACTTTGACATCGGGTTCCTAGCCACTTTCGAGACCATCGGGGAGTCTGGACCTCATGTTGTGACTTGAGTGAAACAGACATTGCTCGTCGCTTGTTTAAGTGCTTTTAGAGCCCTTCCTACTTTCTTTCTCGAGCTTAATCGAGTCGTTGTTCTTGTGGACACTTTTAAATCTTTGATCTCTGAAGGAGTTCATCTCACTGCGACTCTCACTCGTTGCACTCTCTACTTATCATTGCTCAGCACTGCTACACCCATAAACTCATCAAGAGTGCATATTTTGTAGACCCTAAAAAGCAGTTTTTTTTTAAATTTATTATATTAATTTATTAATTTATTATTACTGTTTTTACGTTTTCTTTAATTTAGAGTCATGAAAACTAAAAATAAAAAAAAAGAAACAGAAAAAGGTGCAAGGAGTGAGACTTTTAAAGAGGGAGGGATATATAAACAAAGTGGGGATAATAAAGATTTTGAGGAGGCTATTTTTGTGGAGGAGAGAAAAGTCATGGGAGGCGTTTATTTTGAAGAGGCATTTTTTTTGATGAGGAGACGCAACAAAAGAAATTTCGAGACCAGAGAGAGATTAGATGAATTCGCGTTTTATTCATTTTATTTTTATTATTGTTTATTTGATTCAACGCAGCGACTTCAATGGAGCGGACTTGAATTTCGCTGCGTGCTTTATCATTGTAAGTGTTATAATAATGATTCGTACCACATGTAACCCGCCGTGTCGATATTAACCGCTTTTAATGCTTTTCCATATGTTGAGACGTTTAATGATAAACAGTGTTTTGCATTAGAATATGTATGTGGTGGCCAGAGTTTGTCAAATACATGAGAGAGATAAATGTTGGAGTATATTAATAGTAGTGGTGCTGCCTATAGAAACAAAGTTTAATGTTTCTTTTCTTTTCCTACTCTGGTAATTTAATATTAAAGAATATTAATATATTTGTATTCATTTAATACTAAGATTAATATATTGATATATATTTGGGTATTTGTAATCATTTAGGAATATTGATATACTAGTATTTGTGTCTTTTCCTAATTAGGATTATTATGAATATTTGTTGGTTATGGTTAATCATCTATCTCTTTTTCATTTGGGTTGGGTTTGAACAGCTTTCTGGTATGAATGTCTGCTTTATGTTGGATGAGAATGGTTTTCCTAGATTAGATTTATCATTTATGCGTATATGTATAGCTTTGCCTTATGAATACTGAATGAATGATAATTACGTTGAATTTGGCTGGTACGATGAATGGCGGCAGTCCAAGTTGTTGTTTTATATTGATCTTGATTTACTTGTAGATTCATCATGTTGTTATAGCTCTGGCAATCATAAGTTTCACATAGATTGCTCACTATAAATACGCTTTCTATAAATAACAGTTTCATTAAAACCCTTAAACCAAATCCATAAGCCCAACCCATAAAATTTAGACCCATTAAACTTAGGTCTAACTCATTAGGTCCAACCCATCAACTTATGTTCAAATTCATTAATCTAATCCCATCAAATTGTTTCATTAAATCAAAAATAACCTATTAGGATCAAAAGTCTACTTCCTGTTCAACCTGTACTACCTTGCGCCATTAATTTGTGCTCATCCCATATTGAGAGAATCATCAAATTAGATCCAATTAAACATCCATTTAGCCCAATACATGAATAGCTCAACCTAATGGAGGCAACATCATCCTAAACTTTTGAAAGTCAACTAATTAGCCCACTGGCTAAATTAGGCCACATATTTGTGGTCTCAACATAATATCCAACCCCTTAGGTTAATTTATCAGTCTTGTAATATTCGACCAAGCCTTCGACCATGTATTTATGCTTTCTTTATTATCAAATTCCACTCCTAATTTATTCACACTTATCATTTCAAAAAAAAAGTCTTCAAAATAAAATCAATTTCTAAATTTTCATTTTTTTCCTAATTTTCAATTTCATTTTTAAGCTTTTTTTTAATTTCAAATAATATTTTCTAATTTCTCAAAATTCAAGATATTTAATTTCATGTCAATTTCCTCGTATTTTTTTTATTTTTTATTTTTATTTTATTTTATTTTATTGTATTGTATTTTACTTATTTTATTTTTTATTTTTTATTTTTTATTTTATTTTATTTTTTATTTTATTTTTTATTTTATTTTATTTTATTTTTTATTTTTTATTTATTTTATTTTATTTTTTATTTTATTTTATTTTATTTTCTTTTTCAAGTTTCACTTTAAAATTCAATTCTCATTTTTCAACAATTTAAATTTTTTTTATGTTTTCAATTTCAAATTTACAATTTCCTCAATTTCAAATTCAAACAATTTCTAAATCTGAATATCCTAATTTCTAATTTCAAACTTCTAACCTAAACTCAAATTTGGAAATTCAAGCTTTGACTTCAAATATCTAATTTCCAAATCTCTACTCAAAATTTAAACTTCAAATTCATTTCACTCCCACTTCAAATTTTAAACCTCACTCAAATTTCACCCAAATCAAGCCAAAAAAAAAAAAAAAATTCAAAATGATTAATTCATAGTCTGTGAAATGGGATCTTGTGAGTTAATTTTGTAAGACATATAAAGGTCAGTGGGACCTAACATCTTATGTATCCTTTTAACAACTAATTTAACTTCTAATATGTAATCAATTTCCAATAAAATGTGAATATTATTTTTTTTGTTATTACACTAACATTGTCTTTAATTGGTAGCACTTTGGATATATATCACTCGGTGCATACATTTTTCTCATATATTTTCGCTTATTCATATATTTATTTATTATCATTCATTTCTAGATATACGCTCCTGTGTTATTATATTGATATTACTTGTATCCACCGATCGAATTGGCTAAAAGTTCTGTATTTTTCTTAAACTCATTTAATGTTAATTTTCGCGCCGCTTAAATACAGCATGGCTCACCACGCACTCTAACCTCGAAATTCCTAACCTGATCTGTTTTCCCACTTGCCTTTTCTTATCAAGAGTCACATTTAGGTTTTTTCTTATTTTGTTTTTCCTTTTAAAATAAAATAAAATAAGTGGCTTACCCAAACGCTTTTTTAAATGGTTTTCAACAACAAAAAGCGAGTCTTGCATCGAGTCGAATGCACGTGAAAAATGCAGCCCAAATACTTAAAGTTTTCATTCCTATTACCATGTTCGTTTACTGTAATTGGAACAAGTGTTATAAATGGTAGCCCAATTTCGTGATTTGTGGTGTCAGAGAGTTTGGAGACATGAATGCTATAGCAAAGCCTTTAAAGCCTATTGGAGACCCCATTATTCTTATATACTTATATCTTACCATTAACTTTACAAGCTTGAAGAACTATATTAATTTCTGATCACCTAATATGTATGGTTCCTTGTAAGATCTGGAAAAGTGAATGAAGAATTACATAGTCAAGCTAACCTAATAAACCCTAAAAATATGTGATTATCAAATGATTAGAGGTTTGTAAAGTTCTTGTACTTACGCACCTTAATGCTTCATCGAGCTAAGAAGCAAGTAGAAACTCACATAGAGGGAGGTCAAAATGACTTTGAGAAAGGCTTTGGATTACATTAGAGAAGAGTCACCCTTTGGAAAACACTATATTAGATAATGAATTGAATCAGTAACATTACTATGGGTAGGATTTCAATCCAACAACACCAACACCCTAATCTTTTTTCATCTTTAATCACTTTTACATCTAAAACGAACAATCACTTTAGTAATAGCTTAATATTTTAACCCGCCAGCCATCACATTTCAGTTTGAATATTAGAGGAAGCATTATAATTTTGGTACCAGTAATACAATAATATGTGTCTTCTCTGATCATATCCACTTAGGAACCATATCATGTTTATATCACAGAAAATAGGCACACAGCCCTATTTGCATGTTCGCAAAAACACAATCACGTAAAACGCCTATCAAGTTTTTGGTTTGTCGAATTACTCTATTTATTCGTAGTGTTTATACAATATCACTACTTCAAGTACTTCTTAAGACTTCCGTACATTTGTTTAGCTTAAATTTTTGATGCTATATTTTTCTCTTTGCCAGACAAACTTGTGGAAAATGTTAGCCTATTTAATGTGAACCTGTTGAAAATCTTATTCCTTTGGATCCTGAAATCGAGAGAACTTTGAAAAGAATTATGAGGGACAAGAGAGAAGCAGCTAGAATGGAACAACTACCTATGGGACCGATAAGGTGGTCAGAGACTATATCATGTCAGTTCTACCAGAGGTAGCATACATCAATATGATGCGGTAAATATGGGATACTTTGTTGCCACCTATCAGGATTATGGTCGCCCCGTCTGGTGGAGCATCTGTGCATCAGAATAGGAGACAAGCAATAAGCTAAACAACTTCAGTTTGGTCCATCACCTTCCGAAGCATTACAAGGACCAATCACTTGGTTTGTTAATGAGGTCCCGAATGCTCATATCCTTAACTTTCGAAGTGTGTGATACTAAATGAAATATGGCAGGTGAGCTGATGATTCTATCTCGTTTCGATTGTTCCCATTCTCATTGAAGATAGCTGCCAGTTGGTTGATTTCATAAAACCGATTCAATAACATCATAGGACACTCACAACAAATTTCTCTCACAGATTCTTTCCCACCAGCTGAAATGTGGTGTGCCGAGAGAATTGACATTAGTAGCTATCGCAGAATGAGAGTCGTTTCTACAAGCGTGGGAGAGATTGAAGGATCTGTTGAGAAAGTGCCCTCACCATATTTTTCACCTAAATGGACAAGCCCAATTATTTATTAATGGGTTGAGTCTGTCCCACTAGGGACTTTAATGGCACCTCCGCTGAGAAGCGATACTGGGAAGAATGAAGTGGAGGCTTATCAAATTCCTTAAGAACATAGCCTTGAGAATGATTGTCAATGGCCAATAGGAGAGACTAAACATTGAAGAAACCAGCTGTAGGCCTGATGTAGACATGTTCACAAACTTGTCTGCTCAAGTGTCTACACTCTCCAAGCAATATGCCTCAACAATTTAAGCACAAGCATCCGCGCATAAAGTCGGGCGAAAGCCCACCTGCACAGACAAACGCCATGGACCTCTTGTCCTACTTCAACAAGCTCAATGATGAATGCCATGGGGGATATGATCATTGAACAAGTCAATATATGGTGGTTCCCAAAATTGTGGAAGAAAGAAGAGAAACTCAATCCATATGGCCTAATTACAACCGAGGTGGAAGAACCATCCAACTTCAGGAAAAACTGATAATGTAGGTAATCTTATGGAGTGCCAAACCTCCAACCAATCTCAAGAATAAGTCAGTCTAGATATGAAATAACAAGTATCGGAGCATGCATCGGAGTATGATGGTTACACATGATGTCTAAGAATGAGACTAGACATCATTGAACAATCAAGCAAACAAATTCAAATTGATAACCAAATGTGGCTAAAATGGTCAATATTTATTGATCGAGAGGCAACATGAAATCTGCCTAGTACTTCGAGGTCAAACCTGCAGGAGAGATGAAAGGAGCATTGCAAAGTTGTAACTCGAGGAGTGGTGCACTCTAGAACAAAGAGTGAGCCCAAGAAGAAGAGAAAACCTGTGAGATTTGAAAAGCAGTGTCAGATTGTCAAGATGCAGAAAGGTTAGGAAGAGTACTGGATCAAGAGGCAACATGGAAATCAGCTTCATAGTACTTCAAGAGTCAACCTAAGAGAGAAGGAAAGGGAGCACTGCAAAGTCAGAACCCCGAGGAGTGGAAAAGGACTCAGAAAATGTTATGTAGGCCCAAGAAGAAGAGAAAAACCCCAGGAGACAGAAAAAGCAAGATTGAGACAAGCAAAGATGTCGGGAAGGTTAGAAGAAACCAATCCTTGATACAACGCAGAAAGAAGTCCTTAAACCTAAGTATGATGAGACAGCTTCCATTATCCCGTATCCGTAGTAAATCGAGAAAGAAACATGGCCATAAGAGTTTGGTAGGTTCATGATGGTCTCAAAGCTTCACATAAACATCCCATCGGTCAGTTCCCTGAGCATGTCGATACGGAAATTCATGAAGAGACTTCATTCAAGAAAAGAAGTCAGAGACTATGAGATCACGACCATAGAAGAGCGAGCTGCCATTGCAATAAAAGCACCCTGAAGTTGCGATCCAGAACACAATCCCATGTGCTATCGGGAATGATTCAAAGAGCCCCTCGGGTGATTTAGGTGCGGTATTAACCTTGGCGCCGTGTCGATCTTTAAGAAACTAAAATCGGGTGAAGGTCCGACGACAAATACGAATACTAGATCGGTCACTAACTCATCCACATGGTATCATAGAGGATGTTGGGTCAAAGTGGCAAATTTATCTTCCTGCATTTCATTGAGTTCAGATATAAGAAGATAAAGAGGTCCCAATCATCCTCGATCATCATTCTGTTTACAGGGCGTGGTAATGGATGTGCAAAAAGGGTGAACCTGAAACAGAGTCTGGGAATAAATGTAGAAGTACACTAAATGTCTTTGAGTCATATAAAATAATCAAGATACCAACAATGTTGAAAGATATGTTGAGGTTATAAGGTTCAGCCACCTGCGTTTCCCTTAGAACCATCGGGAGACTAGCCCCGACTCCATGACATCCCTCCTTCCCCGTGAAGATGAGACTCGCTAAAGAGCATGCAAACGGATGAATTCTCTACCCTAATAGAAGAAAGTATTTTGAACCCTGGGAGCTAATGCCGATCACTCCCTCTATCGAAGCCCCTATCAGGAAGAGAAGCTAACTCCCCAGCTTATTTGAGATATGTATATCTGGGGAAGAATCTACATCTCAAGACACCCCATCCTCCTCTCAACATGGAGGAGAGAAATTGTTAAAGATCCCAAGGGCGAAGGGAAGGAAGAATGGATGGTCCAGCGACATAAAGGGGATATGCCATCTATGTACAAAACATAATAATGATCAGATAATACAAAGTTGGACAAGTTGGATGCCTAGAGACTTTCTTAAATCTTCCATAAAAGAGGTGTCTCTAAAAGGAGGTACTTAAATGGTTAGCTATCGAGTGATATACTCTATTCGCGCTCACGGGTAAGCCCTATCCAGGTGATGCCCTAGAAAGGAGGGACTATTGTGGTAGTAAATGAGAAAAATGAATTGCTCCAACAAAACAATGACAGGTCGAGATTGTATCGATCACCTAGGTCGGAACAAAGCGACGGTAGCATCATTTCACCCCATTCATTAATCGATGTTAGATAAAATTAGCGGGAACGAGTATCGCTGGATGGATACTGATATCATCGATCACCATACCCAAAAAGATCAGAAAGACTAATTTCGCCGCCTTTATGGCACATTCGCTTCCGGAGAGTCATTGGTCAGTAAGGCCTGAACTTTTGTAGATGTACATGCAATGATTTTTGTATTATGGTTTGAAAATCCATTGAAGTCTTCTATGATTACTTTCAAAGACAGATCAATGATGACGCCCATAACTGCATGCCAGGCTAAGAGGTGCATAAAAGTCCAATTGGGTGTTAAATCAAAATGCCACTTGGTGGGTGAGAGAAGGCATAGTAATGGGTAAATGGCATCCGGGGCAGGAGAATCGAGTCACCGAGCTAAGATTGCATCATAGAAACGCTTCCTCCCACATCGCAAAGGAGTACTGAGTTCGGCAAGCCAATGCAGCCTTTTTACGTATCGTTCAGTCCTGTAGATTTCTAAATTTCTCAAACTATCGTTTCACCTTCGCGCGCAAGGTGCGCTTGATTTTGAATATGCACGCTGAGCCAGTGTTGCATTTGGTTAACAAAAGAAGCCACTGCTCTCCATAATAGTCGCCCATCAAACCCCCATTTCCGACCACGTGGCGATGCCACCATGGGTCGGGGCCAGCTGGGGCCGAGAAAGAAAAGGCCTTTGTGTCATCTATTATGTTAATTCAATATTGAAAGATGCATAATCAATTAAGGCAAACAGGAAAGAATTATTGGGGTCATGTGTTTGCTTTTAGCCAAACAGATCTATCTATAGAACAAGGTTATTTGTCTACAAATCATTCCTTAATCAAACATTTTATGATTAAGAAAGACTAAACTCAGAATTTTATTCTGCAATGGCGCCGTAATCGCATGGATCCTAGATAAAGTGGTTCCAAAACATATGTTTCACTCATCTATCAAGATCAGAAACTTTAGAAACCATAATACTAAAACATCATTTGCAGATCTACACATTCCAGTGAACAGATATTATCTTTCTCAGATATGATGAAACATCACTATAGTTTGGTCGATATAACAATCATTCTGTCTCCAGACACCCACCCGACCTTGCATTTATCAAATACCAAAGAAGAGATTCTTTGCAGAAGTGAAGCACTATTTCTGGGAAGACCCAATCCTCTTCAAACAGTGCGCCGATCAGATTATTCAAAGGTAGCCGGAAAGCATGGTAGACATCACATACGCGCCCGAGTGTAGCCTGGTTTAACGAGCAGAGAAGAACGCTGGGCGTATTGCCAACAAAGAATGGCAATTTTCTGAGATTCAGTGATACACGCGGCTGCAAATGACTACGTCAAAGAACTGGTGAACATCGACACCAAGTTCAAACGCTATCGACAATACCCCGGAGGTCAACTTTCATGTCCTGGGAATGACCTCATTCGGTCCATTTCCATCATTCAATGGCAACAAGTATTACTTTGGTAGGACATGCGGTCATGGGTAGCTTCATTCCAACTATTACTTAGATGCTATAATTGTATTTCATCAGAGTAACATCTCTTTTCAAGGTTCAAGACTTGATTAAGATCAATGATGAAGGCCCTACTTATGGAACAGTTGCTGAATCACTCGCCAACAGGGGTAATACTGGGTGACACTTGAATATCACCCCAAAGCAATGGGCAACGAGGTATCCAATGCAGAGATCAAGAAAATTCAAAACATATTGATGCGAAAAGACTATAAACAAACTTCTTCATATAGCTACGGGCCACACACAACTTTCAAGACCCCATTGGGCATGTCACCGTATCGAATCCTCTATGGTAAGGCCTACCACCTACCTGTAGAACTGGAGCATAAAGCATACTGGGTGACTAGAATGCTAAACATGACCTTATACCGGAAAGAGAATGCTTCACACGAGAGTTTGATGAACTTAGGCGGCACGCTTATGATAGCCGAGAATCGTTGAAGACCGGCGCATAATGAGGCACCATCATAAATGAGCCAAACCGCACAACGCGAGTTACTATTCAATTCATGGCTGAAATTGTTGGCATGAAACTCGTCAGATGGTGGGCGAATCGCCAGATCACTCAAGCCCTCGGCGTTTGTTAATGCACCAAGAGCGTCATCTAAGGTGTGAACAAAATGGAAAGAAGATCATCTAAAGCGCTAATTTAAGATAACTTGTCGCGTTGAAACCGATATGTTCTGGTTTTGACACGCAATTTTTGTCGGTCGCGAATCGTCGTGGTCAGCACCAATCGGGACATAAATGGCCGTTAACGACAAGAACAAAGCACTACTGGAGGCAAACTCTAAGCCTTAAATTTTATTTATTTTTATTTTTCGGGTCTTCATATTTGATTTTAGCTACTGTTTGTTTTTACTATTAATTTTTATTATATCACACAGGTGCTTTATGGTTCCAGAAGGCAAGTGCGAAGGAGAGAGAAAATGGCTGCTTCCTGTGTTTGTTTTATGGACGTACGTGTGAGAGTTTTTTGCACTTAAAAATTTTGCAAAATTTCCGGTATGAGTCCCGAGAACGCCAAGCGTTAAAATAAATTTCGCACATCGCGACGCTGTTTCTAACGTCACCATGTTGAAAATCCACCCTTGAAAATTTCACACGATTTCAACGCGCGAAGATTAGAATCAACTTCTTTGTAACATCGCGATAAGTTGGATTTTTAATGTCGCAATAAAGTTATATCTTCTCTTGAACGCCACGACGTTAACTCCAAACGTCATAAGCCACTTTAACTCCTGAACCGCCGCGACGCTGGCCCCGTTTTGCACCCAGAATCGTCATTTCTCCCTCCGCCATTTCCAAAACCCAAGCCACTACCAGGTTTTCCAACCAGCTTTCTGATCCCACTACTGTGTGTGTGTAAAAGACTTGATGAGCGGCCTAGCACCCTCCTGGTCACAGACCACCTAAGCCTGTATCACACCAGTGGTTCAACGCCCATCGTGAACCTCCCACGGTCCAAGCTTTGGTCTCGCTGAGAGTCTGCCCCACTTAAGACTTCATTTTAGGTAATTTCATTCTCAGATTTCATGGTCGTCGGGTTCTGGTGACTTTTTCTTCCGCGCGCTCGCTCTCACCCACTTTGAACATCATGTCGCGAATACCTGGCGGGTTTCGTGTTCTGGCAGCCTTGCTGGTTCTAAAGAACCCACCAGAGGTGGTCGCCACGACGCTCCGCCTTTGTTCATCCCATCGATCCCAAAAACCCACTAACGTCATGTAAAAGAGAAAAACGAGCCAAAGAGAAATATCGCTGAAGAACCTTCTCGCGTCACAAGACATAGTGTTCGCCAATGAGAGCGCACCGGCAAGCTCGGCCTCATCCTCGCCAATCACCTTCTATTGAATATGATTTCAAACATCCCACTGATTTCTTTAGAAGTTAATCTATTGTACGCTGGCGTTTAAAGTATCGCGCCAACCCCTGGCACCGGCTGCCACCATGTCGCGGCAGACTTCATCAACCATCAACCACGGTATGGTATGTCCATCAGGCCTGCACTTCGTTCGCAAGTCTATCAACGCTACGGGCAACTTGTGGGAGCCGGCCACCTCCTGAGGCCTTTACCGCCACAGAACCCTCATTATCCGATAGTCCGTGCGTTTCACAACAAAGCGGTGGAGTGGAATTAACAACAGGGCTACACCAGGGGCACTTCGCACACTGCTTGAGGCATCGGCGGGGAACCATTATCACTTCGTTCACCTGACGACACGCTAATGAGCGCATGAACCGTATCAGATAATTTTCCATCATCCGTGGACCTCGATAAATGGCCAAAGATGGAGACACCATCCTCTATAATCGGATGCGCGGAGATGAAGTCCCGGCAATTTCTTTCTCATTCAGTAACAAAGGAACGCAGGAGTGCCAATATATAATGAGGCTCCTGGTTCACTTCATCATGCGCCATATCAGAGTGGTAAAGACAGTCGGTACGTCTTCGATCCGACGCGTTTGGCGACTTCTTCGTCGATGAACCTTGAAGAGAGGAGCCGTGGCAAGATAACACCTCGTTTGGTGCGGAGAGAACTTTGGCAGCCAACTCACCACCTCCATCCATCATCCACCTCATTTCACAGGCCACAATACCATCATCTTCGCCACCTCAGATCGAGGTTCACCTCACCATCTATTGATTATGTTCCGGGACAGACCGGTATATCGTCGCTCATGACGTGAGTGATGCCCACAGCCAGATATATGAAAATTTGCAACGGCACACCAGCAAATACTTCCAACCGCTGCCTCATGTGTTACCACTCACCATCGCACCAGAATCCCGGATCGAGATGGTAGAGTTCTCTTCTTTCTGACGCAAGAGCGATACGTCCATTTTTCAATACCGGGTGGTCAGGGTCGGCATCATTTACTTTCGTTTCGCTTATGCCGGCGTTTACGAGAATGCGGTTTATGGGCGCAGCGGCTCAGCGTTCGTTGAGGCGCGATTAGTTGCGCCCGTTCTTTTTCGGTCAGTTTGCAGATGTCTTATAGTGTAATCTTTTTGTTCAGCCAGTTATAGTATGTGTATAGATGCCAGCGTTTCTGCAACTATGATCATTTTTGCACTTCTCTAAACCAAACACACAGCTAATACAAGTAACAAGAAAGGATCCTAGCTGTTGGGGATGCTCGGAATTACATGCCTGGATAAGAATAAACATATATGAGTCACCTTAGAGATCAAGAAACCGATTCCAGAGTAGTCTACCACACACTCAGTAGTGTGATCTCCAGGATATGCCTAGGTTTTTGACCCAAATACTGAACGCTCAACGAGCCTGGCTTCTAAATACCTACTACTGGACATCGTAGAGAGGATTTTCATTGAGCCTTAATATGAAAAAAAAAAGAATAATAAAAAAAATAAAAAATAAAAAGAGAAAAAAGAGAAAAATAAAAAAGAAAGTGTGAATAGAATAAGTGGGACCTTCTAATCTAACTCAGTACAAATGAGGGGCCTTTCAGCCAAATGCCCTGAGCCAACTCGGCCAGAGCTGGCTGACTCTACTGTCTGCTATAATGGGACAGGATTAAGTTTCCTGGCCACTCCTAGGGCTCTAGGCTCGTCGAAAGGTCTGGTGAGGTTCGAGGGGAATTGAATTCCTGGTGCCCTTAACCAACTAGTAGGGAGTCACCAATGGATCCCCGCTACAGGAGGACTCAACTGAAACTTACGGGCACTAGAAGTTCTTTCATGAGTAGGTAGGTTAGTATGCACACAAACGGTGTGTTCTTATCCTTTCGTAGTTAGACTCTTCCAAATAGGCAAGTTGAATTCAAGTTTGGGGGTACCAGAACCGAGTTATAAGCTAGAGATCATGCATACAACACACATATACTTCCTGGGAAAGGCCATCGAAAGCCTAGGAGGTGAGTCACTTGTCGACCAAACCGTGTTTAGCTAAATTCTTTCGAAAGTTGAATAACCTTAAGGATCCTCTAAATTTAGAAACAAAGGGCCAGATTTGTGAGTTTGGTTCATTTTGATCCTTCATCTTGGCAACTTGTGCATTACCCTCATATCATTAAGTTTAATATATTATTACCTGCGGTGTCTAGTTCGGGAATTATTTCTTGCTTCGGGACAAGCAAGAAGCTAAGCTCGGTGTGATGCTGAGTGCCCAAAACACTCATTACAAACCCGGATTTAGCGAGATTCGGGATCGCTTATATACATATGGCCGTGTTTTGATTACTTTTCTAATATTTAGTTTATTTTGGTTTTGTGGTGGAGAAACACGGAAATCATGAATTGTGGAGTTTCGGCAGAGGCTTCGAGAAGAGTGGTGCATAAAGGTACTTAACATCGCGACGCCATGGAAAGTCTCTACAAACCTTATCTCTTGAGAGGCTATAAAAAGGAAATGTGAGAATCACATTGAGAGTTCTAAATCAATTTGCAAAATTAAAGTTTGAGGAATTGAGCTAACAAGAGAAAAAGACTCAGGACTGACTTTCGGGAGAGAAGACTCAAGAACCCGAGATCATCATTCCCTCGATACTTAAAGTTTTCTCTATTCCTATTACCATGTCTTGCTTTTTATTTGTATTGGAACAGAACATAATAAGGTTCTAATTTCGTGATTTAGGGTGTTGGTAGAGTTTTAGACATGAATGCTATGTTAAAGCTTTAGCCTATTTATAATTCCATTATCTTTTTGGCATACTTGCCTTACCATTAACTCATGCTCGAAGAAATCATATTAAATTTCGAATGTTTAATACGTGAGTGGTTCTTTGTAAGATCCGAGAAGTGAATGAAGAATTAGGACATAGTTGGGTTAACCTAATAAACTTGGTAATATAGGATTATCAATGATTAGGAGGCTTAGGAGTTTTTTGCACTCTACGACCTTTAATGCTCGGGTCGAGCCAAGAAGCAAGAAACCTGGGGTTGATGAGGGAGGTCAAATGACCTTGAGAAAGGCTTTGATTACATTAGAGAAGAGCTGCCTTGGAAAACACTATATTAGATAATGGAATGGAATCGCAGCATTACAAAGTAAGATTGTCCTACAACACCAACACCCTAATCTTTTTGCATCTTTAATCACTTTTACATCGAAAACGAACAATCACTTTAGTAATAGTTTAATTAGTTTTTAAGTCCGCCTAGCCATCACAATTGCTAGTTTGAATATTAGAGGAGTATTATAATTTTGGTACTTAGCATACTACGATTAAGGTGTTCCCCGTGGATCGATATCCGCACTTAGGTACACTTTACTACTTGACAAGCATATACTTGCGTAGAATAGGCACTTAACACTCGTATTTGCATGTCCGCAAAAACACAATCACGCAAAACGCCTATTAATACTCAAAAACTAATTTGAAACAAAAGTAAGTGTACTCAACAACTTAAATGAAAAGTATTACCAACACTTATCCCCTTTTTGCAAGTGCACGGGTCATACAAGTAATAAAGTGGATTCTAGAAGTCCTGGACATCTAATCTACGAGATCGGAGGTTTTCTCTAATTGGAACTTGAGCACCCCGACACAAGGGCTCTTTCTCACTATTTAGGCAACCAACAGCCGCTGATTAAAATCAATTTAATCGAAATAAAACTGATTAAAACTTAACTCTAAAATCTACCAAACAACAACTACTTAAGTGTAAATGTATGAGAGAAGCACTAGGAATGAGGATAATTATTTTGTATTTCCTTGAAAGCGCAACATTTGTAAGTTGAATACTGGATTTGTCCAAGAGCAATGTAGAGCCTTGGAATACCTCCTGAACCAGGTATACATTTCATTATTTAGATAACCATATTCCTAAACCAGGTCAATGAGTCTAAATAACTACTTTTAGGATTTGATCCTCTTTAAGATTTGGTTATTTTTCCTAAACCAGTTCTACACAACCATTTCTTATGACTGAAAACCTGCTGGCTCTCTATAGACAGATAATACAAGTCTTCCAATATTAATTATGTACATAAGTCTACAATTCATTAGAATCCTCTCTCCTTGATTAGAATATTAGCTAACACGGGATCCATATTATTCTGCCGAATTGAGATGAGACCTCTAAACATTAAACTAATAAATTAGTAGGTGGTCCTTATGCCCGAACACATCGGGCACTTAAAAGGGAACCTCGTCGAGGTTAACATCTAGTGATTTGCGAAAGTGATGTTTATATTAATTCTAAAAAATATCAGCCTAACATACTCCTGCATCGTTTTCGCTTCCTGTGTAGTCCATCTCTATGTCACTCAGAAGGATCCTGGAAATCAGAGCACATATACAACTCTTTCTGGGTATAAAATACTAATATTCAGGACAACACTTTGCAAGAACAGCACCAATTGTATAAATTCATTTTTCAAACCCACAAAATAAACTATAAATCTGCAAATCTAAATGTTTAGCAATTAATCCCCACCCCTAAAGGGTGTTTAATGTTCCATTTCTGGATTCCAATCATCACAAATCAAGCAACAAGTAAGAAAAATGACAAAAGAAATTAAGAGATAAGGAGTGATAGAACAAATCGTGATTTGAGTTTCAATCTTTATCTCAACAATAATGAAATCTTAATCTTTGAGTACAGTACTGAAATCTCTTCAATACAAATAAAAATTTGCTCTAAAATTACTCTAAGATCTACTAAAAATCAAAACCCTAAGCTAAACTGAAAAATGGGAGGTTCTTCTTTTCTCCTCCCCTTTTTTTAAAAATCTATAAAATGAGTATTTATAGTTAGTCATCTGGTGAAAATGGGCTTGAAAACATGCCAAAATAGTAATTTTTTTGGGCTTTCTGGTTTTTTTAGCACTTGAGTCGCGACATCAGCATTCTGGAGTCACGACATCACTTATGGTAAGGCCCAGCACAATGTCGTGACATAATAAAACTTTGTTACGACAAAGTTTGTCTTCTGGCTTTGTAGCGACATAATAGAATTTTGTTGTGACAAAGTTTGTCTTCTGCTTTGTCTTTGGCTTTGTCGTGATATCATATAACTTTGCTGCGACAAAGTTTGTCTTCTGGCTTTGTCTCGACATAATAAAATTTTGTTGTGAAAAAGTTTGTCTTCTAGCTTTGTTGCGACATAATCTAGGTTTGTCGCAACAAAGTTTCTGGCTTTGTTGCTAGCTTTGTTGCGACATAAGCTGAAAATGTCGCGACATAGTTTTTGCTCAACACTGCTTTTCTTCCAACTATTGGGTAATATAACTTCTTCATTTTAACCTCGTATTCAAAGGAGAGTCTTTAGAAAGCTCATTGAATGTAGAATGCAACCATGAGTGGATTTGAACAATTTGATGCTCCAAATGATACAGAAAAATTCATCTTCCCAATGATGCGCTGTGAGACATCCGATTAACTCTATTTTTGGAAATATTTTGCATATTTTCTTACTAAATAACTTGTTTTCCATCAAAAATTCTGCAAAATCAAGTTTAGAGGAAATGTTATGAGTTTTATATGAATATGGACATAAAATGCTATAAATAGCATGTGAAATGAACTCAAAACATATATGAGTTTTACACTCATCATCATGCCTAGACACGGTGCCTCGGCCTAGTGCTATATCATGCCTAGACAAAGTGCCCCGACCTAGTGCTAGGCCATGCCTCCTCAGCCAGTTTGATGTCTAAAATGCTCTTTAAGGGGGGAGCATGTAGTAAAGGAAATGTGAAGCATGGCCATGGCTATGTTGCAGCGCATCCCGCCGCCTGGGGTGGGCACGGCCTGCAACACAAATGCAGTGGGAAGAAGAGGCATGGACTCTAAAACATGCATGTCACCCACGATTAGATGAAGGCAAACAGACAGTACAAAGCAAAGACACAGCAGTACATAAGAAACGTTAAAAGCAGCTGCAGATAGGCAACGGATAGCAACGCAAGGGCAGCGCAGACAACAAAGATGCGGTGCAACAGACAGCAAGCAAGGATAAAGAACATGGACAATCGTGGCTAGTGATGGTACATGGCGGATTGAGATGGGTGCCTTGAAAGACCCACTAGGCGAAAGACAGGAGTGGCACTATGCGCCCAAAGACTGAAAGAGGAGCAAAGGCACACCTAAGCAAAGCTGTCATTTAACTGGCCAGGCGCTGCATTAACGAGGTACGTCAAAAAAAAGTCGCATAGCAGAGCAACCGGGCACAGGCCTCAGCAGGCCCTATAGGCATGAGTGGTTGAAGGTAGTTGCTAACTTTGGAAGCAAGACGCCTACTCAGAAACTCCTGACATGGGCGGTCGCAGACCACCCCATGTAGGAGGTGCCGAGGTAAGTGAATGGGTGATAATGGTAACAAAGGGCAACTACTTCCAAATTGACTCAAGTTTTGAGTGGCTTATGTGAATTAGATGGATGAGTATAAATCCTATTTGAAGGGTTGAGAGAAGGGAGGGATGGGACCCTTTCCCCGCCCGACCGATTTCAAGTGATCCAAACCGAACCGAGATGCCTGGCATTTCACCAATCACTCAAAATCATATTCAAGGAAGGACAAAATCGGGCAAGCCCATGAACATTTACATTTACCAAAATATATTTACAATGAATGCATTCAGTTTTTCAAAATGACGAGTAAAAATAGATGTTCAGAGTTCAAATTGTTTTTTACATAATATCAATATCCAAAAGAAAACATGAAATGAATGCACATGCCAAAGCATTAACTAAATTTCCTTCTTATGACTCGATCGCCTCGATCTTGGGTTCGCTGAATACTATCTATTACTCTAAGACTACGCATTGGTAGCTCAATACGCTAAGCATTTTCATGCTTAGTGGTTCTATACAACCATTCCGCCTACTTTTTAAATCAAACTATGCAATTTAATAATCTGTAACTTTCATAAATCTTTTTTGATGACTAATATAAATACAATACAGCAGGCTGTTTTATATACAACGCTATGGTTCATTGATCATCCAAAATACACTTTCATATTCAATATTTCACAATCTCAACAATTCAATTATGCTCACAAATCTGGCCCGGGGCTTCAAGTAATCTAATTCAGTTCTCGCAAATCAATTTATTATGTAGATCAATTCAGCTATGGAAATCAATCTCGCACAGGTAACCAATTCAGCTTATGCAAATCAATTCAGTCAGGTAAATCAATTCATATGCCCTTAACGAATTTTAACCTATGTCTCGATATATAGGGATATTGAGTCACCGCAGACGGTTCCCGGGTCAGAGGGCTCTAAGATAAAACGGTTTTATAACACAAAGACTCTGACCCGCCGGGCTGCTGACCAAAGATATCAATCAATTAGTGAACACTACCGACACGGGTCCCACCGGGTCAGCCGACCGAGTGACACATCAATACAATCATTCATAGTGATCGCTATTTTGACTCTATCGCATAAATTAACCTATCCTAATACAAACTGGTGCTGTTAACACCCTAATAAGGGTGTTCAATCTTATATACAGGAAGTACAAAGACAAGATATGTACATTCAGATAAATAGTTCATCAATAAATATGCAAGCCCATGCAAACATTTTACAATCAATTCCTTCAAATCATTTAAAACAATTCAATATGCTTTTCTTATGCATTTAGAACAAGCATTTCAAATATTGAAACGAGAATAGAAAAAATAGAACAAACATGCAAAAACTTGAAACGAGGAATAGAAGTCGGTAATTAACCCAAAATCTTTGCACTTTGATTCCAATCCTGGAATCTCAATCTCGCTTTGGCTTTTCTCCTCACAGCCCCTATTCCAAAACCATTAAAGAACAATATTATTCGTGGCGTACTAGTAGTTTTGGTTAGGATTGATTTTCTGAGTTTATTATGAGTTCCAATTTTCAATAAGATATATATATATATATATATATATATATATATATATATATATATATATATATATATATATATATATATATATATATATGGATCTCTCGACTAGCTTTCCATAGAGTTCAAGAACACCAAATCCTGAGTTCTGACGAAGGAGCTATGACCTTCCGCTGGAGGTCATACTGCAGTTCACCGCCGTGGTTTGACTCGAACTGGACGAAATGACCCGACTTCAGAAACTCTGGCTCGACACCTTGTCCGACACCTCTTTCTATCCTCCTCAGGCATATTGATGAGCTTAAAAGTCATCTATTTTTAGTCCATTTTTCTGCTTGATTTTCATTTAAAAAAGGACAATTAATTTGCAGAAATATGAAGAAACTCACCAATTTGTTAATACAGCGTGGAATTCAAGAAAAGAAGAATTTTGTGCGTAAAAAGAAGGTAAGGTGGATGAGCGCACGTAGATAATAGGTCGGGCTAAAGTCATGAAGAGAGCGCGCATTAAAGATGAAGGAACTGGACGGTCGTAGTCTAGCAGCGAATCAAATGCATATCCAGTTAAAAAGCAGTTTAAACTCCAATAAACGGTTTACTTGAAGAACAAGGCAGGCTGAGGGTTAAAGAAATCAGTGAAGCAACCAGGAAATGAAGAAAAGGAAGACTTCATGTCGCTGACACCGGATGCCGTCGGTTTGACATCGACACTAATACGTATGCACACGACAACAAGAGGTGAAGAGAAGAGGTCGACATCCACCGCTCGGGGATCGTCACGACATCAGAAACCTCGGGAAGAATGATAGAGATCACGACAAGAGAAGCGACTAAGCCATGACAGTCGTGAGGTGAAGCCGATGTCGCGACGCGAGACTCCATGTCATACACCAAGAGAGCAATCGCTGAAGCTTGTAAGTCCTTGTCACGTCGCGACAAGAGATTGATGTCGCGACAACATGAGCTACCAGCTGAAAGTTGCAAACACATGAGATGTCAGTTGCGATAGCGACCGAGCGTCGCGGCATCGTGAAATACCAATTAGTTGCAGCAAAGTATCTAAAATAACGCCGCGACAAGAGATCGATGTCGCGACATGAGAAGCAACCCTTTTAAACCTGCAAAGCCATAATATGATGTCGTGACATCAGGAACCATCAATTGAAAGTCAGCAGACTCGAGCGTCACGCGTCGCGACATCAAGAGGACATCAACTTATGCTTCGCTACGGGGCCGATGTCACATAAAGAAATTGATGTCGCGACATCGAGACACCAATTCAAGGTTGCAAAGATTCATGAGCTGATGTCGCGATAGCGGATTGATGTCGCGACATCGTGCACTAATAAATGAAAGCCGCAGAGGCTTGGCAGACGCCGCGACGTGAGATCGGTCGCTGGAGCATGGATGATCACGACAAGAAAGTCAAGTCGCGACTAACATTAATACGGGCCAACCCACTTGAAATCCACAAAGACCGTGATTGGGATTAGGGCCCAATCGAGAAACCCTATAAACATGCCAGAATTATCCGCAGAGGAACGTAGCTTAACGCCACGTGACGAGAGGTCCGGATAATGGGCGCTCATTTTCTTTTATTTTTTCTTTCTTTTCTTTCTTTATTTTTCTTCAATGTTAATAGTTGTGAGATTAGATTAGATTTAATGTTTAGCTTTTCTTTATTTTCTCGAATCGATGTTATCGTTGAAAGCAGTTTGAATGCACTAATTTTTCAAATTATTAACTGAATGTCAAGTTCGCATAAATTGAATTCTGATTTTTCCAGCTTCAAATGCAAATATTCTTATGATCGAGGAAAGTCGTAGTGTGTGGGTTCTTGCATCAGGAACCTAACTTCCATTGTGTAAAATGTTACGCCAAATTATCTTTCCTCGTAGTCAAGCTCTGCCAGCCTTGTGAATTTTAGTTTGTGAATTTACTGCTTTGGGGTTTACTGCAGCCTGACCGACATCGCCCTTTATACCCGTATAAGATCTTGCTAATTGCTCGATTTCAAGGAGGTCCTCCCGAGTGACACAGAAGACATTCCCCGGAGTTAGTGAACATTTCTTTGAAGGTATATTAACCTCCGCTATTGAGACTGGCCAGTTTTGTAAGTTTACTTAGATAAATCCTCTTCTACTTGAAATCAAGAACGAGTTGAAGTTATCAATTTAAACAAGCAAAGAGTCTGGCAATTCTTTTTAATTCGGATAGTGAGGCCAATCCCGTGTTAGCCGAGATCTAATCAAGGAGAGGGTGATCTATTCTAATTTTGAGAAGAGTAAATCGGAGGTTGTATATCCTTGCTCGACCGATAACTGAAGCTAAGGTTTACAAACCAGAAATGGGTATGAAGTATTGCAAAAGAAAAATACCTGCATTAAGGAAATTCTTTAAAAGTAGTTATCTCATTCTGTATTCCGGGAGAATCGTGTCAAAATTAGATAATGAATTATGGAGGTAGATCCACCGCAGACCGCTTAAATGCCTCGACAGATTTTTAAACCCGAAATGATTAAGAAATTTTATCGTTGTTAACTACAGGAAATGATACTTCACTATAATGCGATTCTTTGACGTGGGTACTCCAAAGGATAACTATCTGTTTCCATTTATTTTCTTTTCTATTAATTATTCTTTATTCTTTATCTTCCAGTTGATTGGTTCGTTCAGTTATTTTCCTTTTGTTCGTTTGATTTTCCAGCACCTTAATGCTGGATCCTACTATCATTTCGTCCAAATAGTATGGAAATTGAGTAGTCAGGGTAATTGATTTAAAAATTCTCGAGATATCCGTGGATCGAGATCCGACTTAAATCCATTTTATTACTTGTCGGTAATTCGTGCACTTGCATCGTAATTTCAAAACCAAACTTTGAAAATGATTTACTCTGGGTTATTCTTGGTTTATATAGTATAATGTCAATAAGTTTTATGGCAAGGTCGGGCGGATTAGATAATAGTTCTTTGCAATCTTATAAACTTGTGTATATGTCATTCGTCTCACGAACAAGTTTTACACATCGCTGCCGGGATTAGCTAATAGTCCTCGACACTGGAGCGTGACAAATTAGCATATGTGTTTCTAAGCCAAACAACAAGTTTTGGCGCCAAAGTGTTTAGGATCAAAGAATTTAATAAATCAATATTCGGGATGAAAGAAGGAATACTAATTGACATTTAAAGAAAAGAATAAAAATAGATTTTCAAGCAAAGGGTTCATTTTGGCCACTAACCTTAATTAAACACATTTAATATATTTGTTGATTTGACTAATCCTATTAATGGGAGTGTACTAGTTTTCTTTTAAAAACTTTGATGCATAGGAAGCAGAATCTGATCCGATTCCAAATTGATAACAAATGTGAGAAAACACTGGCAGCCTTAGAAAGACAAGGAAATGTAAAACACCACTCATGGCAGACATGAAAGACAGATCAAATGAAGCACATAGAGAAGGCCTAGAAGGCCTCCAATCAATCGAGCAATGGAGGAATTCCTGAAGCCCATTATTCAAGATGAGTACTGGCAATCGACAAACATATCGATGCCAACAATCCTCAATTGAAACCAGCACTATACCATAATGGTGTAGCAACACCAAGCCATCGTCATCCCAATCAAGATCCTAATGAACACTCGGGAGATTTCTCAGATGGCAAACATGCTAAGCCGAATGGGGTGAGACCGGTTATCAAGTTACATCTATTCCCATTCTCTAAGAGATACAGCAGCCTACATGGTATGAATCTTTACCATATGGTCTCCGTTTGATACTGGGAGGAGCCGGGGTAGAGGCCTATTTTGGGGCGCATTCTTCCATCACTCACCCGAAAGGAGGAGGGAAATCATTGTTTTCATCAAGTGGGAAGATGAGAGCCTATATGTGGCCTCGGGAAAGATTCAAACGGTCACGAGAAGATGTCCAATGTACGGGATAGATTCAAGACTCGATGGATATCGTGATATCATGCTTTGAATGATATATCAAAGGAATCATTGATGCTTCGTGGTTGTGGAGCATTCAAGCTAAAAAAGTACGAAGAGGCAAGAGTCAATGTAAGACTGCAATGTATTGAGGAAACCTTCGAGTTTTCAAAAGTGGAGGCAGAGAGTGCGGATCATGGAGTCGAGGATGAATGCTACGTGAGGCTGCCGATGCTATTAAGGTGATCGAATGGACAAACAAGGAGAGGAGGTCGCATACTCATCCATGAAGTAGAGCAGCTTGAAAAGAATTCATAAGAGGAAGTGGCCGAAAGTTAATGAAGAATAGTCATGATCGAGGAGGTAAATTACTTAGGTGAGCAGAGAAGCTACTATTTCGCCCTAATCCTAACCTTCCAAAGACATTATCACCCAAAGACTCAGAACCATGAGAACTTCTCGTATGGTGCAGGGGCTTCTCAAGGCCCAAGGCAGGATGTAACCCCAACAAGGGTATCACAACCACCAAGGTTCCAAAGAAGACGCTGAAAGAAGGAAATGAGCACTGTGGAATGAATACCAGTACGAGGAGGGCCCAATCTTTGAAGAACAGATGCCGTGATTTCACGGGGGATAATAAGAAGCTGTCAACCTCCATGAGCAAAGTTCAGAGTCGAAGCAACTCATACCACCCTAAAATTTTTCACTACAAATGCATCCTCAAGAACCCTGAGACACAAGTAGGCAACCGGGTCCTAACCTCGCAGTTGTGAGAAAAGATGCCTTCCCAAGTGACACAAAGAAGAATCCAAAGGACTGCATGGCTGTGCAGCTGAGGAGTGGGAAGGAAATAGAAAGGATGAAAGAAAAAGATTACAGCAACAAAGAAGGAGCAAGCCCAGAAAAGGAAGAAACACTGGAGAAAGAAAAAGAAGGAGTAGACAGGAAGAACATCCATGATCAAAATCAGCAAATTCCCCATTTCCACAGACTCAAATCCAAGATAGAGGAGCAAGCCAGGCGTTCTTGGAAAACTTTCCGGCCGGAGATCGCATGCCTTTATCAAGGGTGACTCCGATGCCACTCTATGCAAAATTTCAAGGACATAATGAGCAAGAAAAGAAAATAGTAAGAAGGAATAGTGAATTCACCGCTACTCAGAAGTAAAGAATTTAAAAGAATCACAAGCAGGATGGCGACCCAGGAGTTTCACAATTCCTTTGTATTGTCGAGGAATTGACCTGCGGAAGCTCGTGACTAAGAGCTGTGATCAATTTGATGCCTCTTTCAAGGTTAAGAAATCCAGCTCGGGGAGCCATTCACAACCGTTACCTCCAAATGGCGCATGCATCGATGGTAAACCCGGCGAGTCATCAAGATGCACTGTCAATGGCTGGGAAGTTTTGTTTTCCCTGTGACTTACCATTCCGGGATACGGGTTACATCCAAGTACCCGCTATCAGAAGACCATTCCTAGCTACCGAGCCGCCCGATTGATATGCAAAAAGGAGTTCTTATTTCAGGGTCGGGAGAAGAAGCTACGCATTCAATTTGATCAAAAGTATACAAATATAGACGTGACAAGGAAGGATGCAATGTAGCCGATTTGTCTATACTTCCAACCCCGATGTTAACAATGATTGTAAATACTCCGGTACTTTTATCACGAAAAGAGATGAATTCAAAGATATCAAGATGTTCATTCCTCGACTTCCATACAAAGAAGCCATTCTATAGAAACCGGTGGTTTGGCTTGAAGCAAAACAAACGATAATGGGGGAAAATCAAAAAGAGGAAATTCATCAAGAAACCAAAGGCAGGCGGCTAGTTTTGAAAGAGTTGCCATATTTAAAGTATGCTTACTTAGAATTACCAAAGAAAAAAACTAAAGGATCATTTCAAATTTTTACTAAGTGAGGCAGGAACAAAGATTGCTGAAAATATTAAGGAAGCATAAGGGAATCATAGTCAGTCTTATCAAGAGTCAAGGTATCACCCATCAATTTGCATGCATAAGATTCCGCTTAGGAAGAGACTTCAAACCATCTGTAGAACACCGCAGGAGACCGAATCCCAGTGGATGAAGGAAGTAATGTAGCGAGATACTCAAATTGCTAAATGTCGGGTTTTATCTATGCTATCTCAGATAGCCTCAGCGAGCGCCTACCATGGTTCCAAAGAAAGGGGGTTTATCGTGATCGTAAATGAAAAACGAATTGATTCCAACAAGAATGGATGTGGATGGAGGGTATGTATTGATTACAGAAGTTGAATACAAAGAAATTTAAAAGATCATTTCCCTCATTTTCATCGATCGTATGTCGGGATGTGTTACCAGACACCACTTTTGTTTTCGATGGGGGTATTCAGGATACAACAAATCTGCTATTGCACCGAGGATCAAGAGAAGACCACAATCGATGCCCTTATGGCACCTTTGCCTTCGTAAGATGCCTTTGGGTTATGTAATACCCACCATTCCAGAGGTGTACGATGTCCATATTCTCGTGATTCGGGTCAAGAAGTGATGGAAATTTTCATGGATGACTTTGATCGTGTATGATCCAAATTTTGATCAATGCTTAAAACAACTGAAATGCGATTTTTAACGATGCCAAGACAAACAGCCTAGCAATCGAATCGGGGAAAATGCCATTTTATGGTGACGTATTAAATTCGTTTTCGGGGCATAAATTTCGCTACCGGACTAGAAGTTGACTACCAAGGTATCCATTATCAAAACTTTGCACCACCTACTACAGTAAAAGGAGTAAGAAGCTTTTGGGTATGCCGATTTACAGGAGATTCATCAAAATTTTTTCAAAATAGCCGCACTAATTATGCAGACATCGAAAAAGATACAAGGTTCACTTACGACTCGTAAGGATGCTTTCAAGAAATCAAGATCAAATCGGGTACAAGCACCTATACTACGCACTAATGGATCGTGATTTGAAATAATGTGTGATGCCAAGATTTTGCTATGGAGTCGTGGTTTGGGCAAAGAAAAGAGAAAGTATCTGTGTGGCCATATACTATGCTAGTAAGACCTTCAACGTAAGACAAAGAGAATACTCTCAACAACTGAAAAGGGAGAGATGCTAGCTTATAGTATTTGCTTGTGAAAAATTTAGGCAATACATTTTAGATCCTGGGCTGTGGTAATTCACACTGATCATGCAAGAATCAAATACTTGATGTCAAAAGGAAGCTAAGCCAAGATTGATAAGTGTGGGTGCCATTGTCAGGAGTTTGATTTGGAAATCAAGGATAAAGTGATGTGACAATGTGATAGCTGATCACTTGTCAAGAGTAGAAAGAAGCAGCTGATAAAGAAGAAAAGGCAGATGCAATGGGTGAGAACTTCCCAGATGAGCATTTGTTTACGCTTCCTCCAACTTCCATGGTATGTCGATATTGTGAATTATCTTGCTCAGGAGTAATGCCTTCGGTAATCTGTTACCAATGTATAGAAACTCGTGGACTGACAAATAGGTATTATATTCGGGATGACCCACTATTATTTGGTGGCAAGAGGTGCTGACATGATAATAAGAAGATGTGTGCCGAAGGTGAACAAAGGCAATATTTAATGAATGCCATGCATCACCATACGGGGGACATTTTTCTCTCGCGAAAGAACAGCCTATAAGATACTCCAATCGGGATTTTATCGCCCACTATCTTCGTGTGTGGATTTGCAGTGGGTTAAATTGTGTGATAGATGCCAAAGGATTGGAAATATCGCCAGTAGGGAATGAAATGCCCCTAAAAGGTGTATTATGGTGATACAAATTTTCATGTTCGGGGGAATGGGGATTTTATTGTGGACCTTTCACCATCATTTGTAATCTATACATACTAAGAAGCAAGAGATTACGCTTTCCAAATGTGGTGGAAGCAGCGGGCTTCACGCCCAAGGAATGATGCTAATACGCTTGTGAGTTTCTTGCAAAAGAAGGAGCAGATTTGAACCCCGTAACCATCATTAGCGATGGGGAAACCATTCGCAAACAAAATATTTGCAAACTCATGAGCAGGTATGGGATCAAGCATGTAATAAGTTTAGCCTTATCATCCTTACCAATGGATGCGTAAAATTCCAACAGAGATCAAAGAATACTTGAAGTAAGACTGTGAGCTCAAGGTGAAGGATTGTCTTCCAAACTTGATTTATGCACTTCGCCATAGATCAAGACATACAAGACCCCATTGAATGTCCCCATACGTAGTTGTTTTTGGCAAACCATGTCATCTACCCTTGAATTAGAATACAAGGCAATGGGCCATCAAGAAGTTAAACTTCGATTTTAAGGTCGTAAGGGAAGAAAGATCGTCTAACCGTCTAATCGAAGAACTGAGAAATGAAGCCTATGATAATGCTAGAATATACAAAGATAAGACAAAGAAATGGCATGATCAGAGAATTTTGAGAAAAGAGTTCAGAACAGGGGAACAGGTTTTACTGTTTAATTCTAGACTGAAATTGTTTCCAGGGAAATTAAAATCAAATTGAGGGCCATATTACGTAGTGTCATACTACATTTGAGCAAAGGGATCGAGGATCAAGCACTGGCGAAGAATTCGTCAATGGACAAAGGTTAAAGCATTATCTCACGTGAAGAGGAAATTGAAGAATTCCAACCGGTTCTCGAGGAAAAAGAAGAAGTACCACAACAAAGAAGTCCAAATGGCGACTCAAAACTGAGCAGCTAATGGGAGGCAACCCATAAGGATTTAAATTCTGATTTTAAATTCAGAAATATTTCTTTTCTTTTAGTTGCTGATAAATTAGGTCAGATTTGTTTTTAGAAGGATAGATTTAAATTTTAGAAATCGATTGTAGTTTAATTAGATTTTTTCGAATATCAAGTAGTTGATCTCTCTCGCAAGGTTTAAAGACATGAATAGTACAAGAACCATGTGGAATACCCCAGTAACTGCAGAGGAGTCGCGACATGAGAAAAAGGGGAGTAACCTTCTTCCTAACCCAATTCTGTAGATATACTTGAATAAATTGTTAAATCTTTGCTTAAAATATGCCTGAAGAGATGTCTAAATGGGTTAGGAACAATAAGAGAATTCAAAGTTTTTGAAATCATTGAGTTAAAGGCTTAGGGCGCGACAGGAAAGTTATGTCGCGACAAAACATTGATGTCGTGACCTGTTCCGAAAGGGCAACTTAGGGGTATTGAAGGAAGAAGGTAGATGTCGACTACTAGAATTCACGATGTTGAATTAAGTTTCAATGGAAAAGGATGTCGCCACATCAAACAATTTCCTGAAATCTTATATTGTCACGATAGATCCTAGGTGCATGTCGCAACATAAAGTGCGGCAGCACCATCACTTTCAAAAAGCCCTAAATTTAATGATCTCAAATAAAAAGAGGCGGAATCAAGTCGCGATACGTCTTAATCAAAGCACCAATTAGCCCACAAACATTGATTGGAATTGCAACTCGTTGGAAACTTTCTATTCACCCAACCCACATAACTATTCACCTTCGTTTTCCTTCCGAATCTCAACCCCGAAACTCCTAGCGTCAAATTCTTCCAAAGCTTTTCTCTCGTTTCCAATGGCTGAAATTCACACCCTAGTCCCTTACCTAGACGAGATTATGAGGGAACATGAGCAATCAGAAGAAGAAACTCGCCAAGGAGAACAAATAGATGAGATCTGGCTGGAAGAACAAGGTGAGAGGTGCCATCGTAAACACCCGAAGCTCCGGCAACTTCTCAAGAAAGAGCAGAAAAGGGAAAGGGAAAGATGAGAGAAGAAGAAGAAGTAGAAGATTTCGTCTCTCGACGGCTTATTCCCAAAGGGAAGAAGTATTATGCTAACAAGGGTCTGGCACGAGAGATTCAAAACCCTGTTACTCCTTTCAAGGAGATGATAGAGCAGAGAGGATGGGAGAGTCTCGCGCACACCAAAATCAGTATACAAAGACTGCAAAGAGTTTTATCTAAATATGGTGGTGGAAGGAAGGATGGAGCTGTTTTTGTTGGGAGGAGTCTCCAAGTCTCCATACGGCCAAGGCTCAACAAGGCCTACGGCATGGCAAAGGTACAAACATGGTTCCAAATTCAAGAAACCACAAAACCAGTTTGAAAGATTGCCAAGGGGGTCACTAATCCAGAAGTGCGCTTAAAAACCAAGAAGAAGGAAGGCCAAGAACAAGCAGGAATGTGAGGAAGCCTGCACTCAAGAGGCTATTGTGATGGTTTTATTTCCAAGCCTGCTGTCCCAACAAACATGTGTGCACAAGTGAGAGAACAAGAAGTCGTAAGGCCGTATGCAATACTCAAAGGGTACAAGATCAATATAGGAGTTATCATAGAATTCATCACGAGGTATCATGAGTTAACAAGAAAATTTTATTCCTCACCCAAGAACAATCACAGTCTACGCCAAGGTCAAGAAAGGAATTCGGGAATCGAAGAAGAAGTACCTGTGTGAGCTTCAATTCACCTCTTCCGATCGTACGTTAAGGGACCAAGAATCCAAGAAAAGGAGGCCAGGAGAATAGAGATGGCCTGTCAAGAACCAGGAAATGAGAACTGTGAGGGTCACGATCATGAGCAGAGCACCCAGAGAACTCCACCGACAACAATGATTACATGTTTGCGTATTAAATGAAGGGCGTGGGACGGTTGCGCCCCAATAGACTTCTCCATCCCTTAGCTGGGCCTCCGTGCGTAATTTAAACTTCCATCATGGAAAAGCCCAAGGAGCCACAAGAGAACAAATTGATAATCGAAACCTTAAATGCCATTTAAAAGAATGTATGAAAGAGAGAAGGAGGAAACTACAGCAGAATCGTAGAAAGCATTTATGAGAAAGAATTGAAAAGAAGAGACTCAAAGAATGGGAGGAAGAGCTAAATAGAAAAGAAAAGGAGCATGGGCTGAGCTACAACGAAGAGAATAAAGAAATGGGGAGTAAGAGCCGAACGTAAAAGATGTAACATGAAAAAATTTCATGAAATAAGGGAAGAGTTTAAGAAAGAAATGAAGGAAAGATCACACCATAAGTGTAAACTCAAACTCACCATGAAGCTTTTATAACAACCGCCTGAAAGCGATTTCAACTACTAAATCGAAAGAAAAGAGATACAGAGTGGTGAAGCAAATTGAGGGAGGCAAATCAAAGGATTCAAGTTTTTATACAAGTCTCGAAGATTTTGTAAAGAATTGACGATGTGAGACAAGAAGCAAAGATGTAATCCTACAGCAAAAGGAATGGTCGAAAACTTAGATCCGATTAATAAATAATTCGCCAAATTCCTGTGAGGTTATGACTGAAATGAGAATATTAAATGAATGGTTTCGGGAAAGAGGCAGTGATGAGTTAACAAAAAGGTTGATCTCTAATGAGATTTTCATTGAAGAACAAATGGAGAAGGAAACTAAGAAGAGAAAGAAAGAAACAGAAATGAAATTTCGAATCTCTAGCCCATTTAGGTACATTGCACCTGGGATCCCCCAACATCTTTGCTCCCGGCTATTTCAAAAGAAAAAATAGACCTTCCCCGCCGACCCTCTTACCCTCCTTATCCCATACCGTAGTATCCAACCGCGTAAACCCAATCGAAATAAAATGAGAAATTTAAATTGGAATTGTCGCGCCTTGAACTTGTTTGATCAATGTTGTGTCATGGTCAGTCGCATGATTAGAAATGGCAGGAATCAAGACTGCATCAAAACCGCGAGATATCATGAGCTAAATAGAATGAGCGCGCGCGCAGATTATCAGGAAGCTAAAATAGAAAAAGGTAGAATAAGGGCAAAATGAATACGCTTGATTGAAACACAAGGTGCAAAAAGTTAATTAAGTCTAACCTGATAAGTCCAGACTGAGGACAAGTATTACAATAGAAGGAACAAACATATTTTGAAGTTTGCGGTATGAACAATAAGTCAATAAGGAATCTTGAATATCAATTAATTTAAATACTCATCAACAAAAATGAGTCAAGGTAATTCCTATGGTTAGTCACAACTGTTCAAACCAAGTTCTAGACCTGTTAGATTATCGATCGAGGGCGGAATCCTAGGTGATACAACCGACAAGAGATGATGCGGTGCCATTCTTCGGACACTGAGCCATTCTAAATGATCCCTATTCATATGGATGGCACAGAGTTCCGTGAATTGAGCCACAAGCCTATTTTTCAAAAATGTAATTGAATGGAAACCCCAATCATCCTATGACATCAACCCTCAGTAAAGAACCTATGATTACTCCAGGAATTCAAGGATAAGAAAGAAATGAAGTTTGGAGTATATATTTCGAGGAACTCAAAAAGTGGAATGAAAAGAAAAAGACAAGAGAGCGTAAAATGCACAGGAAAAGAAAGCTTATAGACAAGTTTTATCTGCGGGCCTAACTCTTAACAATTAAGTTCTTAGGTAACAAATTAGTACCCTAATGCCATCCGTAAGGGAGCCATTAACCCAAAGTTCTCAAGAGTGTTAGAAAGCCTAAAAGTTAAAACATTGCACTATTCCCACTGTCGACAAACAAGAAGCCTTGGAATTACAAGTGGAAAATAGGGGGCATACAGTTCTGAATTGAAGAAATTAAAAGAGATGTCCCAAACATGAAGTTTAGGGGAGTTTATTAAAGAGACTACAATAAAGAAAGGGCAGACGAGGAGAGAAAAGGTTTAGGGTAATCTAACCTAAAAATTCCTTCCATCCTACCATTACCTGTGCCTACCAAATATGTCTACTAAAAGACTTGATTGATTCACAATAAACACCTACATTAGTGGAGAGATTAATATGAAAAACAAGCCTATGTGAATTTGGAAGAATAGAAACGATCAAAAACTGTGAAGGACTTGTGGAGTTAAATGACTCAAGATGAAAATGAGAAAGGAAAATAATCTATTATTCAACAGATCCTATGAGTATAAAGTTGCTCAGAAAAACAATTTCAACAGCTTTAGTTTTGCATAGTATAAAAGAGTAGAGACCAACCTTGAACTGACTTGAAGCTAGATGCATTAAAATTATGCATACCTTGCATTTCAATTAAATTAAATGCCATCAAGAGAACGAATCGAGAAAATGTCCTTAAAAATTTTTTTATTTTGTTTGAGGACAAACAATTCTTTCTTTTTCTTCGCTTCGAGACAAGCAAAACTTTAAGTTCGTGTGAGCTCGATGGTCTTTAAAAGTCATATATTTTTAGTCCATTTTTCTCGCTTGATTTTCATTTAAAAAAGGACAATTAATTTCAGAATAAGAAACTCACCAATTTGTTAATAGCAGGAATTCAAGAAAAAGAAGAATTTTAGCAGAAAAGAAGCAGTAAGGTGGATGAGCGTTAATGAGATAATAGGCTGAAGCAAGTTGCAGCAGGAAAGGCGCACAAAGATGAAGGAACTTGATGTCGTGAAGTTCTAGCAAAGCAATCAAAATGCATATCCAG
>JAEQBH010005368.1:0-153162 GCA_016808115.1 Tetrastigma voinierianum
ACTTTTTAATTTTTTTTATTTTTTATATTTTATAAAAATAAAAATAAAAAAAAAGGTTTGTTTTCTTTATATATTATTTTTATTTTCTAAAAAAAATATTTTATTTATTTATTTTTTTAATTTTTTTATTATATATTTAAAAAAAAATTGTTTATATATATATATATATATATATATATATATATATATATATATATATATATATATATATATATATATATATATATATATATATATATATATATATCTCTCATATATATATTTGAAAAAAAAAAACGTTTTTTAATATATAAAAAAATTTTATTTTATTTTTATTTTTAATTAATAATTATTTGTTTGAAAATTTTAAAAAAAAAATCAAAATTTTCCTTTATTAGACATAGAAATTTTAGCAAACTTATAGCGAAATGCTTAATTTTCGCTAGTTTACTTGAAGAATCGCTAACAAGCGAAAATTTTTCGCTATGTCCGCGATTTTGGCCTTTCCCGATTTTGTTTAAGCTCATGCTTTCATCCAGGAAACTCCGTTTTAGAGGCGTTCTTGGTACCGTTGGAAAGCTTAAGTGTAGAATCCAAATATGATGACCAGAAAGAACATTTTGACACTTTTATGAAGGTGTAATTTTAAAAATGGTCCAACTGGTCACTGCACCTCTCTCTTTTCTTCTCTAACTTGTTTTATTTGAATCTGACGAATAAGGTGTCGATGGAAAATTGTGAGTCTCCTATCCAGCAATGATCACATCTCATCAAGGAGGTAACACTTCCTTCTTTAATTTTTCCAATCCGAACCCATTTTCGAACGCTGCAGAGATGTTTGGGTTGGGGAAAGTTAGCAAAGGAAGTGGATTTTGTATTTATGTTTTGTTATTATTTTGTGCAAGCCCATTTTGTGATGTTCAGTGGTTTCTTGGGTCCCCTTTCTACAAAGATGTTATACTTTATAGCTTACTTTTACAAAATTCGGGCCCGTTTTTGCAACAAAATTTTTTGTGGTTTTGCCTAACCCGTGGTTTGAAAAATTGAAGCTTGTCGGTCATGTGCGTGTTAGATTGGTTCCATGTAGTTGAGTGAATGATTAGTTGAATTCTTTTTATTTCGAGCCTTTTTCTTCCACCTTTAGCTAACCACACAGGCACATTAGATTTCAATGATAAATTTGAAAAAGCATGCAACCTGTTCACTTTGCATAACCTACCTAGTTTCATTGACCGCCTTTAATAGGTTAAGGACCCCTATGGAAAAAGAAAAAGAAGAAAAAGAAAAAGAAATGAAAAAGAAAAAGAAAAAGAAAAGAAAAAGAATAAAAATTTCAACGCTTTGCCTTGAAACCCGAGCACGGTCCGAGGGGTATATGGCAAGCGCACTAACCAGGTGCCACTAAGCCTTCAGCGGTTGGGGAGTCCATGAGCAGTGTTAAGTTACATGGGTGGATAGGTGGAGTTTAGCAAGGATTGTGAGTCTTTGGAGTCTCGAAATCATTAGTCAGGGGTGAAACTGTAGAGTTTGTGGCGAAAGATCCTTATGACTTGGTGCCCTAAGCCTTAATTGGTTGGGAGTCATCGGTAGATCCCGTTATGGACTTTGGTGGTCGTTCCTCGACATTACTATCGCAAAAGAATTGTGGAATAAGAGGTGGGTCCTGATCTATTTAGGTTGGTTATGCGCTGGTCGTGGTTCTGCGGCTAGGTTGGGGGGAGAGTGCGGTTCCAGCCCGAGTTTATTGTTGCGAGCTAATCAAATAAACACTTAGATTTTGGTGGAAGTTTACGGTTGAGTCATCGAGGAAGAGAGCTCTTTTGACACTCAATTTTTGTATGGCATTCATTCTCTCATGATAGTTATTGGACTTGGCTTTGATATTGATTTTCCTTAGGAGTTGAGCATTAATCATTCACAACCTTTTTGAAATATAATTTTTGTGAACATTATTTTGTTATCGTTGTATGCTCTTTCTTTCATTGCTAAGGGACTAGATATGTGTAGGTTGGGGGGTGTGATTAGTGCCCAAAAAGTGCTATTTTGAGCCCTATTTATTATAGGTTTTGAGTGCTTTTTGTATACTAATCATTCTAATTTACCCGATTTGCACATTAAGGTCCCTACTATTTTAATGATCGCATTTTGTGGCAAATTTGCGATTTTGCGAGCTAATTATGCCAAAATTGTTAGTCGATCAAGCACGAAGAATTGATCAAACTCGACATTGCGGATCAAAGATCGGAAGGAAAGAAGAGCAAAATGTGAAGAAAAACACCCGGCTGCGGGAAAAACATTCCTGCGTGCAGCACATTCTGCCTCGGCGCCTTTGTTGGCCTAATGCGGCCCACTGTTCTCTTGCATCTCACGCTTTGTTCTTTTTGTTATAGTTTTGGTTTCTCCTTTCTACCCTTGTTGTAATCACTTATGTTTGGATTATGGTATTTCACTTGGTTTGTAAGGCTACATAAGCCATTTTGATACACTGTTGAGCGACGATTTTTTTGCTGTAAATAAAATTAGGGCTCCGTTCTCCCGTTTTTCTGCTTTTCTCTCATTTTCTCTCCCTTTCTTGATTACTTGACACCCTCGAGGATGTGACTTGGAGGATGAGCGGCCCAAAACCACTCCTTCTTGAGTAAAGGCTACGGAAGGATCTGTGATTCTTTGGTGGTTCCCACATTTTTCCTGTGAGTTTTATATTTTGGTTCCCAATTTTCTAACTTTAGGTTTAAAGCTTTTTGATGTAATTTCTTTGGCCAATACTTTGCAAGCTTTTAAGGTTTAGTGTATTCTTATCTTTAGATACACTAATATCCATTAGTTGCCATTTACGAGCCACTGAGGTAGGTTAAGGGGTTAGGTTTTCACTGTAAGTGCATCCACTTTGATCAATACTTGGTAATCTTTTAGGGTTCAGTGGATTCTTATTTTTAGATCCATTGAGACTCATTAGTTACCCTTTACGAATCATTGTAGGATGAGTCATGATAGATTTTCACTGTAGGGAACCATAAATGTTAAATAAATGCTTTTACATCAAAAGGGAAAATTGTATTAGGGTTTTAGGTTTTAAATAAAGTGAAGATCGGATTGGGAGATAACTATATGTCATCCTCCACAGACGAGGAAAATTAACGGGGACCTCTTAGTTAGCACAGGATCTTAAACTCGGTGGCCCGGTAGCAGGAGTTCTATTTTACATTTTATTTTATTTCTTTTCAGTTTGCAAACCACCCTGACCTTTGTTTTACTGACTTAAAATCGAACCAAATTCACCATTTTGGCTTCACTCAAATCATTTGTCTGAAGAAAGAAAACTCATCCACGTGTTGACCCTATACCTTTATCTTTGCGGTAGCTTGACTCTGACGATAGGAGAATATAGGATACAAATTTGTTGATTCAGGATCACCACTGCTTTGTGTACGAATCAATGAGAGGGCATGAAAACTTACCTCCAGACCTCCACCCCGGTGACCCTCCTCTTCAAGGAAATGGAGCTTTGTGACATACCTTGGTTTGTCATCACCCGAGTATGTTTGGATTCTTAGAGAAAATGAAAGAAAATTAAAGAAAATGAGAAGAAGAAAAAAGAAAAAGCGAGGAGAACTTACGGTGCTTGTATTTCCACTAAGCCAAAAGTTCAAAGTTCCCCAAAAAAGAGTTACAATTCTCCAAAACATAGGAGCTTATATAGAGTTTTTCTTGGCCAAAAAATACCATTATGCCCTCAAAAAAGCATTAGACAAGAGGGTAAATGGAAAAAAAAGAAAGAAAATCAAAGTATGAGAGAGGATCTCGCATGAAGTTGGCAATGTGCCAAGAGTGGCACCAATGCGATTTTCTGCACGGCGGGAGTACCGATCTTACAGTGGCACGGTGCCAAAGTGGCACCGGTGCCAAAATTGCCAATTTCGCATGGCACCAATTTTCACACTCTTCTTATTCCATTCCTCTTTTTGCTCCATTCTTCTTGAGGTTCCTCTTGCACTCCTGTTCTTCTAAGTTGCAATATGGCTTTGAACTTGGCTTGGATTCATCGTGTTCAACTCTGTCCTCAGTCCGTCCAGAAGATGGAGAAGTGTTTGGCCTACAAAACTACCAAAACACCTACAAAATGCTATTGAAAAGTAACACAATAAGGACATCAATATGCCAATTGGGTTATTTGGAATGATTAGTACCTAAAAATTATACGTAAAACCTACGATAGATATGCCTCGAAAAGAGCACTTTTAGCTTAATCACATAACCACGTGCTAGTCCCTTAGCAATGAAAAACACCTAACCAAGAAAAAGAAAGTATGTAGACAAAAGTGTGGGTATAGGTAATGCTCCTTCAGTGTCAAGGTTGGAGCCACTGCATTAAAATCGGTTTGAGGAAGCTGCGTGCCATACGAGATCAATTGTTGGGGCGGTGTTCACCGAGGAATCGACACGAAGCTTCCACAGGAGTGCTAAGTGTATAGGGGATCAGTTTGCATCCAATAAACTAACTAGGCGCTGCTCACCGACTGACTACGCTAATGCCTTAGAAGGGTGACCAACCAAAATAGAATCGATTCCACTCTTATTTCATACCTTTTCTAAAGTAATGTAGGATGCAATGCTGAGAATTCAACCTCACCAAAGTCCATATAATGAGGATCCACCGATGACTCCCAACCAACTAAGGTTTAGGGCATCAAGCCAAAAGGATCTCTCGACCACAGGCTACGGGCTTCACCTCGAACTACGAATGATTTTGAATTTCGACACCTCCTGACTAAGCTAAACTCCACCCCATCCACCCATGTAGCGAGCACTATTCGGTGGCTCCCGACCAGTTGGTTCGAGCTGGAGCTTTAAGGCTTCATCTATACATACCCCTCGGACGATGCTCGGGTTTCGAGTGACGTCGCGGCTTTAACAAACTCTTTTCTTTTTCTTTTTCTTTTTCTTTTCCTTTTGAGGCATATTGGTCTTCTTTTATGGGGAACCGCAACCTATTACAGGTGGTCACCTAAACTAAGGCTAGTTTTGCTAAGTAAAAAGGGGGTCAAGCAGCTCTTTAGCCTATTAATGAAAACTGATGTGCACTGTGTGTGGCTAGCTCTCGGTGGAAGAGAAGGGGCGAAGACAGGGGACTTATTGACCTGACAATTAGATAAGTATGGAACTAGGCTAACAAAACACAATAACATGCAATGCTCCAATTTTTCAACTTTTGGAAGAGACAAAACCACAAAAATATTGGGGCAAAAATGGTTACAAAAGTGCAGAAAAATGTAGTTGTATGGTATATTTCTATGTCGGTATATTTCATGAAATTATCGGCTTTTTCAAAAGAAATTGTGGTACCTCCGATAGAAGATGAAACGAGCAGTTCGAACCGGGGAGAATGGCATGGCTGAGCAGTGCACCTGCTACCTTTGCAATGCGGGAGGAAAATGAAGAGATTCTCCCACCTTGCTGCAACTCACGCAACATTTCAAAACGAAATTGTGATAAGATAAGCTTGTAAATGTGAAAATATTTGAAAAGGAAATAGGTAAAAGTAGTGTCACCCACTAAAGCCCAATTAAGACTTAAAATATTATAAAGTAAAAATTTCAACAAGAATTTGGAGTGGTCTCCGAATTCTTTACGGGGGCACTCGGTTGTGTAGCCATTGGATCTCGAGGAGGGTCCCGGAGGAGAAGCTCCACTGCTCCTCCACGCATGCAAAGGGTGTGTGTCAGCAGTGCCTTCATGCTCAGCCTCCCTTGCTTCAAAGTAACTGGTCTCCAGGCGCTAATGGACTGGCCGCAGAGTGAATAGCGGATTCTTCATTAACCCGCCTATCGCTCTCCATCAATTCTTCCCGTTGTTTGCCAATATCATGCCTTCCTACCCGTGTAGCACTTAGGCAAACTTCATTAGATTTGCTCCCCTCATCCTCAGCTGGTTTTTGCTTGTTGCCTAGGTGGAAAATATTAAGCTCCAGTGTCATGTTGCCAAATGTGAGCTGCATGACCCCATTTCAAGAATTGATACGAGATTTGATGTGGCCAAAATGGCTCTTCCTGAATATAATAAAATTTGATCGTGCCTCCCGCCACCTGCTCGTGGTCGAGAACCACGAAATCCACTCTGATAGTAGAACTTATCTACTTTTACCAACACATCCTCTTACTATCCCTTGCATTTTCACTAAACGATCGGCTTAAGGATGTGGTGATGTCGTTGGTGCCTCACTTTCCTCCCAAACCTAGCTACCTATACACCGAGTATGGCGTAGTCGACACCGGCACCCAAGTCTAACAAAGGTTTTGTCAATGCGTTCCTCCAATGTTAATCGAGATAGTCAGTCCTCGGATCCTCGTATTTCACCATTGCCTCTGCAGATCGATGATGGAGCTTCAACTCGTCGCTTAATGCCTGGGCAATGCCCACCTTTGATCAGACAGTAGATCTTCAAAACTTGCATAGCAGTGGACTCTGGTTCTCGACATGGATGTCCTGGGGTATGGGTGGCGGGCTTCACCTTCACCCATCTTGTGACTTCTAGGATGCCCCGTCGTCGGATTCTTTCGCTTCTAGCAAGCTGGGGGAAATGGAGGTGGCATACAAAGGCTTCACTGAGTCTCCTTCAAGAAAATGTTCGCTTCCACCCTTCCCTTTTCCTCGGTTTTTTCAACAGTTTGGGCATCAAGTTGATTCAACCCTTTTCCACTTCTTAAGGTAATGACAGCTTTGACTTCATATCCATTTTGGGGAGGTTCACCGAATAGCCTTCCGGCCTAATGACTCTCGTTGATTTGGCAATGAAAGTGGAACCTCCCCGCTCTCGCCGCCGGGATTTCCATTCTTGTTATGGATGTGCCCAAAGCCGCCAATTCTAAGTAGTTACTTTCCACCCCATCTATTCTCTTGCTCAAGGGCCTTTGCATTTTCTAATTTTTTGTTCAACTCGAGCAATATGCCTTGCCTCCGTATAAAATTTCCTAAATTCCCACCTCGTCAACCAAAACACTGCTCTGTCGTAGAGGCACAGGGTGGTTGCTACCGTCAGGCTCCCTGGAACATGCCTGACGGTCAGGCTTCCAGGAGGTTCGTGGTTCCTCCAACTGGATTATATGTCGCCATATTTGGCATCAACTGGGTGGCCTATTTCGCCCACAACATTTGATATGTTCATGGATTTCAACCTCACCGAGGAGCACCGACGCTGCCTCCTCGCTAATCAGCTGATCGCAATCAAGCATGGTCAGTCCATGGAGGGACTCAGTCACCGTCGGACCTCAAAAAATTTTTCCTTTCCGCTTCCACCCTCCCAGCCAAGATGGATAACTTAGCCTTCATTTCCACACATCCTCCGCAGCAGGTCAGATGCCCTTCGGGTAGCCGAGGTCCCATTCCTGTCTCGCCTCCCGGGATTGGCACTGGTCCCAAGCCTTGGATAACTACCACATAGTCAGGTCCACGGCCTCATCCTGATTTTTTTGCTTAAAGTCCTCCACACACGGTTCTAACAGCTTGCTTCATGGCGGACATTCCATCATAAAATGATTCACCAAGATCCACGATCAAATCCACGACGGGCATGCACCGAGGGTCTGGTGATCTCTCCCAAGATCGGGTAAAGCCATTGTCTCTGAGTCGTAAAAGTGCAAGATTTGTCTCTTCAAATTATCAGTCTTGTGGTGCACCGAAGAATTTCTTCAAGAATTTACCGCAGCCTCCGCCCAATTCCTAACGTGTTCTACTTCAATGAATTGGGTCATATTTGGCTTTGTCTGAGGGTCAAGGGGGAAGGCTTACTTTAGTAGCTCCATGTCGATGGCACCCTCAAGGTGGTGCATACTTCCTCAAACTCCTAATATACTTAGTGGACTTTACTCTCTATACCATGAAAGGTCGGGAGCAAGGGGCACTAGGTGTGGTCTCATAGCACTTCTCGCTGTGGAATTATGCATGAGGGTACCGCACCCCGGTGGGCGATGTGATCCTCATGTATCGGGAGCAGGCACAGGTTTCTTTGCACCCTCGTCGACCGGTGGGCTCGCTCCCAGTGGAGGGCCCATCCATCGCCAGTATACTTAATCTCAAAACCCTGCTCCTGTGGGACACTAGTTCTCTCTAATCTGCCTATAGTGTTCCTATCCCAAGATTGCATAAAGTCCTACGAAAACAGCACAAGACAAAACACAAGACAAACACAAGGCTACCAAGAAATGTTACTGTTAGCTAAAAAATTAACAAGAAGCCTTTGGTATGACGTATAAGAATCAACTCAACTCACATGAACCCGCAGGGGAAATAAAGTAAAAGCAAAAGTGTTTAGATTCACCATCTGACGAGATCACAAGCTTAACAATCATCATCATGACTACAGAACTTTAACTGAGCCATTTGATTCAGCCATTAGTGGCCATAGAATCAACAAAATTTTATCTCAGTGTCCTACCCGTCAGCTAGGCTAACGCAAAGATACTTCGCTTCAGGTCGTAACACGATTCGCTTCGTGAAACGAAGTGCAAATGTGTTTAAAATGGCATTGATTTCGGGGTTTTGTTCAAACAAAGTAATGGATGGTTGTAAAATGCATATAAATAAAGGAAAATTTAGAAAAGCAAGACTCAAGTTCGTCACCGATTGATTTTAAGGTGTATTCATGCTCCCTGCTTGTTTCCTCGCTGATAATGACCTATAGTCGCTTCAAACCGGACCCGACTAAACGTTAAACCCCAAAATTACTCCTCATGAGATATGGCATTCAAGGAGCATTCAAGTCCCTACCACAAAGTATAAGGGCTCCTCAAAGAGGCAACCTACGACAACTATCAGAGACAACCAAGTGGGATGACATTGATCTAAGAGATTAAGCATCCATCAGAATCAATAAAGCTTTTGCAGTACAAATACACATTGGCAAGGTTGGATCTAGGAGGTTTCAACCTAAAGGAGATGCAAGGAGCGTTAAATGCTCATAAACGAGTGTGATAAATGAGAGGGCATGAAAACTTACCTCCAAACCTCCACCAAAGGACCCCTCCTCTTCAAGGAAACGGAGCTTTTAGTTACATACCTCGGGTTTGTCATCACCAAGGTATGCTTTAATGTTTCAGAAAATATGAAAGAAAATTAAATATAAAATGAAGAAGAAAAGAAAAGCTGAGAACTTATAAAAATGTATTTCCTCTAAGCCAAAAGTTCAAAAGTTCCAAAGTTAGCAATTCTCCAAAACATAGAGCTTATATAGAGTTTTTCTGTGCAGAAAATACCATTATGCCCTCAAAAGCACAGATGAAAGAGGGTAAAAATGGAAAAAAAGAGAAAGAAAAATCAAAAAGTAGGGAGAGAGTGGATCTCGCGATGAAGCCGGGTAATGTGCCAAAATTGGCATCGCGCCAAAATCGGGCACCAATGCCACCCTTCGCACCGCCAATCGCACTGAAAGCCAAAATCGCACCAATGCCAAAATTGGCACCAAAGCCAAAATTGGCACTAATGCCAAAATTGGCACCAATGCCAATTTTCCTCCACCAATGCCAAAATTGGCACCAGTGCCAAAATTAGCACCAATGCCAAAATTGGCACCAATGCCAAATTTTGCCAATTTTCGCATGGCACCAATTTTCCTGCTCTTCTTCTTCCCTTCCTCTTCTGCTCCTATTCTTCTTCAGTTCCTCTTCTACTCCTGTTCTTCTAAGTTACAATATGGCTTTGAACTCGGCTTGGATTCATCGTGTTCACTCCGTCTCGGTCCCATCTCGGATGGAAAAAGTGTTTGGCCCGCAAAACTACCAAACACCTGGTAAAATATATTAGTAATCACAACAGATACTTTAATATGCCAATTAGGTTATTTCCGAATGATTAAGGCCTAAAAAGGCCTAAAACCTAATATGAATATGCCTCAAAAGAGCACTTTTTAAGAACACCAATAAGAGGTAAGTTATCGAACTCATATAATTATAGAAATGCCTACACAAGCATACTGAATTTGATATGGCACCTGTATTACGTGGGCAGCACGCTTTTAGTACTTCTAAGATTTCCGATTAGTGCTGACAGACTCGATTTGAGTTTAAGATATTAGTACTTCTATCTGCTTAGTACTAAGATTTCGATTAGTACTTCTAAGATCTCGATTAGTACTTCTATGATTCTCCGATTAAGGCGACATTCGCCGTTATTTCAAGACTTCAGTTGCGTTACTAAGATCAAGATCATCAGATAGATCTTTCAGATACTTATCAGGTTGGTGGTCTTACCATTTATTATTGATCGCTTCTAGTATTCCTTTAGTTATATGAAAATAACTCAATGATGAATAAGAATAAACGAATGTGTATCGCTCGACCAGACACCGCTGCATCTCTCAATAAGAATAAGTTCTCAGAATCTCTACTGAGATCCGAATACATAAACCCGTTATAAGTATAAGACGTGTATAAGTCCATTATATGAATGCATGGAATGGAGACCTATTGTTATACGCCGATTATAAATGTGTTATGCATACTATATATTTTCCCAATTAAGTTGTAAAGCTTAGCACTGCTTTAATCCGTGTGCATGTAAGGAGATTCGGTGATCTTCCGCATTCCATCGCCAAGACACGAGCAGAGTCTGTCATCGTAGGTCTATGCTCGACGCTAATGTAATATTTAGCTTTTGAATATAAACTGGACTCGACATCGATATGTGGACACTGTAAACACTACCTGGTAGTTTTTATTTTGACTTTTTGTATGGCGGATGTGTTGATATATCATAAGACTCGATATACCAATGTCTAATTAGCGTGCAAAGGGTCCCAAGATATACCGCATCTAACTCCTGCCTCAGATCCGCCAATAGGGTCGCTCGAATAGCGGCGTGACAATACCACGCCTAAGGAAAAGTTCTGGAACCCGTGCTATCTGGGGATGAGGACCGGTTAAGATGTCGCAACACACCCACGCGCGACCCGAGGATCTTAATTTAAGGTCCACTCCGCCAACTCTGGCCTCGTATTCAAATTCATGCGCCACCACACCCGCTTGACGATATCGGGAACAGTCTCAAGAGCACCTGCCGTTCTCGGTCAGATGGATGCCAATGTGAGTCGAGACGCCACCATTCACACTAGCTAGGACCTTATCACGTAGTAGTTGGCTCAGCTCCTCCCTCTTCACACACCACCACCGTATCCGCCACCGCAGTAATTCTCCTCGAGACGACATTTCACTTATTTTCTTTTTTTCATCGAGGACACCGTCGCGGTTCGGGGGCATATGTGTGCAAAACTGCTGCCTGTTATTTTGTTTATTGTTATTGTATTTTTTTTTTTATCTTTGCATGTTATAAGGTTTCATCTATTTTAGTTATTTTGGGTTTTAGTTTGAGTTAGCATGTTTAAAGACTGAGCCCTATCCCTATGTACCAACATATTTTATTACGGTGATTTCAAAATCAGCTTTTAATTGCTCTCACTCTTAGTCAATATAATTGCTACAAAAGTGGAGTCATAATAACTGCGTAAAACTGTTTCCAATTAAATAGGGAACTCCAAGGTTGTTTTGACAATCGATCAGATTAGCAAGTTGTGAATATCCATGTCCTGGCCGCCCTTTAGATCCTCATAAATCAATTCCCAAAGCATGCTATCGCACGCACACACACGCATCTGGGGTATAAGCCACCTGCACTCATCAGTACAAGAGTTATATGAACCTCTGGGAAGTTAAACACCTATGATGGGACACCTAGAAAAGAGATCACCTTGAGCCCCAAAATGATATGAAAAAATATTACGTATGGTTTGGAATCGTTGATCATCCAACCCGAATCTCGTGCATAATCCGAGGATTTTCAAAGCCTAATTCTCGAAAATAATCGCCGGAGCTATTTCACTTCACTCACATGGGATGTAGGATGGATGATTTTTAACATTCTAAGACCCGAGGTTTGGCTGAGTGTTCAGGCGAAGTTCTAGAAAACAAATGCCCTGCAAGCCCTTAACCAACTACGGGAGTAAACTAATGGATCCTCGTTATAAAGAACTCTCACCTAAAACCTCTCGTACTAGTATCAGACGCCTTAAAAATACCTTAGATTTTTGTAATAAAAAATTATTATATATATATTCCTATATAAAATTGAGCTAAATAAAGTATTTTTCCGAGAATCAAGCATGAATATCAATAAATGATTATATAGCTAAGATCCAAATGCAAATATTATATGCTAAATGAGAATTGATTGGACCCGAAAATTTACCCAAGTGTAAAGGGCAAATTTGAAATTTGTAAAATGAGGACCTAAGGGCCAATTGTAAATAAGTTTATGTCTATGTAAATAGAGAGTCAAGTGCAAATAAAAATGAAATATGGGCTATAAGCAACAGAGAAACTTAACAAAAGAATGCATTTTTTTTTTTTTTTGTGGCCAAACAAGGCCCAGTGAAAATAAGTGACTCTAAGACTAAAAAAATGAGAAAATGAAGGTGTAAAGGGCCAAACACGGCCTTCACTTAAAATGAGACAAAGACCAAATGTGGTTCGGGAGCTCATTCGACAACCTGCTATAAGGAGAGGAGAAAAGAGAGAAGAAGAGGCCAGGCCTGGGAAAGATCAAGTTCTAGGTGTGGTTTCCTTCCCACTTCTTGCTCCTTGTGATTAAACAACTTAGAAGCTGAGATTTGAAGAGGCAAGGTAAGAAAACAAAACCCTAGCTTCATCTTTGTTATTGATGTTGGGAAACCCAAATGTGGATAAAAGAGCTTTCTTTGGTTTTAAATGAGTTTTGGGGTTGTGTTGTATTGAGTTTTGAAGAGTATTTTTGGTTGATTGCTTGTGTAATGTTTGGTAAAAGGGAAATGTTGGGTTTTCAAAGGAAATGTTGAGAAAATTTGTCAAACCTCTGTTCTTGTTTTGGCTATAAATTGCTATAATCATCCAAATGAAGTGATTCCAATTGCAAAGAACCATAAGAGATAGTACAAATTGTATAGAAGGACCAGGATAAATTGTAGTTATAAGGCTCCCAACATGGCTTGAAGGTGAGCCTGGTGAAGCTCACGGCGTGCTCTGTTTTGAGTATTGTTATAGTGTTTCGGGCTGTTGAGTTTCACTCATCCAAATTGCAGATCTGAAAATTCCTGGGTAAAAATAGACTCTAGGGAATAAGTTACTGGAAGGAAGTGTATGGGAAATTGTAATGTCTCAAAGTGCCCAGAAATTTTTCAAAGTGGAGCTATAAGAACACCGACCGCTTGCAAATCGAGTAGTCTGGATGTAAAATACAATAACTTGAGTTTTGGTGATCCAAATTGGATTATTCTAGTTGTAAAGGAAACCTTAGAACCATAGATTAAAATGAGTAGAAGGAAATATTACCAAATTATGGAGTTAAGACCCCTAAATTGTGGGGAATAATGAGGTAACCGAGTGAGTTGGGCATATCAATATTTGGCATTAAAATGCACCGAGTTTGGTCGATCCAAATGAGATGATTCAATTCCTACTAAAATAGACTCCATAGAGATGAAATGTTCTTAAAGGAAGCATGGAGCAAATTATGGCTCTATGGTTCCTATAAATTTTTCTGGCCGGAGGTATCTGCAGACATAAACTCCCACCAAAAAAACCTCTAAAATAAATCAACTCATTACATGTTATGGATTGTCATTGTATTCATAGTAATGACAAGGAGGAAAGCTCCGCATTGAAGTCGAGATTCCAAGATCAAAATCAAAGTGAGTTGATTTTGGTTTGCTCTATCTTCTCCATTCTCAAGCTTCAAGATTTGAAACCATTTGTTCTAAATTTACTAAGAAAACATATTGAATTGCTTGCACTGTCAAGAAATTGATTGCGGGAAATGCTTGCAAATGAAAATTGCATGAGTATTGAATTAATCGTTTATACAAATGTACATATTGTACCGATGTTGCTATAAAAGATTAATGTCTCTTAATTAAATGTTAAACATTTAGTTCGTATGAAGGTTAGATTGGTATACCACTAGGTCAAAATATAAAGATCGCGAACGATCAGACGATGTGTCACTCCGATCGTAAACACAGACCGTGATTTTAGTGTTTTTCTATTTAATTGATTTTTTTAATAAACTGGCCAAAGAAATTCAAATGACCGTGACCGTGTTATAAACTATATTTTTATAATTTTACTATAATCAAATGGGACTGTGGTTTAATGATTCCAATATCCTATATATCGAAAAATGATAGGCTAAATTTGTGAAGTGCAAAATCGACTCGATTTTGAGATTGTTTATACATTGGTATTGAAAAGTATGATTTGCGATATCGAATGAAAATATATCAGGAACATGATTTGGTTATAAATGACGAAAACATATGAAAGTGTATATTTGGAGTGATCAATGAATCATAAAATGATCAATATGAAATATGTATATGTATTGTATCGACATTGATCATCTAAAAGATTTGAAAGTTGTTTAGTAAACTGATGATTTTTGATTTAAACCGAAACCAAGAATGAATTAGAGTAATCATTAAGCATGAAAATGTTTATATGTAGTTTATTCAAAAGAAAATTAATCAATAGATTTAAAGCAAGATCTATGTCGGAGTCTTAAAGAAAGAAATTGATGAGTATGTTCCACATATTCATTCACCCATATCTCTTTTTCAACACGATATTTTGTAAAAACAATTTCAACTCTGAATATCTATTTTGTAAATTACTTTTGTGCGCTGATGCGCTTTATAGTAATTGTATACTGGTATGAATGAAATGAAATGGGCTTACCCCTTTAAAAACGCTCAAGATATTCGAAAAGGATTTATGTCAACTAAAATGTGAATTATATGTTTTTTGATAAATGATTTTGGATAAGGTGATCGGAAAGGACATTAGAGCAACCCGATCCGTTTCAATCTCACAATCCGCTCAGTCAGAAAGGGTGTACACTTAAAGTGGTATCGAGCTCAGATTTAGTTTCTAAAGGTCTTAACGTATTTTTAAAAGGATTTTGAAATGGTATATTTGACATAGTTATCAGATTTGGTATTACTAAAGGATGACATGACTCTAACTAGGACCCTGGTTGGTCTCTTAATAGGACAAACATTATGGTATATCCCCCAGGTCGGCGGGCGACCAAGGGAGAGTGGGAGAGATCATTCCATCAAAATACGTAGAGTATGAGTTTGAGATTTGACTGAAGCCTTTAAGGAGTTTGATGATTTGTACTGAATGCTATCCCAACACCAAAGCGAGAAGCCAGATTGTAGAATGAAAAGAGGACCTTAAGGACAATCGAATGAGGATGAAGTAATCTTTTCAATTTCACGAGAGGTCAAACCACCTCTCTAATGTGATATTCGGCAGCCTCACCGCTGTAACAATGGTGCAGAAGGATGCGGAAGCCTATTTGGCTTATGTGATTGGAAACCGAAAAGGCAAGGCCTAGTGTATCCTGTGATCCCCACCGTTAGTGACTTCCCCGCATGCCTCCCAAGAGTTTGATCAGCCTCCGCCGCAGGGAGATCGAAGCTGTTATCGATTTACACTAGGTGCCACACGCATCCACATAATCAGACGAATGGCTCCAAAGGGAGCTAAAGGAATTGAAATTGTAGTTGCAAGAACTACTAGAAAAAGGGTTTATTCGACCGGGGTATCACCATAGGGAGCTCCTATGCTTTTTGTTAAGAAGAAAGATGGTAGACTTAGGTTATGTATCAATTATGCATAACCCAACAAGTCACTCATAAAGAATAAGTATTCGCTATCTTAATTGATGATTTGCTTGACTAACCGAAGGTGCAAGTATCTTTCAAGATCGACTAGCGATCTCGTATCATCGCTGGAGAATTAAAGATGTGGATGCATAAAACGACGCCCGAACTCGCCATGACATTATGAGTTCCTCAGAATGCCGCTTGTCGACAAATGCTCCAAATGGCTTTCATGACCTAATGAATCGGTTTTCCGACCGTATGTGGACCCAATTGTCGTTCATAGATGACATCACAGGTATTCAAAGGATCTGAAAATCACAACACACACCTTCGTGTAAAGGTCGAGACTTTCAGAAAAGAAAGGGCCAGATGCTAAATCGAGTGCTGTGAGTTTTCATTGAATGGGCGTCCTTTCAGACACCTTATATCGTAAGCATAGAATTCGAAAGATCCAAAGAAGATGGCGATCATCGAACGGAAACCACCGAAATGTCACGAAAGTGCATAGTTTCCGGGATTCGCGGTGTTACTACAAAAGGTTCGCGGCGTTTTGGCGATCACACTCCCGATGCATTTAGACTACCTTAAAAATGAAATTGAATGGGTGAAGAATGTCAAAGAAGTTTTGATACCGGAAGTATTCTAAACCCGAGTTCTATTTCCACTCAACCGACCGCAGAAGTGAATATGTGATCTTTAGTGACACTCACCAAACGGACTCGATGTGTCCTAACGCAAAGAGGGTAAAGTGGCAGCCTGCGCTTCAAGACGGCCAGCCGCATGAAAGAACTACCCCACATTATTGAATTGGTCACATTGTTTGCTGAGGCATTTAGACAACGATTGCATGGAAAGTATCATTAACTCTGCGAGTCTCCGGTGATGCCAACGAGAGTTTAACTCAGATAAATCCGAGACGGATGGAATCGATAAAAGATTACGGATCGTTGATTGATTATCACCTCGAAAGGCTAATATAAAGGGTCGACTTTGAGTAGAAAGACACGTAAATACTGGAGCATTGAATGCTCATTTGTCGCTGACATTTTATGGTACAATGGTGATAGAATTGATATGGAGACCAAGTTTTTTCAATCGAGCTAGAGTGCAATAAAAGAAAGATAGAGAAATACTAAGTATAGTAAGCTGATTGAACGGTAAAGCAATCAGTTTTGCATTAAATGAAGATAGAGCCAGATATAAAGAGGGTTATAAAATTGGACGTGTACCTAATGATAATGATTTGAAGAAAGCCATACTTGAAGAGGCACATAGTGAATCTTTTTCTATCCATCCCGGTAGCACAAAGATGTATCAAGATTTGAAAATGTCATTTCGTGGTCCTGAATTAAAAGAGTAGATGATCGTAGTTTGTAACCAAGTGTCTGTCTACAAAGAGTAAAGGTGCAGAGCATCAGTTCCTTCAAGATTATCAGAGCTCATCGGTCATTCCGAGTGGAAAATGGGACCGAATTACCGGCGGATTTAGTTAGGTTACCATCGACAGGAGAAAGCATGACTTAGTTCAATGAGCGACCATCGACCAAGCCGCCACTTCCTACCGCGAAGAACCGACCATTCACTGACAAGCCAGCGTAGTCGTGATATCAAGCGGAAATATTTGGTTGTAATGGGATTCCAAACATTCATTATTTCAACGAGATCCGTTTACTGAGATTCGGGGAAAATCAGAAGAGCTCGGGGCACCGATCAATTTCAGCAGTGCGTTCCAATCTCGTTGCATTCCGATAGACAATCGTGAGAGAGTGATCCGCATTCGAGTGATATGTGATCAACTATGAGGTAGTCAGATCGACATTACTCCTTAGTTGAATTTTGTATCGCTTCCAATCAAGTATCGAATGGCGCCTCTTACGAGGCTTTATATGGAAGAAAAAATGCGCATTACTCATCAGGTCGACTCGAATCGAATAAAAGAAAGTGATTGGCCCCAACTTGATACAAGAGACTGAAGAAAAAGTGAAATGATTAAAGAAAGATTGAAGGTGGCCACAGATAGACATAAATCATATGCCGATATGAAAAGAAAAGATATTCGATATAAGATCCGTGAAAAATGTTAAAGTATCACCTGTGGGTTAAGGTGATGAGATTTCTTGTGGAAAGGGTAAGTCGAGCCCTAGATTTATCGAATTTATGAAGTAATCGGAAAAGTGGGTCCGCGGCATACCATTTGGCATTACCTCCCACTCGAGAAGATCCATAATGTATTTCATGTGTCCATGTTACTGAGGTACTGCCTGCATCTGCCACATGTAGTCTCCTCCCGAGACAATTGAGCTTAGGTCAATTTCTCCTGACATATGAAGAAGAAAGCCAATAGAGATCTTGGTTATTCTAAAGAAAGAACCTGTGGAATAAGAAGATTCCGTTAGTCAAAAGTGTTGTGGAGAAACCCACAAAAATGAAGAACCCACTTGTGAAAGTGAAGAAGCGATGCGTGACAATATCGCAACTATTTAACAGATTGCAAATTTGGGACGAAATTTTATTAAGTGGGAAGAGTTGTAGCAGCCCAAAAATACTACAGATTTTTATAATAAGATTATTATATATTAGAGTATAAATTAGGCTGACTTATAGGTATTTTCGGGAATTGTTAAATGAATATTGAATAAATGATTATATGGCTAAGATCAAAATGCAAATATTATGGCCTGCTAAATGAGAATTGATTGGACAGGAGAGTGCCCCAGAGTTTTAAAGGGAGAAAAATTTGAAATTTGTAAAATGAGGACACAGGGTCAATTTGTAAATAAGTTTATATGTCTAAAGTGTAAATATGAGGATTGGAAGTGCAAATAAAATGAAATATAGGCTATAAGCAAATAAGGAGAAGCTTTAAGTCAAAGAATGCATTTTTTTGGCCAAACAAAACCTTATGAAAAATAAGTGACTTAAGACTAAAAAAATGAAAATGAATAGGTGTGGAAGGCCGACATGGCCTTACACTTAAAATGAGATAAGACCAAGAAAATGCGTTCTTTGGGAGCTCATTCTTAGAGGCAATCCGTTTTAGAGAATGGAGGAGAAAGGAGGATAGGCTGGGCCTTGAAAGATCAAGATCAATTGGGATTTCTTCCCACTTCTTGCTCCTTTGTGATTAAACAACTTTGAAGTGAAGATTTGAAGAGCAAAAGTAAAGAAAAACTTAGCTTTAGCTTCATCTTTTGTGATTTTGATGTTGGGAAAACTAAATGTGGATAAGAAAGTTTTCTTTCAGTTTGTAAGCGAGTTTTGGGGTTGTTTTTGAGTTGAGTTTTGAAAAGTAAGTATTAGGTGGATTAGTTTGTGTATTTGTAAAAGGGAAATGTTGGGTTTTTCAAAGGAAATCTTGTCAAAATGTTGTCCAAGACCCATGTTCTTGTTTTATTCTATATATTGAAGTTATAATCATCCAAATGAAGTGATTCTAATTGGTAAGAACCATACGAGATAGTTCTACAAATGTATAAGAAGGGACTACAGGAGAAAAATGTCTCTAAGGAGCTAACAATACAGAAGGCTTAAGGTGAGCTCGGGTAGCTCAAAGAGGTTATGCTTTCTGTTTTAGGTATTATTTATAGCGTTTTAGCGCAAGTTGAGCTTCATTCATCCAAAATTAAAGTGATTCAAAATTCTGGGTAAAAATATAATTCTAGGGAATAATTACTGGAAGGAAGTGTGGCAAATTGTAACCCCAAAGTGCGGAGATTTCAAAGTGGAGTTATATGTAAGAACAATCGGTCTGCACTGGAAATTGGAAGTAAATGCGGATGTAAATGAAACTAACTTGAGTTTTGGTGATCCAAAATGGATGATTATAGTTGGAAAAGCCTTAGAACCATAGCGTAAAATGAGTAGAAGAACCGTACAAATTATGAGATTCTGACGAAATTTAAAGGAATGGCTGGAGTGGCAAAGTAGGCTAGTCATATGCCTGACGAGTTTAGCATTAAAATGTCGTAACTTGAGTTTGGTTTATCCAAGGATGATTCCAATTCCTACTAAAAATATACTCATAGAATAAAATTTTCACCGAATTAAGCACTGAGCAATTATGGCTCATGTCCCCGGAAAATTTTCAAGTGAATCGGTATCGGGTAGACGCAAACCACGACCTAAAACTCCTACCAGAATAACCACTAATATGTGATTGTCATTGTATTTGAATTGGGGCTGACGAGGAGGAAGCATTGAAGTTGAGATTAGAAGATGCAGGAATCAAAGCGACAATTTTGGTTTGTTACATTTTCTCTTATTTATTCTCGTTTGAATTTGAACTATTTGTTCTAAATGTATAAGAAAAGCATATTGAATTGTTTTAATTGATTTGAAGAAATTGATTGTGAAATGTTTGCAAATGAAAATTTCATGAGTATTGGAAATTAACCATTTATATAAATGTACATATTGTACTGTATGTTGCTATAAAAGATTTGAACGCCCTTAATTGAATGTTAACCGTTTAGTTTGTATGAAGGATAGATTGATAAACCAATAAGGGTCAAAACCATTAGTGCTATGAGAGCGATTGTATTGATGTGTCAGCTCAGATCGATAGCGTTAACGGGACCGTATTGAGTAGTGTTCACTAATTGATTTTTTAAATAACTAATAGTCACGACAACCCGGCAAGACCAAATGCGTATTATAAAACACGTTTTTATACCGGCTGCGGCCAGCGGGACGTACAATGATTCCGATATCTGTATGTCGAAAACATAGGTTAAATTTGTTAAGGGCGAAACTGAATTGATTTGAGATTGTTGACATATTGATATTGAAAAGCATGATTGCATATTGAAATGAAAAGAGCATTGTGAAATGCAAGATTTGGTTATAAATGATTTATAACATATGAAAGTGCATATTTGGGATGATCAATGAACCATAAATGATTGAATATGAAATATGTATGTATTCACATTGACATTGATCATCAAAAAAAGATCGAGAAAGTTTGTTTAGTAAATTGCATGATTCGGAGGTTTAAATGAAACAAAGAATGGAATTGTATAGAACCCTTAAGTATGAAAATGTTTAAGCGTGTAGTTTTATCTATGTGATGCTGGAGTTGAGCAGGAGCGAAAGCAAGATCGAGGCGTCGAGTCTTAAAGAAAGAATTATGAGAGTTTGACATATGCATTACTTATATCTCTTTTTTGAACATTGATATTTTGTAAAAACAATTTCAACTACGAATATCTATTTTAAATCATTTGAAGGCTTGATATGCCTTTATAGTAATTATATTTTGCATGAATGAAATGAAATGGGTTTATCCCTTTAAAAATGCTTCCGCATATTTGAAAAGGATTTATACCAGCTGAAATTAGCAGCTACGGCGTGTTTTGATAAGCGATTTTGATAAGGTGATTGAGTGACATTAAGAGCAGCCGGGACTCGGTTCGGATGACCAAACAAGTCGGGCGGGAAAGAAAGTTACAAGTACTCTTCCAAGTTGTCTTAGATTTAATCCCCTTAGGAATAGTTGAAGTGAATAAATTAGTGCATTCTCATCCTTCTGAGTTAAGCTAGTCTAAATAGGCAAGTTAAATTCAAGTTTGGGGGTACTGAAGTCAAACTATACATTGGCAGAATCACTCTCAGCTGTACTTAGACTCCTTGGGAAAGATTATTGAGCACTAAAAAGGGAGTTGACTTGCTTGGTCAACCGAGACTGACCTAGTGCAGATTCTTGAAAGTTGAACAACTGAGGTAGTCCTTGGATCTTTTGAACTGGTTCTCGTTGACCCCTTCTTACTGGTATCATGTGTATTACACCTATATTGTCAGTGTTAGTTGCACTTTATTCATGCATGCCCTAGTTAGAGTCTCTTCTTACTTGAGGACAAGCAAGAAGCTAAGTTTGGGGGTGTTGATCGAAGTGAATCATGCATGCATTACAATACAACTTCTATGTGTTTTATAGCTCAACTTTATGATTCACATTTGTATTCACTAATGTGCGTTAATCCATACTATAATGTTTTTATAGAACATGTTGATATTGGGATAAAAGGAAGCTAAACAATAGCACAAAGGGCCGAAGCGAAGCCTGAAAAGTGCGATAGTAGAGACGTCCGATGCAGCGTGAGCACACGGCTGCGGTGTAGCGCTTCACGGCACCGGCGTGGAGGCATACGCTGCCTTGAACCTGAAGGCCAAATTTCGCAGTTGCCTCGATGCGGCCGGCGTGTGAGGTCTCCCATTCAGCGGGCACTAAAAGTTACGATTACCAAGACCATTGGTGGGCCCAAATTCCGAGGTATAAAAAGGAAGTGATTTCAAGGCAAAAAGGGGGGGATTGGAAGGAGACTGAAGACAAGGAGAGATGAATGGAGAGAGATTGGTGAAGGCAGTTCGAGGAGATCCTGAAGGCGAAGCTATACGTATTTCTTTCCCTAACTCGTTTGATGTTGAAAATCTTTCAGTTTGGAATGAAAATCACTATGAACTAACTTTTCTCTCTAGGGTTTTGTCAACCCTAACCGCTATCAATATGAATTTCTATAGTTGTTTCTCACGATTTAATCACATGCTGTTTGGCCAATTATGGCATGCTAATGCTAGAGAGTGCGATATCGAGATGATGACTCACCGTAAGGACACGGGTAAAGCACCAGCAGTGTCAGGGAATGGGATATCCTTCCGAGGAGTCGAGGGTCGAAGTAGAGATCTGATACACCCTACTAGCGAGATAGGCAGCTATATCTCGAGAGAGAATAGCTTGTAGGCAAGATCAACCCGCTAATATAAATCATATGAAATATTAAATAAATGCATTATCTAGGTTAAAATCCATTAGGTGTGGTAGGCGAAGGCAAAACCCTAGTTTTCGTCGCTCGCGATTAGTGCTCAAAGTCTTTATTTTGAGCGCACTGTTTATTTTGGGTTTTGAGCACTTTTTGTTGCTAATCGGCGTAAATTGGCAATTTGCACATTAAGGTCCACTATTTATTCTGCGATCGCATTTTGCTTGGCTAATTTGTAGTTTTACCAGCTATTTATAAGAAATTGTTGAGTGATCCAAGCATGAAGAATTGAGTCGACTCGGCATTGCGGATCAAGACCCGAGGAAGGAAAGAAGAGAAAATACAAAATTGGAGCACCTCACGAGGAATTTGGTTTCTATGAGCAATGTTTATCTGACCACTATTCACAATTCGGCCACTATTCTGTCTGTTTTTGGCCTTTATACTGTTTGTTTCAATTTTTGTTTCTTCCCATTTTGTCCCTATAATAGTTAACTACTTTTGTTCATTTTGGTAATTTGTATTGTTTTAGGGGCAGTATTTAAAGCCCAAGCAAACATTGTAAGGGGAGACTTGACTTTTGGCAATAGAGATACAGTGGGCGAAAGTTTTCCCGCTGCTTCCCCCTTTCTTCATTTTCTTTCCACTTTCTCACTAGTCAAACACCCTCCGAGGATGACAACTCGGAGGATGAGCAGCTAGAACCCCTTTCTCCTTAAAGACGAAGGCTACTGGGTGTTGGATCCTGAGGCAGGATGAGGAGTCCCCTATTTTTCACGCAGGTACTCACTGGGAGATTACTATAGGTCATCCTCCCAAACGCGAGGAAAAGGACCCGAGAACACCTCAGTACCTGGGGACCTCAACCTTAGTCGCCCGATGCTTCAAAGTTCTTTTTCCTTATTTTCTCATTTTATTTTTCGGTTGTAAACCACCATACACCCTTTGTTTTATCAAACTAAAAATCCAAACCAAATTCACCATTTTGGCCTTCAGCATATAAATCATTTGTGCGAAAAAACACATCCTGAGTTCGACCCTATAAACAGCTATCACAGTAGTAGCTTTACTCACGATAAGAAAATTTATGTTATAAATTTTGTTGATTCGAACATCTCTTGTGGCACAGAATCAAATGGTACATTTAGAGATGGTGCCTAAGTGCATTAATGGTAAATGGAACACTTGTGATCCTCATCACAAATCTTGGTGAATTTCTTTTATATTTCTTGTCAGTTTTTTTTTAGTTTTTCATTTCATTTGGTAAAAAAAAAAAAATTTGCTGCAGGATTGTTTGTTTTGTCTTGTGTTGCCTTGTTCTTGCTGCAGGAGTGCATTTTGGCTTGAATTGTAGTCCAATGGAGTACCTAGAGGGAGAGCAACACTGTTAGTACCCAATAGAGAGAAATCCCAATGCATATAGGTCCATGAGGGACTATAGAAATCCTCCATGGGTGAGTGCACCTCTTACATGGTGCCTCCAACAAATGCACCATATGGAAATGCTTTCAACCCTAGTTAGGGGAACCACACAAATTCCTTATGGGAACCAAGACCTCCATAGTATGCACCTCCTCCACATCCAAAGTATGCCTCTTCATCTCAGCCTCAACCACCACAGTCAACCTCTCTAATGGAACAAGCCATCCTGAACCTCACCAAGCTAGTGGGTGACTTTGTGGAAGAGAAGAAGACATTCAATGCCCAATTAAGTCAAAGAATTCATACTGTGGAGAACTCCCTTGACAAAAAATTAGATAGGCTTCAAAGTGAAGTGGGTCAAAAATTTGACAACCTGCAAGGTGAAATTGATCAGCAATTTGACAACCTTCAGTGCTCATTTTCAAGGCTTTCCAGTCAGCAACATGTTCATCAAGAGGAAAATCCGAGAAGAAGAGTGCACGATTGACACCGGTGGAGGAGGAGCAATGTAAGCAATGAGGTGAAGCAATATTCCCATTCTTGCCAGGCGAGGAGGGCAGTGGAGAGGAATAGTGGAAGGACCCAGCATATCCAGCCAAGCCAATCCTTATAAATTTGGATCTAAGTACCTTGGCAAAAACAGCCCATGCGATTGCATCTGCCCATTCACGCAGCATAATCCATACCCAAAGCTCCTGTGCCAAGCTAAGGCAGTTCATCATTGCTTGTTCGAACCTAAGAAGATAGTGGCCTCTATTCAAGCCTTTACTTACAGCGTGAACACTAGCATTTGCTCACATTGTAGCACAGCGGATGTGGATTAGTCTTGGTTCGGTTGGAGCTTTGAACCTCAGCATTTCTAAGCTCCACGGTTCAGCGACCTCAGATGCTTGAGGGAATTGGTTTGGGGAGACCATGATCTCCCCACTTTTTGTTTTCATTTTCTTGTTTATCTTATTTTATTTTATTTTATTTTGATTTCTTTATTTTTTAACCCAGATTTTCTCCTAATTTTTAATTAATCTTTTGTTTTTTAAGGTTAATTTTCATTTTTCTGCATTTTTATTTTTCTTGTGTTATTTTTACAGGTTTTTGCTTAATTTTTGGAGCAGAAGGCAAAATACATAATTTTTGTAGGTTGCACTGTTCCTGCAAAATTTCACAACATGCACTGTTACAGGTTGGTTTTGGCCGTGCCTTTGTTCGCTATTTTGTTTTTATGATATATATATATATATATATATCAAATAAAATAAAATAAAAGTCCCTACCAGTTGCAAATTTTCCTTGCGATCGCGGGTTGCAAATTTTCATGACTCTTTTGCACCCCTCATTTTGTTTCGCTCATAGCTTTCTCATTCGAACTCCGTTTTGGCGTTTGATACCGTTGGAAAGCTTAGAGTGTAGAATCCAAATATAGCCAGAAAGAACACTTTTGAAATTATTATAGAAGGGTGTAATTTTAAAAATGCTCCAATTGGTCACTTTTCCTCTCTTTTTCTTCTCCTAACTTGTTTTATTTGAAGCCCAGTACTAACCTTATAAATCCAGAGATAGTGTCAATTTTATGATATAGGGGTGTATAAGGCGCCAAGTGTCATATTGTAATATTTTGGAGACTAAAATATGAAATGAAATTATGGAACAGGTTTGTGTATGAGAACAAAGGGTACAATGGTCATTACAGCAAATGGACTAAATATGAAAATCATTAAGTGTGAAGATGGAGGCCATAGTACAAATAAAGTAAGTTACAATTACAAAATTTAAGAGATGAGGGCTAGTTGCAATTTATGACAAGTTGATATTATAATAATGGGAAAAACAAAAGCAAAATTCATTTGGTCTCAAAAGTTTGCCCTAGCAAACCCGTAGAGGAGAAAGAGAGCCCGAGAAAGGAAGAGAGGGAGGAAGAAGGAAGGAGAAGCCCGAAAATCAGGTATGTTGTTGTCTTAGAATCAAGTGTATTTGATTTTAGGGCTTTAATGAGAGAATAGATGCTCCTTTGGTCTAAGGTTTGTGTAAAAGGTCCACCCCTGAGCCTTTGATTTGTTAAGGGTTGTTAGAGTAAAGCCCCAATTGTAGTTGTAAGTGAGCATGGAGTCATCAAAAGGTATGTAGTTTTGAAAAAGAATTGGTGGACCTAGGTGAGTTCTTGGATTTCCACCTAAGGTTTTGTTTGAGGTTCCAAGCACCAATTTAAGTGTTATTGAAATTGTTTTTAAGATGAATTTGAAGGATGGTTTTTAGGTATTATGAATTATAGAGTTGTATGGGAGTGGTGCATCAAAGTGGGAAAAACAGCAAAATTTGGGCAAAATATGGAAGGTGTGCCGGTACATGAGCGATGAGTGTGCCGGTACACCACCAACAAAGTGTCTTAGGTACACATTAGGGTTATCTTGGTACACTGCACATTTGTTTTCCCAATTTCATGAGTTTTTCGTATTTTTGACCATAACTTGGTCATTTCTTATCCGATTTGGGTGATTCAAATTGGACAGAATTAAAATAGACTTCAGGAGAACCAAACTACGAAGAAATAGCATCGTTAAATTCTGACCTTTAAGAGTCTTTAAAATTCCTGCATCGGCTTTGGACATAGAGTAGTCGGGTTGTTTCAGGCGTAACTTGGGTTTGATTGCTCAGGTAGATTGATTCAGGTGCGGAGATAGAACCCTTAGAACCTTAGCTTTAAAAGAGTATAAAGAGTGTGACTAAGTCTAGGAATTATGTTAAGTTATGCGATTAATTTGTCGTCGTATTCGGTTGAGTGTGTAGGTTAAAAAAGCAAAGGCGGGATAAGTGTGGAACGGTGCTCAAGTTAAGCAAGCAAAGAGGTGAGTGTTCTAAACTCATTTTCCAAATACTAGTGTATTATTATTACTATTATAAATTGTTTACACTGGTATTTCATGGTTTTGAATGCAAATAGCATTTCAGAAAAGCAATGAGTTAAAAGCAAGCAAATGGTTTTGAGTTAAACCATTTTTGAAAAGCAAGCATTGGTTTTAAATTGTAAAAACCATAATTAAGCAAGCAAGCAAGTAAGTAAATGGTTTTGAGTAATTAAACCATTTTTCAAGCAAGCAAGCAAGTAAGTAAATGGTTTTGAATAATTAAACCATTTTTCAAGCAAGCAAGCAAGTAAATGGTTTCAAAGTGTAAAACCATTTTACAAAGAGCAAGCAAGCAAGCAAAGAAAGTTTGAGAAAACAAGGCCTTCCCTAGTTTTAAGCAAGCAAACCGGTCAGAGGTATTCCGTGCGTGCACGGTGGTGTTAGGATCTCATACGGCCATTGTAGTTTTGCACGGTCGGCAAACTTAGGACATCGTCATGCATTTAAAGGAGGCAGAGTAGCCGCGTGCGAGGAGTATATAAGGTTATGAGCTCTAACTAAAGTATGGTGATGGCGACGCGAGGTCAATTCCACCGCCATTCATCGGAAAAAAGGTGGCGCGGACACAGGTCTTACGGCACGGTTGAGCCGCAGGTTCCACACGTGTTCACTGCAGTCTGACAACCCAACAAAATCGGCCTCCATTGGTGATGTTTATAAGCGCTGATATCTTTGTTTTGAAAAATCAACCATTGGTTCCCGGTATTGGGCTTAGGAGAGTTTTAAAGCAAACGGTTGAGCCAAGCTCCCGTTTAGATTTCAAAACGATCGGTTGAGCCAAGCTCCCGTGGGATTTTGTTTTCAAAGCATGCGGTTGAGCCCCAGGCTTCCGTTTTTATGAAAAAGTTTTGAGAAACTTTTAAAGCAAAGGTTTGTGAAAGGTTTTAAGAAACTTTTCAAGCATGATAAAGCAACCAAGCAAGAAAAATTATGGGAAGTTTTATAAACTTCTAAGCAAGCAAGAAATAAGAGGATTTCTGAGCTTTAAAGAAAAGCAAAATAAAGCGGCAAATGCAAAAGCAAAAGCAAGCAAAAGAAAAGTTTTGAAAACTTTTAAACCATGTAAAGCAAAAGAAAAGCTTACGGAAAATATTTGTAAAGAGTTTTACATTTTTAATATGCTTTACGGAAAAGCAAACCTTTTATAAAAGCATACACTCAGGCTCGTTTAGCTCATTATTTTCCATTTAAAAACTATTTTCAGTGCAGTCGCCCAAGGTATTTGGAGCATAATAGGATTAGTCTGACATTGTACCAAGTCTTTGTGTATTAATTATATTTTGTAAGAACATACTTTGAATTGTGTAATGGGACATATCACCTTGTACATAGTTAGTTGTGAGAATGTGTTGGTATCTTTGGTTGCCATGTTTGGATATATGGATTTAGGTAAATTTGATTTATCTGAGTTTGGAATTAGACTATGTGCGTAGTCATCTTCTTAGAAGTTTTAAATTTTGCTAGATTTTACCAAATCTAAGTTATAAGAAAATAAAAGAAAAATTTTACATAGGAGGTTTAGCAAGCGTCTGACGAAAGCTGCAAGGATTTCTAGTCGTTAGAGTAGCGGTACGGGATTTACGTGAGTGGCCGACACGCCTTGTTGGTAGGGGTGGGGGTGTGTCATGGTGGTATCAGAGCAGGTTGTATATAATAATCTAGGACATGAGTAAAGATATTTTACCTTGAGGTGAGTATCAAAGCATAAGCATCTTGGCAACCATGCGTATTAAGTTTAAATGTACATACATATGAAGTGATTCAAAGTATTAAGCTGGTGATATTTTTTACAGTAAATATGGCACTATGTCGGGGAAGAGGGCGTGAGGTCGTCCTAGGAGAGTTATCCCGAGGCTCCACAGGCATCCTACGATTGCACGGAGGATGACCACGTAGTAGGTTCCACCACGCGTATCTATGGATCAACCTACGATGCCGAGGTCGAATTTGGACCATCACAACGCCACAGAGAGAAGGTGCTCAAAAGTGCCGGGGCCCATTTTACGGTAGAGCAAATTAACCTGGTGCATAGATAGTGCTTCATAAGCGACCCGTCGATCGCAACTATCTCCACCGCCACCTAGAGAGGTTGGAAGAAACTAGGGAGTCGATAGAGGAATCTGGCCAGGCGCCAAGACATATGATGTTGTCGTGATCAGACGGCACAGTTATGGTTAGGCCAGGAGTAAAAGCAAAGTGTATGGAGTTATGGGGTGCACGAATGAGCAAAAGAGTCTTGTTTTCCAGTTTTCTAATGGAAGCGGGGCTAGGAACAGTGGGATCTTGTAGAGAGAGGTATCGATGGCATATCATGGGACTGATTGACAAATTCATGACATATTCTTTCCTCGAGTCACAGATTGAAATTGAGGAGTTCTTCAAGTTGAAACAGGAGAGAACATGTCGAGTATCAGAAGTATGAAAAGTTCTGGAACTAGTTAGATTGGTTCCATACATTCAAGCATATGAAGTCCTACGAAATGCAAGAGGTTTTTATCGGGACTACGGCCACTTGGATCAAGTGCATTTGCTCAGGTGGTTCCTCGAATAGATTTGGGGACAGTGGCGCTCTGAGAGTTGAGCAAAGCACTGCAACCATGTATCCAGAGTAGACGAGGGGAAAGCAAGGTAAGAGGAGTGCACGGTGACTAATGAGCTCGGGGTGATGCGTGGAAAGAGAAAAGCAGGTAGAGGTTATGAGGCGGGGAGTGCAAGTCGAGAGCTATCTCTAGTCGAGGATCGAGTGAAGCCCCCGAGTTGCTAAGCGGTGGCACCAGTATTACTCCCATTTGTCATATGTGTCCAGAAGGCTTTGCCAAGAGTCTCGCAGGAGGTCGATCTGGGAGTGTTCCAGCGTGGCCAGGAAGGCCATTTTATTAGGGAGTTCCCTCAGCTAATTGGTGCGGAAACATCAGTAGCCAGTCTAGCTACCCCAGTACCAGAGATGAGCACACAAAAGTCGACGAGGAGAGGTTTCCCAAGTAGAGGGGGCCAGCACCGGCGGGCGGGAGTGGTCGTGGTAGAGGCTGAGGCGTTGCAGGGATACAGACCGAGGAGCCTGGCACTCGGGCCGAGTATATCTTTGTGATTCGGCCAAGATCACGGATCAGGCTCGGAGTAGTCACGGGTATTATTTCTATCATGATCATGATGCATATACCTTGGCTAGACCAGGGAGCTACGCATTCGTGCATCGAGCCGTGCTCGATCGTTTCGGATAGACCGGCCCGTTAAATTCGTATGAGAGTTCCCTTCAATTTGGAGATCCATTGCTCGCGAGACAGGTGGTAGGAGATAGTATAGTTAAGTTGAGGACAAAGAGTTCAATGCGGATCTTGTAGCTTTAGATATAGGGACTTTGATGTGGTTCTCGGTATGGATTGGTTGTCTCGCCATAGAACCACATTAGATTGTTATAAAAGGAGTAAAGGCCGAATAGGCCGGGGAAAGTGGAGGTAAGTTCGGAAGGTGTGGGGAGTTATCTTCTTGTGATCTCATGCGCGGCCTGAGAAAATGCTGCGTAAAGGTTGTCAGGGTTATCTAGCTTATGTGGTGGAGACCGGGAAGAAGGGGACTATATTGGATGAGATTCCAGTTGTTAGAGAGTTCCCAGATGTGTTTCCAGATGATATCGCAGGATTACCTCCAGAAAGAGAAGTGGAGTTCAACATTGATTTGATCCGGGGGCCCGAGAGGCCGTTCCATTCCTCCTTATAGGATGGCTCTGAGTTGAGGGGGCTTAAGGCTGGGTTAGAAGAGTTGTTGAGTAAAAGAGTTCATTAGGCCAGTATATCCCGTAGGGAGCTCCGAGTTCTCTTCGAAAAAGAAAGATGGGAGTTTGTGGTTGTGTATAGATTCTGAGCTGGTTAATAGGTTACCATCGCAATCGGCATCCACTCCTAAGTCAGGTGAGTTATTTGATCAACTCCGGATTACCAGTATACTCGAATAGACTTAAGGTCGGGGTATCATCAGTTGAGGGTGCAGGAGAGTGATGTACCCAAGACAGCATTCAGGACACGCTACGGGCATTATGAGTTTTTGGTAATGCCATTTGGTCTGACTAATGCTCCGGTAGCGTTTATGGATTTGATGAACCGAGTATTCCATCCGTATTTGGATAGGTTTGTCATAGTTTTTATTGATGATATTCTAGTGTATTCAGGTAGTTCAGAGGAACACTCAAAACACCTGAGGATTGTATTGCAGACCTTAAGGAGCAACGATTATATGCCAAATTAAGCAAATTATCGATTTGGCTTGACAAGTGGCATTCCTAGGTGTCATGTGATTTCGGTGATGGTGTAGTGTGGATCCCCGAGAAAATAGACGTCTGTGTTGAAGTGAAATACGAAAGAATGTGTCGGTCGAGCTTTCCTTGGTTTAGCGGGTACTATAGGAAGTTTGTTGAGGGGATATCGAGATAAGCATTGTGACTAGTGACAAGAAAGATGTTAAGTATGATTGGGTAGATGCACATCCAGCAAAGTTTTTGAGGAGTTGAAGAGCATATTGACTTGACTCCGGTTTGGCTTTACTTGATGGAAAGATGGCTTTTTGTGGAGTTTATAGTGATGCTTAATGAGGCCTTGGTTGTGTTTGATGCAGAATGATAGGGTGATTGCGTATGCCTCTAGGCAGCTAAAGAAACATGAGGAGAATTACCCTACACATAACTTAGAGCCCAGCCGGTCGTGTTTGCACTAAAAATATGGAACATTGTTATATGGTGTTCCTTGTAGGATCTTTCTGAGATCATAAAAAGTCTTGATATATTTTCACCCAAAAGAGTTAAACACAGAGGCAAAGAAGATGGCTTGAGTTGATTAAGGACTACGTTGTACTATTAGTACCATCCGGGAAAGCTAATGTCGTAGCGTGCATGATGAAGCGACAGAGGGGTTCTTTGTGTGCATGAGATCGGGTTATCGGCCATTATTGGTAGATCGAGCTTTAAGGGGTGATATTGGAGGTTGAGGATTCGGAGCCTTGTTGGCCCACGTTTCATGTTAGACCCTCTGGTGGACCCGATTCTAAGCGGGGCAATCACGGGATCCTGAGATGAATTAAAAGCAAGGGAAGGGATAAAAAGGGAAAGAAAACAGAGAATGTGTGTGCCAAAGTATGGTGATCTGAAGAGAGACATTATGGAAGAAGCACATTCATCGTATGCTATACATCAGGCGATACTAAGATATGGGACTTTGAAAGACATTGCAGTGGGAATGGGATGAAGAAAGAGATTGCCAGTTTTGTTTCTAGGTGCCTAACCTGTCGAGCCGGGTAGAGCGACATCGAGAAGGCCAGCGGGGGAAGATACGATTACCTCCACTATTCGGTGTGGAAATGGGAAAAGATCACTATGGATTTTGTGACAGGTCTTCCACGGACTCAGAGACAACATGATGCAATATGGGTGATAGTTGATCGTCTGACGAAGTCTGCTCATTTCCTACCAGTTAATGTTGAGGATTCTTTAGAAAAGTTGTCCAAGTTGTGTATGTAGATGAAATAGTGAGGGCTCATGGGATTAAGTTTCGATAGTGTCGGATCGAGAACTACGAGGTTCGCATCCCCAGGTTTAGCAGTTTGCAACGGCGTTAGGTACTGCGCCTACACTTAAGCCAGGCATTTCATCCACCAGACGGATGGCGGTCGGAGGAACTAGACGTTGGGGATCATCTTTGAGAGCTTGTGATGAAATTGAGTTGGGATACTGCAGCGCTTTAATGGGTTTGCCTACAATGATAGCTATCAAGCCGGTATAAATGGCTCCATTTGAGGCCTTGTATGGCGGGGGAAATGTAGAACTCAGGTGTCTTGGGATAAGGGGTTGGTGAGAAGAAGACTAGTAGGCCCCCGAACTGAAGTACAGGATCGCCCGAGAGAAAGTAGAAAGTTGTTCGTGATAACTTGAAGATAGCAATAGATAGACGAAAAGTTATGCGAGTCTTAGTAAGTAAGAAGACGGTCGAGATAGGTGATAAAGTCTTTTGAGAGGGTTTCACCTTGGAAAGGTGTGTTGAGATTTGGAAAACGAGGCAAGCTTAGTCCGAGATATATTGGACCTTATGAGATCGTGAGCAAAGTGGGGCCAGTAGCTTACAAGTTGAAGTTACCCCCAGAGTTATCAAGGATTCATGATACATTCCATGTGTCGATGTTGAGGAAATATATCCGGATCAACTTCATGTATTGAGAACGGCGGTCACGGTTAAAAAGAGAATTTGACTTATGAGGAGATACTATTCACGGATAGTAGATGCAAGGAGCAGTGTTGAAGCAAAGTGATTCCGTTAGTTAAAGTCTTATGGAAGAATCATGAGAGGGAGGCAGCTACTTGGGAGCCAGAGGCCCAGATGCGCCATCAGTACCCTCAATTATTTTCTTAATGAGGTATGTTCCTTTCCTTTCTTTAGATTTTAGTTTATTCATTTCAAGGGTGAAATGTTCCTAAGGAGGAGGATTTTGTAACACCCCGTCCCGAGATAGTGTACAGTACATGATACTATAGGGGTGTATAAGAGCGCCAAGTGTCATATTGTAATATTTTGGAGACTAAAATATGAAATGAGAAATTATGGAACCCGGGATTTGTGTATGAGAACAAGGGTACAATGGTCATTTAGCAAATAGGATATAAATATGAAAATCATTAAGTGTAGAGATGGGCCATAGTACAAATAAAGTAAGTTACAATTACAAAATTTAAGAGATGAGGGCTAGTTGCAATTTATGATAAGTTGATATTATAATAATGGGAAAAACAAAAGCAAAATTCATTTGGTCTCAAGTTTTACTTTAGTAGGCAGTAGAGGAGAAAGAAGGCAGAAGAGGGAAGAGAGGAGGAAGAGAGGAGAAGCCAAAATCAGGTATGTTGTTTGTCTTAGAATCAAGTGTATTGGATTTTAGGGCTTTAGTAGAAGAATAGATGCTCCTTTGGTCTAGGTTTTGTGAGTCACACAAACCTTTGATTTGTATTGGGGTTGTGAGAGTTAAACCCCAATTGGTATAAAAGTGAGCATGGAATCATCAAAATTATGGTTTAAAAAGAATTGGTGGACCTAGGGTGAGTTCTTGGATTTCCACCTAAGGTTTTGTGTTTTGAGGTTCCAAAGCACCAATTTAAGTGTTGTGAAATTGTTTTTAGATGAATTCCAAGTTGGTTTTTTAGGTATTATGAATTATAGAAGTTGTATGGGGTGAATTGGCATCAAAAGTGGGAAAAACAACAAAATTTGGGCAAAATATGGAAGGTGTACCGATCTGCGAACAGTGATGTACCATTTTTAACAGAAAACTTTCAAAAGTGTCTTAGGTACACATTAGGGTTATGCATTTGCACCACCTTCTATTTCCCAATTTCAACAAGTTTTTGTATTTTGGCCATAACTTGCTCATTTCTTATCGGATTTGGGTGATTCAAGTGGCCAATTAAAATAGACTTCAAGGAGAACTAAACCTAAAGAAATAGGCATCGTCAAATTCTGAACCTAAGTGGCCTAAAAATTCACTCAAAGTGGGGCCATGTGCAAGAAAAATTCCTGCATCAGCTTTGGACATAGAGTAGTCCGGGTTGTTTCGGACGTAACTTGAGTTTCGGTGCTCCAATTTGGGTGATTCTAGTTGGAATAGAACCTGGCACCTTGGCTTTAAAAAGTATAAGAGTGTGACTAAGTACAGGAAGTACGTTAAGTTATGCGATTAATTTATCGTTGTATTAGGTTGAGTGTGTAGGTTAAAAAAGCAAAGGTGGGACTTAAGTGTGGAGCAGATTGCTCAAGTTAAAAGCAAGCAAGAGGTGGAGTGTTCTAAACTCATTTTCCAAATACTAGTGTATTATTATTACTATTATAAATTGTTTACCACGAGGTATTTCATAGTTTTGAATGCAAACCATTTCAAAAACAAGCTTAATGAGTTAAAAAACAATAAATGGTTTTGGGTTAAACCATTTTGAAAAATAACATTGGTTTTAAATTGTAAAAACCCGTAATTAAGCAAGAAGCAAGCAAGTAAGTAAATGGTTTTGAGTAATTAAACCATTTTCAAGCAGCGAAGCAAAAGCGATAAGTAAATGGTTTGAATAATTCAATAAACCATTTTTCAAGCAGAAACAAGCAAGTAAATGGTTTCAAAGTGTAAAACCATTTTACAAAAGAGCAAAGCAAGCAAGCAAAGAAAGTTTGAGAAGAAACAAGGCCTTCCTAGTTTTAAGCAAGCAAGCCCAGGTGAGGTATTCCGTGCGTGCCGCGGTGGTGTGGGATCTCATACATGCATTGTAGTTTTGCGCAGTGCAGCGGAAACTTAGGACATACATCATGCATTTAAAGGGCCGTGCGCGTCTGCAGTATATAAGGTTATGAGCTCTAACTCTCGGTATGGTGATGGCGACACTGAGGTCAATTCCGCATATTCAGGAAAAGGTAGCGCGGACATGGGGTCGCTTCGGCCTGAGTTGAGCCGCGGTTCCGTGTTCACTAGGGTACGATAAGCAAAAATAGGCCTCCATTGGTTGATGCTTTATAAGCATGATATGCTGTTTGAAAATCAACCATTGGTTTCGGGTGTGAGGCTTGCAGAGTTTTGAAACAAGCAGTTGACGAGCTCCGTTTAGATTTCCAACGATCGATTGAGCAGCTCAGTGGGATTTGTTTTCAGCATGCGGGTTGAGCCCCAGGCTTCCGTTTTTATGAAAAAGTTTTGAGAAACTTTTAAAAGCAAAGGTTGTGAAAGGTTTTAAAACTTTTCAAGCATGATAAAGCAACCAAGCAAGAAAAATTATGGAAGTTTTATAGCAGCTTCTAAGCAAGCTGAAAATAAGAGTTTACAAGCTTTAAAGAAAAGCAAAATAAAGCAGCAAGTACAAAAGCAAGCAAGCAAAAAGAAAGAGTTTTGAAAACTTTAAAGCAAACAAAGCAAAGAAAAGAACACGGAAAATATTTGTAAAGGAGTTTTCTGTTTTAGATGTTTTAGGAAGAAAACCACAAAACTTAACTTTATAAAGCATACACTCAACGAAAGCTCGTTTAGCTCATTATTTTCCATTTAAAGCTATTTTTCCAGATACCAGATTATGCAAGGCGGCTGGAGCATATTAGGATTGGTCATTTTTGTACAAGTCTTTGTGTATTAATTATATTTTGTAAGAACATGCTGAAATTGTGTAATGGGACATATGTATGTACATAGTTAGTTGTGAGAATGTGTTGGTATGCTGGTTGCCATGTTTTTGATATATGGATTTAGAGTCTAAATTTAGTATCTGAGTTTGGAATTAGACTATGTGCAGCCATCATGCTCACTTAGAAGTTTTTTTCGCATTTAACTAAGATTTTACCAAATCCTAAGTTATAAATAAAAGAAAATTTTATAGGAGGTTTTAGCAAACAATACGACCGGCTTCCGCGGGGGATTTCTGAGTCGTTGGGAGTAGCGGCGGGGATTTCACGTGGAGTGGCCCCGACGCATCCCTTATTTGATAGGGGTGGGGGTGTGTCACCCAAATTGAGTGAATAAGGTGTCGATGGAAAGCTTGTGAAGTCTCCTATCCAAAAACGAGTACATTTCATCAAGGGTAGCACTTGCTACTCCTAACTTTTTCAATCAGGACCCCATTGAGGACAATGTGACATTTGGTTGGGGAGAGTTAGAGAAGGAAGTGGCATTCATTTATGTTTTATTCTTATTTTGACTGGCCACATTTTGTTATGTTCAATGGCTTGCTGGTTTTCACTTACAGTGAGATTTATTATCTTTGGCTACAACTTCGTCTTGATTCAAAACTTACACCCATTTTTTTTGTGTTTTGCCTAGCCTGCAGTTTGAAAAATTGAAACATTGTCCAATTCTATTGATGTTAGATTAATTCCATGCCTAGTTGAGTGGATGATTAGTTGAATTCTTGTTACTTTCGACCTTTTTCTTCCACCTTTATTTAACCACACAGTGCATCGAGTTTTAACAATAGTTGGCCCTTTAACCTCTGCTTTGCAAAACCTACCCTAGTTTCGTTGACCACCTTTAAATAGGTTAAGGACCCCCATCAAAAGGAGGCCAATGTGTCTTCCAAAATAAAAAGAAGTGAAAAACAAAAAGACAAAAACAAAAACAAAATGAAAAAGAAAGAAAAGAAAAAAGAAAGAAAAAGTACGGCGCTTGTGAAACTTCGAGCACGGTCAGGGGGTATATGGCGAAAGCCTTTAAAGTCGGTGCCTAAGCCAGGCGGTTGGGAGCCCTTGACTTAGTGCTCGCTTCATGGGTGGATGGAGTGGGTTGCTGAGTTGTAGTGCTGGAGTTCAAAATCATTCGAGTCACAGGGGTGAAACTGAAGAGTTATTATTCGAAAGATCCTTATGACTTGGTGCCCTAAGCCTTAATTGGTTGAGGAGTCATCGATAGATCCCACGTTACATGGACTTTGGTAGGTCGATTCACCGGCGTGCACCCACAACACAAAGAGTTGTGGAATAAGTGGAGTCTGATCTATTTAGGTTGGTTAGTATCCTAGAGTGTAGGCGTGGCAGTTTGGGGAGAGTGCGGTTCGGCCAGTTTTATTATTGAGGCGATCCAACAACATAGGTTTTGGTGGGAGATCTACGGTTGATTCACGAAGGAGACTCTTTTGATACTCAATTTTGTATGGCATTCATTCTCTCGAGATAGTTATTGGGCAGGGTTTGTGAATTCTCATTGAGGTTAGGCATTATCATTCCTGACCTTTTTGAAATATAACCAATTTTTGTGAACATCATTTTTGTTATCGTTTGAATGCTCTCTCTTTCTTTCTTTCTTTCATTTCTAAGAATTGCGTGTGTAGGTTGGGGGTGTGATTGGTAACTCAAAGTGTTCTTTTGAACCACTGTTTATTAGGTTTTGGCGCTTTTGTATGCCCAATCAGCATAATTAACCCAGTTGCACATTAAGGTCCACCGCTATTCTCTTGATCGCGTCTGTGGCTAATTTTATAAGTTTTGCAGAAAGCTATTTATGCGAAATTATTGTCGATCCAAGCACAAAATTAGTCAAACTCGGCATTGCGAGATCACGGACCCGAGGAAGGAAGAAGAGAAGAAAATACGAGGAAATTCGAGCACTGCGAAATTTGGTTCTGAGAGGCGGCCATCCTCTGACCTTATTCACAATTCAGCCACTATTCACCTGTCCTGCTTTTTGACGTTATGCCCTATTTATTTCAATTTTTGTTTCTTCCCATTTTGTCCCTATAATAGTTAACTACTTTTGTTCATTTTGGTAATTTGTATTGTTTTAGGGGTAGTATTTAAAGCCCAAGCAAACATTGTAAGGGGAGACTTGACTTTTGGCAATGAATACGATGGCGGGAGTTTTCCAGCGCAGCCTTCCTTCATTTTCTTTCCACTTTCTCCACTAAGCCAAACACCCTCCGAGGATGACAACGGAGGATGAGCAGCCCTAGAACCCCTTTCTCCTTGAAGGCGAAGGCTACTTGGGTGTTGGATCACGAGGAAGCGGGGATGAGGGGAGTCCTGCATTGTTTTTCACGCGGTAGTCAGCGTCGTCTGTGTTCTCCTTTTTAACTCCTGGGTTTAGATCCTTCGATTCATGTTGGATAGTCGATTGCTTGGTAATCTTTTAGTGCTTTCTGCTTGGTGCTTACTACTAGATCAGTGATGTTCATTAGTTATCATTTATTACCATTGTAATCTTGAGTGAGGGAATTTCGTTTGAGCGGTGAGAACGATGCCGACCGAGTGAATGCCATGTTCAGAGAAATTTAATAAGGGTTAGTTTTTATAGCTACATGAAGATCCGGTTTGGGATATGACTATAGGTCATCTCCCAATAGCGAGGAAAAGACCGAGAACTCTCTCATTTTTCCCTAGGACCTGACCACTAGTAGCCCGGAATTAGCCAGGAGTTCTTTTTCTTATTTTTCTCCATTTTATTTTCAGCTTGTAAACCACCATACACCATTGTTTTTATCAAACCCAAAAATCCAAACCAAATTCACCATTTTGGCCTTCACTGTAAATCATTTGTGCGAAGAAAACCCATCCCTAAAAAAGTTCGGCCTATAGCCTTTATCTTTAGCGGTAGCTTTGCCTACGCGATGGGAGAATTAGTTATAATTCAAGTTGATTCGGAACACCTCTTTGTGACCACGAATCACTACCTTAAATTGGGAATTTTAAGATTAGGTTTTTCTCTAAATCAGTTTAGTTTGCCATAATTCACTATAGGATCGGATCAACGAATATTGTTTAGATCATCAAGTTAGTATTCAACACTTCTCTTGAGGAGCGACACTTGAAGTAGCACTACAACTGCGTGAACTCAGCGTGTATAATTCTTGTATACTGATGCGTAATTTTACCAACTTTGCGCGCTCCTTTCAGCCCATTAGATGCCTGATAAAGGCGAAGACCAAACTCAACACAAATTAATTCTTAAATCCTTAATATTCCAAAGATCTAACACCAAACACAACAAATCAACCATATCTTAATCAACTAAACAAAGATTAGACAAAAATAAACATCACATCTGATAACCAACCTTGTAAAAACTTAGCCTAACATTTAAGTTATCAAGATCCATAAATTCATATCCATAATAAACATGAAGCTGTAGAAATTAAAGAAGAGAGAAGAAATAGAGATACAAAATAGAGCTATAAGCTTTGAATGACGGCAATTCCCAACAACAAGCTAAAATCCCTAATCTACAATGTTGAATTTATAGCAATCTTCAATTGCAAATAGAAATTCTCACAAAACAAAACTAGATCTACTCAAAACTAGAAAACTAAACTTAAAATGGAACAAAACTTTCAAGAGAGGAAAAAAGAACCTAAAGAGAGCCTCACCATCTAGATATTTCAAACCTCCAATGATTATTACAAATATGGTATTTATACCCTTGGAAAATGGGTCAATGATGGGATAAAAATAGGAACATTTATGTTCCGGCCGTATTAGCCGTAGCGAAGGCTTAACTGCGTGAAAGCCCACGATGTCTTCATAGCAGTCTATGCTTTCTTCTCCGCAGTGAAGGGTAAGCAGTTGTGAGTGAACGAAGGCTTCATCTTATTCTCGTATCGCCCATTTCCGCGTGAGCCTCTTCGCCGTTGTGTCGAACTACTTCGTCGTGGCAAGTATATCCCTTCGTTGCGGCAAACAAGTGTTTCAGACCAGCAGATTTGCCTTGCTTAGACTTCTTCTATTTCTTTGCTCAATTTTCCTTCAAATCTTGCAAAACATAAACAAATGAGGGACTAGCGCATTCTAAAGAGATAATGGTGTGAAACTAGCATTTAAGTCACCTAAAACACATGAAAACCACACTTATAATGCTAATAAGATTCACACTGCTCGGTATCGAAATTGGAGTAGATATTCTTGACCTAAGGCGAACATAATTGTTGGAACAACCTCTTGACAAATTATTTGTTGTCGACAATAGCATGCGGAACTCCAAACTGACAAATAATATTCTATTACTGTTGTAGTGGTTAAGCGCTTAATTTGCGCTTAGGGCTTAGCTACCATTTGTGAAGTAATCAATGACAAGAGGAACTTCCTTTTTACATGGCTTGATGTAAGCGATCCCAATAATATCAATTCCCCACATATAGAAGGCCGCGATCATTGGATACTTAATGGAGTGCAGAGGTCGGGGCATGAATAATATTGTTGAACTTTTGACAAGTATCACATATTCTGAAAAATTACTCGGATTCTTGTTTCATCGTTAGCCAGTAGAATCCTTGCGTCATAATCCTGTGACATAACAATTGTTCGCCAACGTGGGTATCGCAGATCCTCCCATGTACTAGCTCTAGGATACGTTTGGTCTCAGTAGGTGGAACACATCTTTGGTATGGGCTTGATAATAAACAGCGATATAAAATGTCATATATTAAGGTATACGTAACTACTCAAGATTTTGTTCTAACGACGACTCTATTGCCCTCTGCCAGAACTTCATTTTTCAAATAATTAGCGATTGGAAGCATCTTGGAGTCATTGTCTTGGGTATTGGGTACATGGGACCGCCTCTTACCAGAAGGCAGAGGATAGGCCATAACGCTCAATTTCACATGGTAGGGGTACAAGGCGTTGGATGCTAGATTTGTGAGGGCGTCGACCGATAGTTTTTGATCTTGAAACTTGAGCCACTCAATTTGCGAACCAAGCGACGGAATGTGTGGAGTTAGATATTAGGCCATTAGTTTTGTCTATACTCCCCGCAGTTTGGGGATGCCTGGCGTGAGTCACACTAAAGCTCTAGGTTTGTGACGGAGAGCTCCTTGGCCACTCGAAGATCGAGTACTACGGCTTTGTACTCGGCTTCATTGTTCGAGATAGAAAATGAAAACTTAACTGCCTAGGCAACGAGCAAGCCCTCTAGAGACTATAGGACCATGCCTACTCCTCCCTCGATCGCTTTGGAGGAGCCATTGGTTTCTAAGATCCACAATGATTCGTTGACACCATCTTGTGGCATGTCTGACATTTCGGCAATGAAGTCAGGGAGCACTTAACCCTTAATAGCGAACCTCGGGCGATACACAATGTCGAATTCACTTTCGACAACTGACCAAGCTAAGAGTCTTCCTCATTGGATTTATGGAGTATGGCTCACGATCAAATAGCACCATTTAGGACAATATTGTGAGCTTGAGAAATGAGAGTAACTTCTCGGTTGCCATTATGAGGTCAATGCGGTCCCGGTCGAAGTTTATGTATCTGGGTTCGATGCCTATTAACATTTTTTTGGATAATTTTATTAACATTTTTTCTCCTGAAAGTAAACATGTCTTTTCCGTTGTCTCACTTTGCCCTTACCAAAAAATTTGCACTCACTTTACGGCCTAAGGGATTATAAAAGTAGATATAGATCCTTTTCTTGATGGGTTGGGATAAAATTAGGGAGGCAGAATAATCTTTGATAGCAGAAGCTCTGTCACACTCTAGACTCTAGACCCTACTCCCTTGATGAAGTGCCTTTCAGTGCTTTGAAGAATGATCGAAGACGATCTGAGTATCTCGAGATGAACATGTTCAATGCTGTAAATTTTCCTATCAAAGCTTGGATTTGTTTCCTAGTTTTAGGAGGTTGCATTTGGAGAACGACTTTGGATTGCTCAAGCTCCATTTCTATTCCCCCTTTTCTTACCAAGAAACCAAGGAATTTCTCGGATTCAACCCCGAAAGCACATTTATCTAGGTTCAACCGCGGTGGCAATTGTAGTCTCATGAGTTGAAAGGCCTCTACCATGTAGGCTAGATGGCCTTGAATTGTGATTTAACGACATGTCATCCATGTAAGCTTCCATTAACTTTCCCAACATGGATTGAATTTGTGGGACATCATGTGTTGGTAAGTTGGCTCAGCATTCTTAAGGTCGAAGGGCATGACATTGTAACAATACATCCCTATCGATGACATTGTAACAACACATCCCTATCGGTGTTATGAAGGTCGTGTTTGCCGAGTCGGGTTGGAACATAGGAATATGGTCATAACTTTGATGAGGCGTGCAGAAAAAGACGATAGTTCGTGACGGTGGCATCCTGAAGTTTGATTCAATTAGGTGGAAAGGGGAATGTATCTTTTGGGCAACCGTCATTGAGGTCAGAATAGTCAACACAAACGCGCCATTTTCAGATTTTCTTAGGGACAACCACAATGTTGGCTAGCCATTCAAGATACTGAATCTCTCTAATAAAGTCTGAAGCTTGTCAAGACATACCGTAATTAGTTAGTGTGGGGATGGAAGTAATTTGTAGTATTGGTTTGGCGTCCTTTACACTTGGAATTGAGTTGGCGATGTGCCATAGTAAGGAGATATCGAGACACATCCTTTAATAAACCAAGCAAATATATCATAATACTTCTCTGAAGTGATAAAGGTGTTAACTTCTTCTCAAAAAGGAGGATTTCTGAGACTATTTTCTCGGGTCGACGTTACAAGCAGGGGGTGAAGTTTAGAGGATCCGCCACTCTCAAATCATCGTGCTCAATCAAGCGGACCTTGAGTTGTCATTGCTATTTGGATGAAACAATTGGTTTGTTGTTGTTCGATCATATAACAAGCTCAGCATGCCTAATCTCCTCTGATATCAATACGGCTAAATGAGTAAAAAAAAAAACCACAATAATATTTGGTATTAGGATTAAGGGGCGAGGCCTTCATGGCCCTCTAAATCGAAATGCGCCTCAAAATGGCGTTAAGGATGAAGGTTCATCAATAGCGTGAGACGAGGACTAAAAGGTAGTGATCGGACCTGGCCATTGATACTATATCTCTCCCACAGCGAAGGCGTTTGTGTTCATTAAAGCCAGCAAAACTCTTAGTTTCGAAGGTTGTCGGGTTTGTACCCCAATCGGAATAAAGCGAGGAGGTAAAGGAGGTTGGCACCACTTCCATGATCAATCAAGATATGCCTCATCAAGAGACACTTGACCTCTAAGGTTAAGACAAGTGCATCATCATGAGGCATAGATAGCTGTCGCAAAGGAGACTTGGAGAAGGTGACAGTCCCATTGATGGGCCAAACGTTGCATAGGGAGAAGCTATAATGAACTCACGGCCACCTAAAGAAGTACTTGAAGAAGAGTTGTTCCGAGACCTTAGGAGCCGTAAAGAATTTGCGAAAGGTGTATTGTGATTCTGGTCGAAGAATTAACCATTTGTGGCTTGCTCGAGGTAACCTAGCAACCCGATGCGAAGTTAGTAAGACTTGACTCCTCAATGTATTTTCAGAGGTATCCCCTTCGAGCCATGAAATCTAATAACTTTTGTAATCGCTAACATTCATTGGTCAGATGCCTGAACTCTTTGTGGTATTCATAGTACCTAAGATTTATCTCTTGGTTGAGTCCACCCACTCTATGGACTAATTTATTCGAACCGCCCGGTGACTAGATGATAGGGAGGAGTTGAGAAATGTGTGCGTGAATTAGGTATTGTCTATCTTTGATGTCACGCCTCGGGATTCTAGACACATTCTCTTGTCCTCTCATATTCACTTTATTAGCCGTGCGTCGACTCTTGATTCATGTTTGCTTTGTCTATCTTTGGCCCTCACTGACCTCTTTTCCCCCTACTCTTTTGATATGGTACGCAGTATGATGTGGAGGCTCTGGATTTGTAGTTGTAGTGATTGTGTTAACCTCGAAGCATAGCATCATTTCCCCTTTGAAACGGTTACATCTCACGATCGAGTGGATGAAGTGATGGCGAATTGAGTGTTTGGCGAATGCGGCTTGCTTCCACTACGCAAGATGGTGTACCATTGTGTGTTTCAAAGCTAGGATTGCTGCTCAAAACACTTCTGAAATCCATTATCGGCTTGGGGTCGTTTACCCTTCAGCACACTGGAATGTGAAGTTTCCACGAGAGGCGAGGCCAATGGGAAAGGCAGACACTTCCCAATGAATTTATATTTTTCTCTTTAATTGTTCTCTCAAAAAATCTCTTGTCATCCTCATTACAAGCATATCAATGTATACTACTTAGGGATGTCACATGACTTGTTTACAGTGATTCGAATATCCGTGACATTCATCGTGGTCGGAATAGTGTGTCTTGGGGATGGGGTCAGGCTCCTGATCACCCTGTATCCGGCTCGTCCATGCTCGGGTACAATTGATTATGTTGCTTTCCGAGGTGACTTGGTGTCTGTCAGGTTGAGGCATGCTGGGTCAATGCCCGACATGCCCGAAGTGAAGGGTATTCTGCCTCTTTAAGCCATATGTCAGATATGTGCCTAACAATTGTAGGCTGGATCCACCCGGTTGGGCTCGAATCTTTGGGTTGGTGTTCATGTCACGCATGTGGGATATGACTTATATTGTAAAGCCTCAAAAATACTCTGGGGTATACTTAATTTTATTAGATATTAGGGTATGAACAGAGCCAAACTTGAGTTTTCGGAAAGCGATAAAATAAATGAAATGTGAAGAATATGTGAGCACATGATTAAATGTTATATATCTAAAATAAGAAATTAATTGGGCACCAGGAAACAAACCCCAGTGAAAAAATAAATTTGGAATTTTGTAAAATGAAGGACCTAAGGGTCAATTGAAACGTTTTGTGGTACCAAAAATTTTAAAATATAGAGTGATATATGTGCTATAAGGTAAATTGAGGCAACTTACAAATCAAGTGAATTTTGGAAGCTGAAACATGGCCTTATAATGGATAAGTGATATTAAACACATTTGATCTTAGAATGCTCATTTGAGAAAAAAACGGTTTTGAGAAGAAAGTGAGAGGAGAAAGCTAGGGTTGAGGAGAAATCAAGGTTTTTGTGGGAGATCATCCCCATTTACGGTTTCAGGAAGTGATTAAGGAGGAAGAAGGAGGCTAGAACCGAAAAGTTTCGAGGTTTAATGCAAGAATGACCCTAGAAAGTTGTATTTGATGTTGGGATTGAAAAACCTAACCCCGTCCATGGGTTTTGCTCATGGTTGGTTTAGGATGTTAGTAGGAGTTATTCTCATGTTTTGTTTTGGGATTTTGAGGCTTTTTAGAGGAAATCGCAAAAAGGAGGAAAACTGGAAAATCTAGGCAAAAAGGGGCTCCTACGCCGCAGCGTAGGGACCTGCCCTTGGCGTAGACAGCCGCCAAGGCATGGGATACCCTCTCTGCCTTGGGGCCAAAGTGCCCAAAATGGCACCCGCCCAGTGCGTCAGGGCGTGGCCGGCTCTTCACGTGGCGAAGGTCTGCGCCGCATCGTAGCGGTCACACACCCTTTGCCCCGAGTAAATATACTATTCCTGAGCAATTTTGGATTGTTCCTAAAGTCTAGTTTGAACACTAATAGTATGGAGCCTAATGATGGCTAATAGAGGTTCAAATAAGAATGAAACTAAGTGAAAAATGCACCGTACCTTGCCGCCTCGGTGAAGCGAATCGTTAAGTGTGATAATTGTTTGTACTAAAAGTGGTGTATTTATATTTTGACTAAGGCCTAGTAAAGATCACCTAACTTGGAGTAAAAGATCGAAGAAAACGAGAGCGAAACGGCCCCGGTTGGATTCTTGGACCTCATTCGATTCAAGTATTGTTAGTTCTTTGTTCACTATAAAATTATATTCATATTTCGAGTGTTTGGTAATTTACTCAAATAAGCCTAAAATGAGTATTGAAAATAGTATATCCATTGAGATGATATTCTGTGAAAGTGTATCATGGAGTTTTGAAAATGTAATATTTGAAATGTTTGACAATTAAGTGCATGTGAGTGATTAATAAGTTAATAGCAGATTGGTCAGTACGACATCTTGAATTGAATCGATATCTGAATGACCCACACGGCGAGATGCAATGGCATCCAGTCATGAACAAGCCGGTGTGCAATGTCCCACATGACCCAGGATGCACCAAGTAGCATCGTCATGATAGTGTATAGCATTATTCATCTTCCACTGCGGTCACCAATCAACATCGTCATGATGGCGTATGGCATTTTAAATGACCACATGGCGGGATGCACCAATCGACATCCGTCATGATGGGAGACGGGGTATTAAATGTATAAGCACATTACCGGCCAAACAAAAGAGTGGGATTCAGAGCAGGTCCGTCGCTATGAATATCAATTATACATAGACAAATTGAAATAAGCAAGCTTTGATGAGTGAAAATGAGATTTCTTCATGTAAAGCTAAATAACGTCCTTAAAGTATACGTTTGAATCCTCGTGATTTGAGTTAAATGATTTGTTGCATGTGAAAATACATATTTTGATATGATCAATGATTTTCAAAGTGAGAATGTGAGAAATGAATAAGCATGAGTATAGTCGATACAAAGGCATGGTTTTTATGTTAAATGCATGTCGCATTAAGCGAAAAGTGAGGAAATAAACTATCTTAGAACAGTAGTATAAAAATACTTGGTGTGTAGTTTAATCTATCATGAAGTTTCGGAAACATGAAAGAAGGCAAGATCAGAAGCGCGAGTCATAGAAAGAGATTATAGCGATATATAAGTATACCCCGTTATATGCGCCGCATTCTTTTTGAACGTGTGCGATTTTGTGAACAAAAGAGTTAATCTTTGAACTATTGTTTTGTATATCATTTTGTAAATACATGATATGCCATTTTGTAAACATATTGTATAAATATAAATGTTTACGGGCCTACCATTTGAAACAGCTTCATAATTCAACTCTAAAATGAAACGGCCGAAACAAACTGTTTTGATCAGATAGTAAACGATCAGATGGCCCCGGGCTCAGGTTCGGATCACGCCATTCGAGAGATGCAATGGGATTAGTCGCCACACTTTTAAAAAAATAAATAAAAGTAAATAAAAGAATTAGCAGGCATCCTGGATAGATTCGGACATGTCGGTGATCGGAAAGGGGTGCTACATATATCATTCCAGTTTTTTTAATACACTATAGTTTCATGGTTTAAGGTAGCAAATTTTTTTCACTATGACTCAAACCTGGGATCCATTCTCTGCACTTTGCAGTTTAGTGAAGTAGGAAAAATATTGTTGAAAATAAAAAAAAAATAAAAAATCTTATTATTTGACTATTATTTTAAAAATAATAATTTATTTTAATTTATGATAAATCAATATTTTGGAATTTGAGTTACAAATTATTTTAAATTATATTGTCATTTATTTTTATATTGTCGTTTTTCATATTGATCTTATCAATCTTTTTTTTGAAGAATTACTATCATTTTAATTTTATTTCTTTTATATATATCTTTATCATTTTATTTTTTAAATATTTTTTTTGTACAATATTAAAAATGTAAACTTATTTAGAAATTATTGAAATAAGAACAATAAAGTTCTAACATTTGATTTATTAATATAATTTTATTAAAATAAATTATTAATATACTTTATGATAATTTTAACATCAATATGTTATCACTGAATATTTGTAATATATTTTAAAATTAAATTTCAAATACAATATATTCTATAAAAGGAATTGAGATAATTTTTTTAAATACCTTTACAAAATAACTTTTCTTTGTATTATATCCACATTCACATTATAGTATTTAGATTAGATTCTCATAAATTTGTCCTCATTAGAACTAGAACCTTGAACCCCTCGCTTTCCTATGTGAGATTAAGCTTTTAATCAATTGAGTTAGGTTTTATTGGCTCACAAAATAACTTTAATGTATATTCTTTGCTTTATATTATATTATATATATATATATATATATATATATATATATATATATATACCTATATATATATATATATATATATACAAAATATAATATAAAGGTGAAAATAACACAAAAAATAGTTGAGGGGGTGAAATTGAAGCTTGGTCATAGTTGTGGTGTAGTAAAAATGCCCTTTAACTATTATTCAACCAGTCACATTTTTAGCAAACTTACTTAGGCCTGTTTGTTTTTATTTAGATATAAAGCAATTTGCTGTGTTATTTATTTATTTTATTTTTCGCTCATTTATCAACCAGGAAATTTTGAGAAAAATAGCTGAAACAAAAAAAACCAAAATTTGGCTTTTCTATTCAAAAAAGCTACTCATGCATGATTTTCATCTTTCCATGCGAAAATAGCTCGCTCCCATTTTATTTAAATCTTTCTATTTCTTGCCAAGTATGCAAAGAGAAATATAATTCTTTAAAATTTTGCATTTATAATATTATTCTAGAGGAGTTAGAAACAAGGTATTTTGAAAATTACATGTTTTTCTTGTGGTTTAAGATAAATAAAACAAGTTTAAAATAAAAAATAATATATATATATATATATATATATATATAATCCTCCAATTTCGAAACCAAAATAACTTTAGTGTAGAGTAGGGTTTTTTGCTCATCTCACCTCACTACTCTAAAATCATTATTAAGATAATGGATTAAGGATGGATTTTATATAAATTTTCAAAATCCAAGTATTTATACGATTTATTTGTATTATTTAAATTTATTCTTTACTTTTCTTCGTGTTTATATAATAAAAATAGTAATAATAATAATAGAATTATTATTATTATTATTAACTGAATAAAATAAATTATAAAAATAATTATTAGGATCAAAATGGAAACTAACAACAATCCTTAATAGAGATAAAATATTAAAACAAATGGCTTGTACTTAATGCTATTAAATATTATTCGACATTAGAGCAGTGTGAAAAATAAGCGTCACCTTAGTTGATCGAGGTTTTGCCTTTAGTGATTTCTGAGCAGGGCAGGTTCTTGGAACTAATTTACATATAGAAAAGACAGCAGAGGAAAGAAAAAAATATGAAGGGATGGAAAATGATTTTCTTACTATTTCATGTTTAATAAAAAAAATTTTAAAGAAATGTATATAATTAAAGAATTAGTTACAAATTTGTTTTATTTTGAATTATTTAATATTCGCGTGATGAGTTAAAATAAATTTATTTAAATTTAAAGATGTAAATAAAATAATTTATTATCTTTAACATTACTTTTATTTTCTTGATTTCATTTGCTTTTTATTTGTGACGCCTTTAGTCGGGGTCCGTTGACTACCGTCGACCAGCGAATCTTAGTGGATGATCTTCGAGTTAAGCCTCATGAAAATCGAGCCAGTCTCCTTTGTGCGGGAGCTCTGCCCAAATCTATGGCTTACGTATAACTGTCCCAATATACCTGATGACCACCTGGGGTCTCATATACACAACTATCTGGAGTAAAAATGACTCTTGGGCCCCTGCATTATACTCACAACATATATCAATGTGAATCCACATCACATGGGTAAAAAAGGCCACTTGGGCCTGTATCTTTCATGAAACATCCGACTATATATGTAGTTACAAGGAGTTAATGATCTGCATAACATACAGCAACGCTATATTAAAATGAAAGAAACATTCCTAATACATGCCTGCAAACTATCAAACCTTATTGAACTTATTTACAAAACTCAATCTCTAGGATGAGCCTTCTCCTCGCACGCTCCTTATACGAAACAATATCCTCGACGGTGAAATTTGTCTTCCGATAGTGGAATCATGCTGAGTGAGAACACTCCTCCTTTAAGTGCGTATACGTCTTTGAGTAGAAAACATCACATTCAAGTAAATCGTGATCTGCTTGAATGTCTAGCGGAATCATCTAATATCCAGAAAGGTCCTCCCAGCTCTCACACACACTAATACGTGGGGACATAGTTTTTGTTGTTTGTAGACTGACCCTCAGATGTATATATCCAGTTGGGTGGAGTCTCGAATAATTGATATTATGTATGAACTCTTTCAGAATGTATGCTCCAATTGAGCCGACTCAGCGATTGATATTTTATTTGGACTACCCTCAGATATTCATTATTTTTAGACAACCCTCCCGAACCATTATCTCGAGGAATTACCTCATGCACTCCTCACTATCGTCCTAGGAGTTACTTAGTGCGTAGGATCTGTAAATCTAGAATTCCATTTCAATTCTATAACACATGCAAATATATAATCGTGCGTATATTCACATAATTTAAATAAATCTCTGATCGTGTTATGTAATTTCACATTTCATACACTTCAAAAATTAGATCACTTGAGCTAATGATCAAACACAGCCAATTCAACTTGAATCCACTCGATAAATACATTATTTCACAAAAATTATTTTGTGAACACTATTCTCGAGGAATAGTGAAACCACCGATTCTTGTCCGTATTTCATATCATGGGTTCATTTTGTGAACCGGGTTTCACCGGCATTCTAGGCCCTATACATACCAAGCACCATTTAATACATAATTTCCAACATACCGCAGCTGGAAACAGTCGTAGATTTGCTAATCGTCCATTTGAGGTTTCAAAAATTATAACAATTCGGTCCCAAGATTTGGGACCGTCGAAGCCCCTCACGGCCTCATTCAACTCAGTATTAACAAAGTAAATAAGAATAAAACCGTAGGCACTCATAGAGTTTGTGAGGAAACTCCTGGCTTAGGGACCATGAGCGTGAGCCTCTCCCTTATAGAAGCAGGCTTTCGTAGCAATAGAAAAATTCGACGGTCGGTTGCGGGTCTAGAGAAGGAAGGCTCTCTCTACAGCTAAAACTCAAAACCGTAGCCTACACTGTAGGCCCTTTCTTCCCCAGCACGTTTTTTTTTGTTTTGGTCTTTGAATCAAAGAGATAGCGCTATTGAGTTTTTGTCTTTTTTAAAACATGATTAAAATGGCCAATTTGTCATGCTCAGTTTTGGCGATTCGTATTTATTTCGATAGTTTCGTTTATACTGCGTACCACTTGTGTTTCTTGGTACATGTTATATGTGACTTCGATGCGCTAGAAAATCGTTTCACGGCACGACGCGATGCCTCGGCAGTGCCAACCGATGTCTCGGGTGGTAAAAGTCGATGTGCTAGCTAGATTCGCGCCCAGGCGATTCAACGATTGCAATTTATTTTGTCATCCGAGATCTAGATAATAAATTTCGTATTTTTTTAACCGAAATTACAATTTGCTCAGCAAAGTACGATTTTGCCCTTTCGAAGTGGAATTTTCTGGTCTTACATTCTCTCTTCCTTAAAAAGAAGGAATTTCATCACGAAGTCTGGACAATCAAAACACTCACATGCATATACAACGTGCACTATACCATGCATGTAAATTTGACTAAACCACGTACCTTCATCCACTAGCTTAATAAAGGGATGAGTGGCCACTTGTCGCGTCTGTTAGCTCACATGTTGACTCCTCCACGCTCCGTAAGATGTGTCGCGCTGCCAGCTGGTATCCACGATCTTCGTCGCAAAGGCACGATCCATGGTATCGAAAAATAAATCTTGATCGCCATCGAAGGTCTCATCGATTAATCAGCCTCGATAAATCTGTCCATACGTAATTTGGATCGGGTATACTTCTGAGCATGGAGGCGTGAAATCACGTGGACACGACATCTTTGAAGTAGATAGCGCCAACTGGTACATAGCAGTGCCTATCCTCACCGACATCTCGAAAGGCCCGATAAGCCTCGGCGATAACCGTAAACTTATCGAATCGACCACACCTCTCTTAGGCCTGATAGCCCGAAGCGTGATCCCGACCTCGAACTCTAAATTCGACGTCGTATATCGGCCTTAAGCTCTTATATCGGCTCTGACCGTGAGAAGGCATTTGTCGTATCAAGCTCACCTTCTCGGAGGAGTGTCTCTAATCGGATCGGGACCGGTGATGGGCTCTCCCACCTCCCTCGGTCAACATATGTGACTGCTGGCCTCCCATACAATGCCTCATACGGTGCCATCTATATGCTCGCGATAGCTGTTGTTGTAGGCGAGTCCACTAAAAGCGAAGTGCTCCTCCCACCCTTATGACTGGGACGGCCATGCTCGCGACGTGTCCTCTAACACTGTATAATCCACAGCATTAACCACACCACTGCCTTGTGTGGCAGCGGCCTTCCCAAAGGTCTGTCGTGACAATCAATGGACATTAGCCTAGTCCATGTCTGAATGACATCCGTATCTAGGCCCTTGCCGGCTCAGCAACACCCAATGCAATTTTTCAAGGGGTATCCCGAATCTCGAGTCACTCCAGAGCTCCTATCACTCAACTCTAAGAAGTCTACGTGATAACTGACATTATTGTTTCATCTCGTGGCACCTGCTCTTGGTGACACTTGAGCCTCTTCCCCATTTCCTAAATCAAGCTATGGGTCTTCATTGAATGATCCCTAAGGAAATAAACTCAACCCACTCATAAAGGTGGTAGATGATCGTGTCGTGCACCCACACCCTACTGTGTGATATTCTTTGTGCACCACAGCACTTAATAATGCCATACTATGACACCTATCCGGGGTCCTCGCAGAGCAGAATCTCGAGAGATCTCTCGCTCATAATCCCACGACTCTCAGGTCCCTTTTCCACCCTACCATCCTAGGGAAGAACATCTATTCGGCTTCTCTAAAGGCCTTAGCCTCTAAGCCCCGAATCGAGTCGTGTTAGGGTATGACAACTTGGACTAAGGTCCCCAATTCTTGACAGCACATTGGCTGTCAGCTCATCCGTCAAGCTGACTCGACATAATATGTCTACCACCCCAAGGTCCACTACGCTTTCGCTCTGCCCAACTACGATACATCCTGACTTTGGCCCACACTCTGGCCCCTCGGCCTATATGTTCGGAGTGCTGTATAACACCCAGCGAAGCTGGTTCCTCGACCCGTCTTGCGGGTGTGGAGGAATGGCTTAAGTATACTCTCTGTTCTCTGACTAGCTGGGACTGCATTGTCCCAAAGTCTGGGATCCCTTTGTCTCTAGAGGCCAATCCCGTCTCCCACATGCAAATCCGGCCGGAGTCCTGAAACTCTTGTGAAGCGAAGTCTGCCTCTTAGAGAACTAGATTAAAGGGTGATCCTCCCTCTCATTTGCCAACACCGTATCTGAAGTGTTTCGGGCGCCATCGATCTCTCTACATGGTCAGGGCCGTCCCTGACCATAGAGTCCCACACATCCGTAGGCGAAGTCCTACAATCCTGCGAATGGACAACTTCATCCCCATTCTCGAATCTCCTATAATACCAGTAATCGAAACTCACCGTATCTCGAAGTTGACGACATTAGATTCTCTCTGACTCATCACGGTCTCAACCTTCTACGAAGGTTGATGGCACTCGATCATGACACCACGCGTCCAAAAATCTCACCTCGATAAGTCAAACTACTTCGAACTTATCTGGCTGATGGTCTCTTAACAAGCTTGTAAAAACAATTACTCAGAAGTGATCTTCGTCTTTCATTCTGGTGAGGTAGATCAAGATGTCATCCACGAAGACTAGACAATGATCACAGATAAGGTTTGAACCACCCTATGAGTCCATAGATAAAACGCACGTTACGTCAATCCGAAGGCATCACCAATGGCTCGAGTGCCCATAACGGCGTCCTAACCTTTGTCTTGAGGATATCTGTCTCACAACTCTCGGTGAAGGTAACAAGTGCGAGTCTATCTTGGAGTAGACTCGTGCTCCTCTCAGTGATCAAACGGAAATGCGTCGATCTCGGTGGTAAGTGCGGAGTTCTTGATCATAACTCTGTTCGCTTCACGTGGTCAATGCACGGTCGAAGGGTCTTGCCCATGTTCAACCCATGAATAAATGAGACCTTGTGGGTAAAGTGCTCGATGCGATGAACCTTTGTCCAATAAGCTCCACATACTTGGACTGAGTTCTGCGACTCAGCCCGGTGCCGTCCTATGCGAGTCATGAGATGGATCGATGCTGGGTGTGGCTTCGATCTACAGGGTCTACTACCCTCTGTGGGCGAGTCAATTGGCTCATCTAGAAAAACATCCACGCATTACGCTGCTACTCGGTGAATCCTCGGTTTGGTCTCTCCTAGATCTCGAGGTAAGGCTCACGACACTTGGACTCATTATCTTTGTATGGGGCGAAAATATCAAGCTTGTCCCACTGAAAATACCACATGAGTACCATCACGCATGTGAGGCGTGGCTTCTAAATCTGATCGATACTTGACCTGTAATTTGTCATTAATCAAATCACTAGGATGACATGAACTGGTATTAATGCATGATCCTCACGCTGGGTCCCTTGAGAGTAGAGTCCACACAGAGATCCTCGATTTCTTGACCTAGGCATAATAATCCTTATTCTTTTGATCCCTAGGGAGAACTCTATCTAGAAGCTCTCAGGGGTCTCTGGAGGAGTCCTTGCCCTTTTTCCACCATATTTAGCCTCACTCTCTAGGCTGGATCATAGCTAGTCCTAATCCTAGTGATCATCGGAGGTAATTTCCATAACCTGTTAACACCCCTTCTCCGTCTGTGTAAGACCAATGGTCTGCCACCATCGGATCTCCTCCCCTGTGAATGTCGGATGATGCGCCTGCTAAACCTACGGAGGTTTAGGACCTGCGACTACACCATGTACTAAGTGTGCGATACTTGGCCGCGCCAAATACCTCTGACCTCGGCAAAGGCTGGCGATAAAATGCGGCGGGCAGTGAATATCGGTGGTCTTTGTAACGATCTGCAAGTGACGCCACATGCGCGCCGTCATCTCTTAGCCATCTACAGTTAAAATATGCGGTTAAATACAATGCGATATCTCGAAGGCATAAACCTGACCAGAGACCGTAATCATACACAAAATCGATTCATATATATCAAGTCCTGCATTTATAAGCAATCTGAGGCAATCAATCATGCATTTAAAATATTTTTATCAACAAATTTTATTTTCGAAAATTTTATTTTTTCCAAAATTTTGTCTCATTTTATTTTATTTTAATTTAATTTAAATAAATAAATAAAAATTTTGAAAAATTTTTGTGATGAGCAGTGTCCAAAATTGACTTCAGGGCGATGCGGAGTCAAATAGGTCAAAAGCGGTAGTGCAAGTGCACGGCCAATAGCAATGACGCCCCGGTGCGCGCGGGCTCACCTGGAGTCGGTGTGGCGGCGTGCGAGCCTTGTGGGTGGCGAGATGCAGTCGTCAGTGGGCCCCGTGATGTCGGCTTGAGTACAGGTGTCGCGAGCCCGTGCGCGTCTCGGAGTGCCGCGCACTGTGGCGTGTTACTGCCGCCCAGCGGCATGGCGCCTCCAGCGCAGCGCCTCGTCGCTGTGACTGGCGTCTGCGGCGCGCCAGCTCCACGCACCTTCTGCGTCGTGTGTTGACTTTGGCTGCCCGATGTCAGCGACCATGTCGTGACACGATCCGGCTGACCTATTGCCCCTGCTGTCACAATACAAAACATTGTATTGCAATACAAAATTTTCCAGCCTAGCCTCCTCTTGCCTGCAATACAAAAATTGTATTGCAATACAATTTTCAACACCCACTCAACTTGCAATACACTTCATATTGCAATAAAACTCTGTCTGCCCGATACAATCCTTTTCTTGCAGTGATGACGATGCCTAATTCAAATTCTACTTTTGTTTTTTTTTTTCCTCATTTCAATATGCTCTTTCACCCTCCATACATGCACGATGGCAGCCTTGCAATTCCTACACTCGATAATTGTATCAGTTCTTTTTTAAAATTTATTTAAAATTTTATTTCATTGTCACTTAAGCGAAAAATTTATTAAATTATTTCTTTTATTTCCTTTAATTCATTTCTGTGAAAACTCTAAATTGTTTTCCAACATTCACAACCACATAACAATGGTTATACCACCATTGCACAACAAATTCATCAATGTGCATGATCATACATCAGCTTTAATTCATCAAATCAAACAAACACACCAAACACGTGCATGCGGTGTCTGGTTTTTGTCTGTGATTTCCTAGAGTAATCTGCTCTACGCTCGGCATTGACGTGCTGCGTGGTGATGTTCTTATCTCAGCGTAAACAACCCAAATCCTCGAAGCTCCTAAGTAGTCGTATACCTATGCTTTGATGCAAGGTTTTGTGACACGATCCAGGAAGTCCGTTGACTACCCGTCAACCCTTGGAATACTAGTGGATGTGGATTTGGCGCCACTCATAAAAAGTGGCGATGCTCCTTTGTACGAGGGAGCTCTCTGGAAATACAACACATGTACCTGGCATATGCGATATCTGTGATAGTAGCACGGGGGTCTCATATACAACTATCTGGGAATTAAAAATGACCTCTTGAATTTGCATTATACTCATAACATATATCGATATAATCCATCACATGAGTAAAGCGGCCGCCCGGGCCCATGCTTGATACTCGCCAAAACATCGAGCTATATATCATGATTCTGAGAGTTAATGATCTGCTTTCTTATCACAGCCAACGTATATTAAAATGAAAACGTTATAATACATCACCAAAACAATCAGCGCGATTCGGAAACTGTACAAACTCAATCTCTGGGATGAGCCGTCTCTGTAGAAAGCTTCATGTGCACCCACATAAGACAATATCCCTCGACCGGGAGTGAAATTTAATGCTGATGGTGGAGATCACCACTAAGTGGCTTCTTTCTCTGCGCTAAGTGCGTATACGTGCTCAGTGAAAACATACATTCAAGTAAATGCATGATCCTACTTGAATGTCCTAGCCCGTCATCTAATATCCAGTCCTCACAGACTCCTCACACTACTGGCGCGTATGAGAGCCTTAGTTTTTATTTGTTTGTAGACAACCCTCCGATGTATATATCAATTGGGCGTCTCGGAAATGATTACTATGTATGGACTACCCTCCGATGTATATCAGGAATTGAGGCGACTCCAGCGATTGATATTTATTTGGACTACCCTCAGATATTCATTGTTTTGGCGACATCGAAATAGTATCTCGAAATTGCATAATCTGGCTCTGGCTCCACAATAGTCTGGGATGGGTCGCATAAATCATGGAATCTGTGATGCGATTCCATTTTAGTGCATAGCAGCGTAAATATATAAATCATGTATATATTCACATAATTTAAATCGCTGATCATGTTATGTAATTTATTTTAAATACCTTCACAGATTATTCTTTAATTTATTAATTAACAGCGATTCAACTTGAATCACTCGACCAAACACATTATTTCACAAAAATTATTTTATAAACACTATTCTCGGAGATGGTAAACCGCCGATTCTTATTACCGTATTTCGCCAATCGTAGGTTCGTTTTGTGAGCCGGGTTTATTGAATTCGCGGCTATCACATCTGCAATATTTATTTGTCATAATTTCCAACATACACAACACAAGCTTGGTCCGTGAGCTGCAGCTATCCATTGAGTTTCAAAAAATTATAACAATTAGGTCTCAAAGATTTAGGATTGCGTCGAAGAAATACCTCGCTGGCGCAAATTATTTCAACGATGCGAAATGCTTAAATAAAGATAAGCCAGTAGGGGCCTCGCTCGGAGTTTGATGAAACTCACTAGCCGGAGCGTGAGCGTAGAGTGCTCTCGCGTAAGAACAACTTTTAAACCGCATCAGAAGATTGACCAGGTCAGGATTCTTAGGAATTAGGGGAAGGAAAACCTCTCTCATTAAAACTCAAAACCCACCAATACTGTGGTACTTTGTCTTCCCTCAGCGCGTTTTTTGTTGGTCTTTGAATGAAGAGATAGTATTTGTGAGTTTTTGTCTTTTCACAGCTTAAATGATTGATTAAGGCCTGGCCAATTTGTCGTATTTTCAGTTTTGACGTTCGTATTTATTTGAGCCCGGGTTTTTCGTCGTTTTTATCTTCGTAGTAAGCATGGTACATGAGTGCGTCACCACTATGTGACTTTTCGATCGCATAATCGTTTGGCACGAACGCGATGCCTTGAAAAGCGTGACGAAGCTCCATTGTCTCGAGTCGACCCGAAGTCGGCGTCTTCTGGCCAGATTTAGTGGGGCGATTCAGCGGTCACGTCAGTTTCGTCGTCAGATCACAGAGAATAAATTTAATTTTAACCCGGGAAATTACGATTTCTGTTTTTAATAAATTGGAATTTCTCGGATCTTATATTATTTATTTCATTGCATTTTCTCTTAAAATTTTTGAAAACCAAACATAAGATAAGATAAACCTAATACTAGCTTATTTCAAGACCAAGATTTAGACAAAGTAAAATAAATGGAGAATAGTCATCAACTATATTCAAACTTTAGTCAAAATCAAATGCACTCCAAAGATGTGACACATTCTATGTCAACCCCATCGACGCTGTAATTAAATCTTTTACAGAAAAATATTGCCTTATTCATTTAAGGGGTTGTACTCAAATGCTACTTGCTTAAGCTTTCTAAAGCAGAAAAAGAAAGAAATCGTGTTAAAATTTTCCTTCAAACCTCGCACCAATCTTGATGTAGAAGGGGTGTTTTTTTTTTTTTTTTTGGTTTGAATTCTTAAATGGATTCTTGCGCAAAAGAGAGAAAGTTGATTAGGACACCATTACATCTCATGTCAAATTACTCAATTTGATATCTTGTGAGATTCCCATGATCCCACACGAATGAGTATTATATAAGAATTGGCAAATTTTGTGCTAAACAAGATCAATTAAAGAACTAATGTGGCTAATGACTCATACTAATGGGAAAAAGACACATATTTTGTCTCCCTTAGTCAAGAAGCATAATATGGATATTGAAATCAAATCTTATAAGCTTAAACTTTTAGGCTAGTTTGAAACTTAAATGTTTTGTCTGGAATTGGAAAAGTACTAAGGAAATAAAATAAAAAGGAAAACCGGAAGGAAATAAAATTTGAAGAAAAATTAATTAATTAATTTAAGTTTAATAAATTAATTTTGTATGTTTATTCAAAACTTATTTTATTTGTTTCCCTTTATTATATGATGACTAAAAAATTTTAAAATATGTAAAATTTTAACGATTTTTTATTATATTATATTTTCTTTTATTTTCCACGTTGCAGCCAAAGTAAGGAAAACTATTTTCTTAGTATATTTTTCATTTTAAAAACTTTAATATTTTGGGTTTAAACGGAGCGAAAAGTCGCATAGAGAAAAGAAATCTTAAGAAAAAATGATTTTAAATGTTTGGTTTAAACCGTGGAAAATAAAATAAAAAATCAAATATAATCAAAATTCCTCCAAATTTTACATATTTTAAAATTTTTTAGTCTATATATAATAGAAACAAACAAATAAAATGAGTTTGATTAAACATATAAAATTGAAATAATCAAACATAACAAAATCATTTTTCTTAGAGCCTGTTTAAAAGTCGGAAAGTACTAGGAAAATATATAAAATGCTAAGAAATGATTATTTTTTTCATGTTTGATTAACTGTGGAAAATATAAAAGAAAATCAAATATAATCAAAATTTCTTAAAAGTTTACATATTTCTAAATTTCTTAATCTTTATATAATAAAGAGAAACAAATAAAACGAGTTTGAATAAATATATATAATTAATTTATTAAATTTAAATATATTTATAATTTTCTTCAAAATTTTATTTTCATCCACTTTTTACTTCATATTTTATTTAGTACTTTTTATGTTCCAAACATAGCCTTGTTATTATTATTTTTCCTTTCCCCAATAGTTTTCGAGTTCCAAATAAAGCCTTAAGGTTGAGTTTTAGGAAAATTGTTAGTTTAAACACCCTTAAAAAATCTTGTGGATTAAATAAACGCAAAAGATGTACAAATGAACAATCATCAGCCTTATATGTGATTCAAAAAGTAGAAGAGCTCATCCTTAGACCCCTCCACCACAAGAGATGATGGACACTTTTTTTGAATGATTAAACCCTAGGACACTCCATTGTTTATCATATCATATACTTATCAATGTTGGTCCCACTCATGGACAAGAGTTATGCATTATTTGTACATAATTTTCATGGTGGGCACATGAAATGGATGGAAAGTGATCCCTCACTGCCTCTACCGTATACTTGCTTCTACTACATACCAATTGGGTAGTCTTCCAATAGATTCAATTCATCTCTATTACTCAACATGTCCGATAGAAGTTAAGCACACATTGTAGATTGATTGAGACACATCCCTCTCACCACATGTCTTAGTATCATGTCATTCATTTCTTGTAGATTCCACCCACCAAGAGAAGTTGGTGGGTCTCTCATCCGAAGTGACTTTTCATTGGATTAGGTTTTAGATTTTTTGTAACAAATCTGTTACTATTGTTAGGTCATAGCCAAGTGCTTGAGATTTGATTATTAGAAAGTAAATCTACTTAAAAACAATATCTAATGAGATATTTGGTTGCTATTTTTAAAAATTATTCTTGAAAATAATTTTTTAAATCATAGAGAATACTTGCAAATTGTTTTTATTTTTTAAATTTAGTATTTTCTGTGTTCTTCATGCTTTTTAGAAAAAAAATTTGGAAACAAAATCTTGGTTTTCCTTATTCTTATTGCTAGCCAAGTGTTTGAGATTTGATTATTAGAAAGTAAATCTACTTAAAAACAATATCTAATGACATATTTTGTTGCTATTTTTAAAAATTATTCTTGAGAATAATTTTTTAAAACACAAAAACAATGATTTGGTGTTCTACCTGAAATTATTAACATTTTTTAATTTAGTATTTTATCTTAACCCAAATGTTTTTAGAAAAAAAATTGAAAACAAAATCTTGGTTTTCCTTATTCTTATTGCTTTTTAGAATGAAAAATAGTTTTCAAAAACTGTTATAAAAAAACCCCGAGTCGTGGGATTCAGTGTGATTCGAATGGAATGACAAGGGTTCTTAGCCTAGCCATATATATGACCTGTTGATTTTTACATAAGACAACTAGAACTAATTAAAACCTAAATCTTAATCCAATTTATGTCAAATTTCTTGATATTTTATTTTTCATCATTCAACCCGGACCTTCATCGTCTTAGGGGTTGGTTGATGCAAGTAGACAACAAATAGTTTGATATCAAAGTAATTCATTAAAAAAAAAAAAATCACATATATAAACTTCTTTTTAAAATATCCATAAAACTATTTTTTTTTTATTTTTAAAACTATATTTACAAATTATGGTTTTGAAAATTAACCTTAAAATCACAGTTAATAATTATGGTTTTAAATTTATCTTAAAACCATAGTTAGTGAATATGATTTTAAGGTTAATTTTTAAAATCGAAATTGATAAATATGGTTTTAAAAATTAAAAAAACTAATTTTATGAATGTTTTAAAATGTATATATATATATATACATATATATATATATATATATATATGTATATATATGTTTTTTTTAAATGAATTATTTTTAGTTTAAACTGGGTAACAGACAATTAGTCTTCTCGTGGAAGCGTCTCGAGTAGTTATCACATTCTTATAACTTGCGTGAAACTGGAAATTTGAGTCGAGCCACGAAAGAATTCTATAGAAACACGCTCTCTGATGTTCTGGTTAAAGTGAATGATTTCATGAATGTGGTGGTAGTTTAGTCTCTAGAATATAACTTCTCTACGGCACTATATATATCTATATATATACATATATATATATATATATATATATATATATATATATACTATATATATATATATATATATATATATATGTTTGAGCTTTTTAAATTATTAGAAGTTAGTGAAAATTAGGTGTAAAATAGAGTGTGTGGTTGGAGTGAATTTTAAAAAGTTGCTAGATAAAGTAGTGAATTTAATATTTAAATATATTTTGAATAGCTATTTTATTGAATGTGGTTGGAGATGCTCTTACAAAGTTAGTCGGTGAGTGAGTGGTCCAATCATCATGGCAGTGATTTGTTGAAAAATTTTGCGATTTAGATCTATTTATATAAATTTAAGCCTAGAAAGGGAAAGTTCATTACAGGCTTTATCCCTTGTGTACTTTGGTTGAAAGCTGAAAGTGGAAACCCAAAAAAAACCATTAACAAAATTTGGAAAATAATTTCAACTGTGGATAGTAGAGAGTAGATGGTAGAGTAGATTACCAACCCAAACAGCAATTCCAAAAAGAAAAGGGAAATCAAAGGGTAGCAGTGAGGAAATTAGGTCAAGCAACAAAGATCCCCATTCTACAACAAGGACAGTGAGGATTACTCTCCAGCCATGGCATCAAACACCTTGAATGGAAACGGTGAAGGCAGGGCAGGTGGACCAGGCTCTCCCCGGCCTTGAATCCTTCCAGGCAGACCGCGCACTCCATTTGCTCCGACGACTTCCAATTCAACTTCCCCCAACTGAATCTCTTCCATCCAAACACCTCCGTCGGCAATTCCGCCACTACCATCGCTCTTCCATCCACTATCCTCAAGCTTTCCTTCCTCTTATTCCTGGATCCAAAATCATCAAGATCTGGAATCTGGATATTCCCAATTTCTAATTTTCTTGCTCTTAATTTTGTCTCTAATTACTTAATTAATTAATTACCTTGTGGATTCCGATTTTCTTTGTGTTCTCAGCCGCTCATCCAATCTTTCCTTCGCCTCTCTCGCCGCGCCTCCTAGTTTCTCGTCGCAGTATGCTTGATTCGATACGCTTCTTTTCTGTTCTTCGATTTCAGACCATTTCAGAAATAACTTGACAAGCAAGAAAAAGAAAAAGAAAAAAAGATAGTGATTATGTCGATAGTACCGAAGAAGAAGAGCTTGAAGCTGCATGGTGGTTTTCATGGTTGCTAGTATAGAGACAGAAAGAGGACCGCCGTGAGCAGCCGTGGGCCGCCACCGTCGGAGAGTCGGAGCTGCCACTGCTCTGGTGGAATCGTCTCCTTCTAGCACATTCCACACCAGGAAGCATTCCAGCCATCACCACCTCTATATATATATATACATACAAATAATCTCAAAAAAAAAGAAAGATTTGTTTATATCTGAATTGAATTCAGCGGCAGCGCAAGACTTTGTCTCCCATCTTCATTCTGAAAGAAGAAGCAATCATATAAACAAGAATATCCGGCACATATATATAAACAGAAAAACAGAAATTCACTCCAACTATGAAGCTGAAATCAGCTCACATGTTCCAGCACAGTGTGATTGGAAATAAAATCATGATTGAATCAATGAAACAAAAGAGAAACAGCGAGAGAGAAGATATTGGCAGACAGGAGCGGGACCCGGCATTGATGGGGATTCCCTACACAGTTCTGTTTCCATCATTTTCAACTTCTCCCTCCATCTATATATCAATTATTTTCAATTTTTTTTATTTTTGAAAAAGAAATAGAAATTTGAGTTGAACTTGTGAGAATTCGGGGCAGATAATATCAAGGGAGAAGGACGAGATAGAATGAGCTAGCTGGAGCCACGTGACCAACCAAATACTGCCCTACCCCTCTTTACATTTTTTGTTGGGAAAAGTATATGGGTGGGAAATTCATGGTTTAGAAAGTATGAAAAGAAAAATAATTGAATTACAGGTGAAGATAATATCTTAACTCATTATACATTAATAAATTATTTAAGATAGTATCTATATTTAGTTACTGAAGTACCTCCAATGATGATAAAAGTTGTATCTGAAAGTCAATCATTTTTCTTTGTTATTTTGTGAATTATATATTTTCTGTTTTTTCATACTTTTTATCTTTATTTTGAAATCTATAGTCTAATAGATATTTTTCCCTTTCTTTCTATTGTTTTTACTTTTTATTTAGATTTGCCTCGCCCTATGCCCGCTGCCCGCTGCCAAGAATGCTATATTCACGAACTTCTCTTAAAACTTGGTCCAAATGGTGTCATCCTGTATAAATTACATCTATACATTTCCTCGTACCTTTATCTTCTATATGTATGAGTTTTTTTTTTTTAAAGATGTATGAGTTTTTTTTTAATCAGTACTAATCTAGAGTTTATTTTATCACTATCTTTTATAACCATTTTTTTCACATATTTTTTTAAAAAAAAAAAAGTCTATTTGAAAAGAGCTGTAAAAAAAAGTCTATTTGAAAATAGCTGTAAAAAAAAGTCTATTTGAAAATATTAAATATTTTTTAATATTTTAAAATCTATTTAAAAATAATTCTGGATATCTACATGATTATTTTATAAAATAATTTAAAAATAAAACATTATGTTTATGATAAAACGTGTTTTTCTAATATTTTTATTATAAAAATAAAAATTTGTTCAAAAAAAAGTTGAAAATGATTGTTTAATTCACATTTTTGAAAATTTGATAGCGGAAACGATTTTTAAAATGCACTAAATTTTATCCTTGTTCATTGAATTTATTATTTTTTGATGTTTTAAGAGCAAAAACGAAAAACAAAAAAGAACCAAATATATTTTTTCAGTTTTCTTTTTTTTTTTACCCCTCCTCATTCTCCTTATTTCAGAAAAAAAAACAGTTTTAAAAAACTATGACCAAACTGAAACAACTTGTTAATGCTATAGAGTTCTTCAAATAACGGAAGCAAGGAAAAAAAAAAAAGCAACCTTTACCTACATTTATGGGATGGCTGAGATCATCCAAAGCGGTCTAACTTTGGCCATATCCTGCTGATCACAACAAACTATGGGTGTCCCTCTTCATCAGTCCCTAGACAAAGTTTATCCAACAAAAGTGAAAGAACAAAAAACCAAAACCCAAATAGGCCGTTACCAGTGAAGGTAGTAATAACAGTAACATAGTATCTGCCCCATATTGTTCCATTAGCTTCTTCAAATTTCACCCATTTCACCATTGAACTTGTAAGTAAGATTGATGGGGTCTTTCTTAATGTGCGATGCGGCTTGGAAATTAAGTTGATGTCCAATTCATTTCGCGAAATATATATAACCATTGAGTGTCTGTCTTGCCTTGAAATGAGTGTCTGTCAGGAGACTCAAACATAAGCACAAATGGCAAATCGAGTACCGTATATCGTCACTGCTGAAATATAACCTTGATATTCTGATAGTTTCGAAATTAAGCTACTGTTTCTTATCTGGCTTGTGTAATCGTCAGAATGTTTAAATACATATTTAAAAATATATATAATCAGTACATGCTCAGTTTTCTTACCAGCGAGCACAGTGGCGCGGGTCTTCGCGAATCTTTCACTTATCGCGAAAGGGGATTCGCAGCGGGGTGAGCGATGCCCGATAGTTGAATTACTAGCACATTGGGTTACTCATCACGCAAGTCTTCCGTGCGATAGCGCAAACACACACATTCAAGTAAATTTATGATTCTCTTCCGAGATACACGTGCGCGATCTAAATGCCTTCGAATCCTCCGCGGAAGCTCTTTCACACATGTTTGTGCCATGTATATTGTTTCCAAACAAATCTATTTATTTACTTTATGGACAACCCTCAGAAGCGCATATAGAACTATCTTTCAGATAATTAATTTTTGTGGACAACCCTCCCTACTTTCGTATATAATGGACATGCCGATGGCCAAGGGTGGCCCTGCTCCGTGTATTTTTCCAAAATGTACTTACACTAAATATACAGAGTGTCGCAATGCATATAAAATGTATTATGTCATTTCATCCTGTCTAGCACGTTAACATGCTCAACTGTCACGTATAATATAGCTTTCTATGTAACAATATGCTCAAACACACAAGCCACACAAACGGTCCTCGGTCGGTTGAGGCCCATCCCGAAAGTAACTCAGGGATTTCACCACCAGTCAAAATTTTGGGCAAGATGAGCGACCTTTCGGGCCCCGAACATCCACTATGATTAAAGTGGCTCTTGGCAGATTAAATCAAGTAGGGATGAAGACCTCTTATCCCGGGGTTGAGAGCTCGCGTCTGGAAATGCCCACGCGTGGCTCTTCACGACGAGGATCAAGCTTTGCCTCTTGTCTCATCCCGGGGTTGCAGGTGATCGTTGGAAAATCTAGAGAGAAGATAGAGTTTCTCTCTCTAAAAGCTCTTTCTTCTTCTCTCTCCTTCTCTTTTTGCTCCCGAGCCGGTTGGAGTCGAGTTAGGTCAAAAAATTGGGATGTCCTCTCGCGTGCCACGTGTCGATTCTCATTAATTTCTTGGGTTTATATCCTCTTATCATATCATTGGATTAAATGCATTTCGAAGTGCCATTTTGTCCTCTATATTGTGGATCGTTGTTTAATTCATTCTTGGAATGACACATGTCTGTCTTGGTAGCTCAAAATGCGTCGAAGTGTCAAGTCTTCATCTTCGGTGCGGCGTGAAATTAAATGGAATTCTGACGAAATTAGCGTGGTATTTATATTTCGCAAAGTTTCAACGGTGAAGTCCGTTTAATTAAGTAAAGTTTAGAAATATTGAAATTTTTGGCCAAGAATTACTAGTTTTCTTTCTTTTCGAGAAAATTATAATTTTTGGGGATTTTACAACTAATTTAACAAATTGTCTCAAATTTAAGTCCTGTGAATGTAGTTGTATCATCAGCGGCCAAAAAGTTTTGCCGTCATTGTGGGTCCACTCTGGTAGTGTTTATGAGTTATGGTGTGAGCAATCGCTTTTCTGTGGCGTTAAGCAGACACTATCAGTTTAAATGAAAAAAATCTTAATTTCACTTGGACTATATATAAAGTGAGTTACCAAATAAAATTCTTTTTTAGCCCACCCTAAGGTATCTAAAATTAATAAACTAACATATAATTATTATAAAGGAGAAACAATCGTGTCTCTAAAGTTTAATATGACAAAAATATGTTAGTAGCGAGGTTCTATCTCGAAATTTTTTTCCCCTAATATTTAACATTATTTATAAAACGAGAAGTCTATAATATATTTATATATTTTAATCACTATTTATATTTATATAATTATTTCTAGAAATAAATAAATGAAAATTTAAAAATAATTAAGAATATTCTTTTTTGTTTAGTTTTTCCTTAATTTATTATTAAATTGAGTAGGGAAAAGAAAATGTTAAATTGTTGATTGTTGTGACAATTAAGGTGAGAAACAGTGGATGTGGGTGATGGTTTATGGAGATGAGGCACGCATAATTTATAGGAAAAGCGGATGGAGAGAATCATTCTTTTGGGATATTGATATTTGATGCGAATGATCTAATATTTTAATTGGGCCAAAGGGGATTCGTATCTCAACGAATGGTTTGTTTATTTCTGAATATCTCCCTACGTAATCTCTACTCTAATTCTTTTCATCAATATCTCATAAACAATGAGGACCATTGAGTGGACTGTGGGCATGTGCTATCTTGTAATGGTCGTGATATTATTGCCCCGCCTAAGAATTTTAAGAGGTATGTGGGATTTAGTTTGAAGAAGCCAATAAAAATTAACTCTGGTTTTATGTTTTAATGGATGAATTTATTTGGTTTTAATTCCTTTCCAAATTGTATTTGAAAACGTTTGATGGTTTTTAAAAAAATTTCAATTCATTTTTCGTTATGGTTTTGTCTTACCCGAGCCTATATAAAGAGAGGGTACAACTCTCTTTGGTATGTAGATTTTGAAGAGAAATTAATGAAATGATCACCTTCTCGTAAAAACCTCAAAATGTCCATAAAACAATATTATCAACCACAATCAAATTCAAATCTTCAATGAAATAATAGGTTCAAGTTCAATAAATAACGCTAACAAACATATTAATACTCTAAGTATCAAATTAATAAAGTAACAACTAAATAATATCTTTATAATTACAAATCCGAAGTTTCAAATGAAATTCCATATTCCCATATCCTTCATCCTTATCTGTATTATCTCCGGCAACAATATTTGACTTTACTGATAGATGGACATCATCAATGTTAGTTGAGCCATCATCATCATCTATAAATAAAATATGCATAAGTTAATAAGTAAATGTATAAAGGAAATACTTAATATAAATCTTTAATAAAAAAGTTAAACTTACCAACAAAACCAAGTAACCAATTATGTGTGCGTATGAGAGCTTGGATAGTTTCATCAAGCATTTTACTCTTATTCTTGTTCAAAACACGAGAGTCAATACTAAAAGCAGATTTTAATGCCATAGTAGTTATTAGAATGCTCAAGACATCACAAGTCATCATAGCAAGATCACCAAATCTATAATTTCTATCTTTTCAATAACCAAGGACATCAAAATTTCCAAAACAGTAAATTCTTGGCTCTTCCAAATAGGGATCAAGTTAAGACTTTCCATAATTGTTACTTTCTTGGAAATCAAATTCTTCAAAATCCCATAAAATGACAAATAAATATTTCAATAAACAATATAAAAATATGTAATTAAAAAAATAAGGAAAATGAAAATAGATTCCATTAAAAACAACTTACATCATATGTAGGCAACTTCTCATTTTCTCCACTAACAATACTTGGTGGTTGACTCACATTAGAAGAAAAAAAAAAAGCCAAGTTGATTAGTTGATGCACATTTGTTTCTATACTCTTCGAAAGGTGCATACAAAGCTTTTACCTCTTTGCATTTTATTTCATAACCATGAGATCAGTCTTGAATAAGTATACCTTAAGAAATTAAGCATCTTAGCCGGATCAAGAATAAACCCCAATGCAAGAACCACACTATATTCACTCCAATACTTATCAAATTTCTCTTTCATTCTACAACACATACTTTGAATAAACAAATCTTCATTTGCCAAGTTGGATGTTAAGAAAAGCTCTATCCTCCAAATTTCCTTAAAATACAAATTAGAAATAGGATAAGACGATCAAGAAATCATACTGGTCATTATATAAAATGGCTTCAAGAATTGACACATTGAAATTGCTCCAAACCATTCATCATTAAATGGACACCACCTATAAGTTTTATCAATCAAACTCAAACTATGAAAAACCCGACGGTAATTGATTGCACTCTTAAGCATTGTATAAATAGAGTTCCAATAACACAATCTGATCTTAAGCTAATTGATGTATTAATCCCACAAACTTGTTCAACACATTGAAAGAATTGTTTCTTCCTACTATCTGATGCCCTTATATAATTCACATTTTGCCTAATTTTATGCAATGCATCACTAGTAACCTTCAAACCATCTTAAACAATAAGGTTCAAGATACGTCCAGAACATATAATATTAAAGAACTCTCCATTAAGTAACAAGCTATTTGACAAGCATAAGTGTTCTTTCAACATGTTTTGCATGTTATCATTCGAAGATGTATTATCCAAAGTAATGGAAATTATTTTTCTCTCTATTCCCCAATCTTTTAAAAATTCAAGCACCATCAATGCCAAATCATGTCCAATGTGTGGAGGTTGCATGTGAGCAAATGATAAAATTTTACTTTTTAGCTTCCAATCTTTATCAACATAATGTGTAGTCAAAGAGATATATCCAATATTGGTGTATGCGGTCCAACAATCAAAATTCAAACACACTCTACCCAGAATTTGGCTTAATTGCTACTTCAAAATTTCTTTTTCAATCTCATATGTCTTCATCACATCACATTTAGTTGTTCTTCTGGAAATACTTCTACAATCTTCATTAAAAAAAATTTGGTACTTCATAAACACCCTGCATTCAATCTTTAAAAGGTAGGAGAAATAAATGCCTTGTGTCAATTCAGCAATGTCTCGATTCATCTTGAAATTAATTCTCCTCCTCAACTTCTCTTCATAATCAATTAACATCCCTCATACATCATGAAATTGAGGTGTCATGTGACATCTAGGAATGTTACATGCTATGTGAGAAGTTCAAGATTTACTTGCACAAGTATATTCTTTCCCACAAGCCTTGCATTTGTGTTTTTCTTTGCCATCGTTACCCACCCCTATTTTCACAAAAAAATTCTAGACATTAGAGGTAAAAGCTTTGGCCTTTTTGGTTTGTGGTTCAATAGTTTCATGACTCTCATCAATATTAGTGTTACCCACAAAACTAGGGTTTTCCAACATTTGGCAATCTTCATCATCACATTAATATGTAGTATTTGGTTCCTTTTCCAACAACTAGGAAACCCTGATATAAATTTGTTATTTATATAAAAAAAAACTTTATTAGAAAACTATAAGAAAAACACGACTAGAGTCAAATTACACATGATTTCATAGAGTTAAATTAAATTAACATAAAAATTTGAGGTCATGCCTAACTAGCTGTCTGAGGATGCTTGGGTAAAAGGAAAACAAAAATCAATGTCTTTTTTCAAAATATCTCTAGAAAATATTGCTTTCTAAAAGCATCTAGAAGAATTACAAGTTTGCAATTGGCTCCTAATTGAAATTGTTCTCTTTAGTGTATTAGTTACCAAAAGTCATGCATAATATGGAAAATACTCCACATTGAGTTTCGAGATTCCTTGCTTATTTTTATTTTTGGCTTAGAGATTGATTGGAATCATATATCCTCTAAAAAAAAAGGGAAAAAAAAAAAAGAGGAGCAAAAAGAAAAGAAAAAAATAGTCTGAGAAAATGGAAGTTTGGGTATTGGCAGTGAATGACTATATTTGTATTCTAATGAAATAAATAAGGTAATAGATTAATAATACTTCATATTTCCTCCCCATATTTTTTTGGATCAATGGTTTTTTAATACTAGGTTTGGGAAACTGTGATCTTCTCCCTCAATCTGTTTCCCATTACCTAAGGCCAGTTTGGTTATGAAAAAGAAGAAAAACTCAGAAAACATGTTTGATTTCCTTTTTTAGGAAAAAAACATGAAGAATGCAAAAAAGACCAAATTCAAAGAACAACAACAATTTGTAAAGAACAACAAAATATTGTTCTTGGTGCTTTCGAAAATTGTTCTCCATAACGTTTTAAAAAAAACAAGAACCAAACAACTCCCAAGGACATGTTAGGTTCTTGTTTTTAAAAACTGTTTTATGTTCTAAAAAATAAGCAGAATAAGGAAAATAACGAGAAAACATTTGGTTCCCAGTCCTTTTTTTTTTTTTTTGGTTTTGAAAACACCAAAATGGCATTCTGTAATATCTATTTTTTTGAACTGGTAAGAGAATTGCAGTACGGAACCAGAGGGAGCCCAACCCATATAAATGCAAAGGAAGCGAAGGAGATGGAGCCCAAGAAGCATTGAGACTGAGCTGTGATATTGTTGGAAATCCTTGAGACTGAGCTTTGCTTTGAATTTTCAGTTATGCCGGTTTTCATCATAGACATGAGGATGGGGGGCCAATCATACAGGCTAATCTTAGGTTTCATTGTTAACTCATCCCCTATCTCTATATTAATAATTCAGATTAATAATGTCGTGTTGTTCAGCTGTTAACATTATAAAGAAAGCATCATCAAAAGATAACAAAACAAACATTGTCATACCAATATGAATATTGGAGCAATGAAATTAAATTCTTTCACAATAATGGATATCTTAATCTATGAGGAACAAAACTGTCTTCCTGTGTAATACAAAGCTAAAGACAATAAGGTATAAACACCTTCAACATACCAAGCACAGAAGAAAACAAATGAACCACCAGTTGAATAGAAATTTTCCACTAATATTTGTCTTACCACCACTACTATCTTTCCATGGTAATACCAATGTTTCGGTGCAAATTGAATCCATTCACCAAAGGCAAATACAAAGTAATACACGCAACTATTTTTCATAATAGAAAACCATGTAAGTTGAAAATTACCTTTTCTGCTCATAGTCACTCGTTTGAATACCAAGAATAGGGTGATTGAAAATCATATTAGGATGAGTTGTGAAGCACACTTCAGATTTGCCACATAAATACCCAAGCTGATCCTTTTCGGCTTCAAAGAGCTTTAAATGTTTAAAAGTGAATGATCTCAAGGCCGATCAACTCATAATCAAAGCCTAGACAATAACTGTATGTTCGATCTCAAATCTAAAGGCGTCGTGGAAACTAGAAATGGGAAGACACAAAATGAAGCCTGACCAAAACTAATCCCCCCACCTAATGGAACCTGAAACCGAAAATAATAATAATAATAATAACCACAAGATTTCAAAATTTTCTCGTCGACTCATTTCTTCTCCACATAGGCTTTCTTGACAGCAAACGAGCAAGAGAAAAAGCCAGAAACGGAAATCAGAGAGGGAATGCACCTGCTTATTAATGGTAACCTGAGGCTTTGACATTTCTCTTCAAGACCAATGCAATCCGAGGGAAAGAAAGAGAGAGAACCTAGTGTTATAGGTATGGAAGAAATAAAAATTCGGAGAGAAAATCAAAGGCCCAGGACATGGAAAAGGAAGCAGAAACCTTAATAACAATAATAATAGTAATAATAAAAAAATATAAATAAAATAAGAATAAAAGGTTCGTATTTTAATGGTTTCTTTATTCGTTTTAGGTGGAATAGACTCTTAGTTTGATATTTTCAGAGTTATTCAAGACTTCCGAGTTTGCTTTGAGGTAAATGAAAATTAATGCATTTTTTAAATGTATTTTTATATGAAAAATTCGAAAATGTTTGCTCTGTTATTTTGCCTAAAATGTGGATCAAATATATTTTGCGTGAAAAGTACGTCGAACTTTATATTTTGTTAGGATATAAATTATGGAGATATTATGTTTTGTGAATTGATTTGTTAGAAATTATGTTTTTTTTACTGTAGTAGTTCGGCCTTGTCAATGGGAATAATAGTTCACACTATTCGACCTTTGTTAATGACAATAATAGTTGACATTTACATTCCTTGGTGGGGAATGTAATTGATTTGAACCATAACCTCTAAGGGTTTTGGTTAAAGGTTATTAGTACTAATAATGTTTGGTTTTGTTCACCTTAAAATAAATAATTTGAGGCTAGTCACCCATTTGAAAGTTCCACATGACTGGGCACCATTCAATATTTGTGACCAAAGTAAAAGTTTTGATTTGAATATTTGAATAAATTTGATATGGAAGTGTTTGTATCTAAAATGAAAAAACTTTGTTTCAATATTTGAATGTATTGACAAAAAAAGCTATGAAAATGACTAATGATAATATCTCTAAATTTTTCAATAATTTGAAAATGTGTGATTCATAAACTACATTAATCTACCTTATTGGGCTTCTAGCTCATTCCCCCTTTGTTGACTATTGGCTAGGATGGAAATTCATCTTTATTAGGATTTCTTATTTTGAATTTCATCATGGACCTTGTTTAGTTGATGGATTTTTGCTCATTTGAAATATTTGATTTTAGAGTTATTAGAAGTTTTTGGATAATTGTTTTTAGACTTTATGTTAGTTTATACTTGAAGATTGAGGTTTAGAAAGTTTTTATTAATATGGAATTTTGGAATTGGTGATATTAGACTGTTCCGCTTTTACATTGAACATGCATGTAGTAATTGGATTTAAACTAATTACAGAGAGGAAGGGTTATGTCCCTTCGGACTTGAGGTGTGAAATTATAGTCATGCCCTTGGATCGGGTTTCGGGGCGTGACAAAGTGGTATCAGAGCATTAGGTTATGATCTCGATGGGAATTTGTTTAGATTACCTTTAGGAATATATGAGTGAAGCATTAGTTAAGTTTCAAGTTTGTCTAGTTGGATTATGTTATTTCTTTCAATTCTGATTTGTATATTTGGCTTCTTAGTGACTAACTTAGTTATATATTTGGCTATATAGGACACCATGCCAACGACGAGAATTGCATCCTCCCAAAATAGGCCTACTGATGACGATGTGCCTCCTCAATCTGAGGATGTACCCCCTATGAGTACAGAGAGATTTTATACCTATTTAGGGACTTTGGCTAGGTTGGTTGAATGTCATGCTAGAGGTTCTGCCAATAATGGGCAATGATAATCTTTTTCTTCCAAGGGTAATTCTTTTGATGATTTTAAAAGGTTGGGGCCTTCTTACTTTTTTTATAGTTCACACCCGACCGAGGCAGAGGCTTAGATTATGAAAATAGAAAATTCTTTGATGTTGTTCATTGTTTTGAGGAACAAAAAGCCTCATATGCAGCCTTCATGCTAGACAATGAGGTAGATCACCGGTGGTGTATGACTAGGAGACTGTTGAAGGAGTAGAGGAGCATAACCTGAAGAAGATTTAGGGAGCTTTCCATACAAAGTACTTCCCTAAGAGTGTGAGGCAACAAAAGTTGGGAGAATTCATTCGTCTAGAATAGAGGGATATGATAGTGGCCTAGTATGAGGCCAAATTTATCAAGTTGTCTCTTTTTTCCCCACAGTTGATTGCTACAGAGGAAAATAGAGCATTGAAGTTTTAGGATGGTTGAAGAACAAGATATCCATTTTAAAGTTGAGTGTGTATTCATAAATGGTGAATATAAGCATTATTGCAGAGAAAGATGTCGAAGAGCTTCATCAGTATAGGGAGTAGCAAAGGAATAGTGGTAGGAGTGATAGTGCTCATGGAAGCCATGTACAGAAAAGCCTACTTCAAGTAGAAATCAGAGCAGAGGGTAGCCAACACATAATTCATATATAGTTTGTCCTACTTGTGGTAAAATGCATGGGAACAAGCCATGTTATAGGGAGATAGGAGCTTGCTTCGGTTGTAGGAAGCTAGGGCATATAATTCGGGATTGTCCAGAGAATAAGAGGCTTATGCTTGAGAAGCCTAAGGAGGGCAGTAAGGAGGATAGATAGAAGCCTAGAGCTCAAGGGAGAGTTTTTGCTATGACTCATTTTGGTGACAAGTACCCTCTGAATCCATACTTCATTTTCTAGAGTGTTGATTGATCCTGGTTCGACACACTCTTTAGTTTCGATATCTTTTGCTGGTTTGTTGGGTATGCATATATCCGCTATGGATTTTGATTTGATTGTTGCTACTCCTATGAGAGATTCTGTTGTGACCAATAGAATGCTTAAAAACTGCCTTGTGATGATTGGTTATCAAGATATGCTGGTTGATTTAGTTCTTCTTGACCTCCAAGACTTTGATGTGATTTTGGGGATGGACTAGTTAACTTCATATCATGCCTCTATCGATTGTTTTGGGAAACAGGTGACCTTTAGCATTCCAAGTTTTTCTAAGTTTAGTTTTGAGGGGAAACGAGTAGATAAACCATTGCATGTGGTTTCAACTCTACGAGCTAATTCCTTGCTTAGTAAAGGTTGTTAAGGCTTTTTGGCCTATGTGATAAGTAATGAGAATGAGGTGAGTTTGGAAGATATACCAGTTGTCAGAGATTTTGTTGATGTGTACCCAGATGATTTACTTAACCTACCACCATAAAGGGAGGTAGAGTTCACTATTGATTTGGTGCCAAGAACAATCCTATCTCTTAGGCGCCTTATATGATGGCACCCATAGAGCTTAAGGAGTTAAAAGTTCAAATTTCAAGAATTGTTGGATAAAGGTTTTATCATGCCCATTGTTTCACCTTGGGGAGCCCCCATGTTATTTGTGAAGAAAAAGGATGGGTCAACGAGGCTTCGCATTGATTATAGGGAGTTGAATAAGGTGACAGTGAGGAATAAGTATTCTCTTCTTCGGATTGATGATTTATTTGATTAGTTACAAGGTGCATGTGTGCTATCTAAGATTGACCTTCTCTCTGGGTATCATTAGCTAAGGGTGAAGAGTGAGAATGTACCCAAGACTGCTTTTCAGACTAGATATGGGCATTATGAGTTTTTGGTTATGCCTTTTGGTTTAACTAATGCACTTGTTGCATTTATGGACTTAATGAACAGGGTATTCAATACCTAGATCAGTTTGTGGTGGTTTACATCGATGACATTTTTGTGTACTCAAGGAATACAGAGGAACATGGATTCTACTTGAATATTGTGTTGCAGACTTTGAGTGATAAGCAATTGTATGCTAAACTGAATAAGTGTGAATTCTGGCTAGATAGAGTCTCTTTCCTTAGGCATGTCGTGAGTAAAGATGGTATTTTAGTTGACCCTAGGAAAGTAAATGTTGTAGCATATTGAAAAAGACATGTTACTGTGATTGAGATTAGAAGCTTCTTAGGACTTGCTAGCTATTATAGGAATTTTTATTGAAGGGTTCTCTAAGATTGCCCTACCCTTGACCAAATTGACTTATAAAGGAGTTAAGATTGAGTGGTCTAACGATTGTGAACGTAGCTTTAAAGAGCTAAAGAACATATTGGTAATAACTCCTATTTTGACTATCCCTTCATGTTCAGGTAGATTTGTGGTGTATAGTGATGCCTCTCCCCAAGGTTTAGGTTGTGTTTTTATGCAGGATGGGAAGGTTGTGACTTATGCTTCTAGACAGTTGAAGCCCTTATGAGAGAAATTATCCCACTCATGATTTAGAGTTAGCTACAATAATATTTGCCCTCAAGATTTGGAGACACTTTTTGTTTGGTGAAACCTGCGAGATATATACAAATCATAAGAGTCTAAAGTATCTGTCTTCTAAAAAAGAATTGAACATGAGACAGAGACGATGGTTGGAATTATTCAAGGATTATGATTGTATTATTCGGTATCATCCGGGAAGAGTAGTCTTAGTAGTCGATGTAGTAGGAAGTGGATTAGTTTGTTGCGACTATTAGAGGTTGCTAGGATAGTTATTAGATGCATTGGAGGAGTCTACAAGTCCATCTTAAGGTTTTGGCTTCAGGAGCACTTGTAGCTAATTTTATAGTACAACTAGATTTGATCAAAAGGATTATGGCCCTGTAAAATAATGATTTACAGCTAGTATAATTCATGGAGAAAGTTAAGAAGAGTGCTAAATTTGACCTTTTTTTTTATCTAATGGTGGAATATTGAACTTTGGGACTCGATTGTGTTACCAACTAATGGGGACATAAGGAGGAAGCTCATTGTTCTAGTCTGGTGGTCCACCCATGAGGGACAAAGATGTATAAAGACTTAAAACATAATTTTTGGTGGGCAGGTATAAAGAGAGATATAAATTTCGATTTGTAGCTCATTTAGTAATCATCGGTGAAAGTGAGCATTAATGACCCGATGGGTCCTTACCAACCACTTTATTAAGGTGGAGTGGGGTACATTACCATGGATTTTGTGAATGGGTTTCCAAGAACTTTAGGAGGTTATAATGCTATTTGGGTGATCATTGATCGACTGACAAAGTCTGCTCACTTCCTACTTATGAAAGTTAGTTTTTCCATGGATGGTTAGCTTCTCTTTATGTCAAGGAGATTGTGAGGAGGCATGGTGTACCAGTTTCTGTAGTATCAAACACATACCCCCATTCTCATGTTTGACCACGTTTTCTTAAAGGTTTCGCCTATGAAGCCCGTAATGATATGTGGGAGTAAATGCAAGCTTAGTCCTCGTTTTGTGGGTCCTTTCGAGATATTAGAGAGAGTGGGCCCTGTGGCTTATAAAGTAGCATTGCCTCTAAGCATGTTGAAAGTTCATAATGTTTCTCATGTTTCAACCTTGAGAAACTATGTTTTTTTTACCATTCTCATGTGGTGGAGCTGGAACCTATTCATATTTTTAAGGACTTGACCTATGAAGAGGTACCCATCCAAATTATAGATGTGATGGATAAGGTTCTACGACGTGCGATTGTCAAGATAGTAAAGGTCGATAGATGTCATGATATCGAGAAGATGTAGAGTTAAGAAGATAAAATGGGGTAACATCTCCCTCAACTATTTTGAGGCTTAGGTATGTCAAGTTTAGAGGACTAAACTTTTATTAAGGGGTGGAGGATGTAATACCCATAACCCAAAAAAAAAAAGGGGGCAAATAAGGAAATTTTTATGAAAGGTATTTTTGTTAATTCCTTAGGGGAAGCTCTAGGCATAAAAAGAAAAATAAATAATATATATATATATATATATATATATATATATATATATATATATGTGCCACCATATATATATACTCTATATATATATATATATATATTATTCATCAAATCTTATGTTCCTTTTCTATGTAGGCTCTCCGATCGTAGAACTCCATAATCTAAGGGTTGAAGAAGGGTTTCCAAAGTGAGTTTTCTTGTAGATTTCACTCTAGATTTAAGAAAATAAAATTCTTTTGTTCTTCTTTGAATATTTTTCTTGTTCATAAGAATTCCGGAAAAACCTAGGACGCCAGATCTAGAGTTAAAGAAGACAAAAGAACCGATCTTGATATTTTCTTGTTATCCTTCTAGATCCCCTTATGTTGATTCTTTGGTTTCTTTAGGTTTGGGTCAACCTTGAAAGGTTTGATTTTTATTAAGTTCAAAGAGAAAAAAAAATCCAGTATGGGGATGATCTTTTGTTGAGAATAAAAATTTTATTTGAAAAATAAGAGAGAGGAAAGGGAGGTGGTAAGGGGCCAATCATAGAAATGAAAAAAATAGAGAAGAAGGTGATAGGGGACCACTGTAGAAATAAAAAAAAAAAAAAAAAAAAAAGTGGTAGGGGACCACAATAGAAATTACAAAAAAAAAAAAAACAAAACAAAACCAAAAACAAGATGAGAGATGGACATGTATGATGGGAAATTTGTGTATTTATATGGCATGTGGCTTTGAAAAGTCAAAGGTGAGAATAGTTGGGTATAAAAAAAATAAAAAATAAAAATAATGTAGCCCTTGGTGACCCCCATTGGCGGCAGTGTGAGTGAATGAGACTTATGGAATAAAGAAAGCAAAAAATGAGTTAACGATGTGACATGGGGTTTGAAAAGTCAAAGAAAAGAAGGTTGTCATATTTCGTGAAGCGTAATGAAAAGACAAAAGGGTTATGTACTTTGAAACCTAGAGTATGGAATGCTAGAAAATTTAGATGCGATAAATAATTAAAAATGATAACAATATTAATAATAATAATAATAGTAATAATAAAAAATTGAAATAAAATAAGAATAAAGGTTTCATATTTTAATGGTTTATGTTTATTATTCATTTTAGGTGGAAAAGACTTTTAGTTTCATATTTTTAGAGTTATTCAAGACTTCCGAGTTTGCTTTGAGGTAAGAGAAAATTAATGCAGTTTTTTTTTAATATGTATTTTTATACGAAAAATTCAAAAATGTTTGCTTTGTTATTTTGCCTAAAATATGGATCAAATATATTTTGCATAAAAAGTATGTCTAACTTTATGTTTTGCTAGGATATAAATTATGGAGATATTATGTTTTGTGAATGGATTTGTTAAAAATTATGTTTTTTGACTCTAGTAGTTTGGCCTTGTCAACAGGAATAATAGTTGACTATTACATTATGTCAATGGGAATAATCGTTGACTTCCACGTTCTTGTAGTGGGAATGTAATTGATTTGAACACAACACCTATGGGTTTAGGTTAGAGGTTAATATCTTAATAGTGTTTTGGATTACATCGGCATAAAATGAACAATTTGAGGCTAGCCACACGTTTGAAAGTCATAGCGTTGGAAATTTTAAATTCGATATTTAATGAGTAAAGTTTTATTTGAATATTTGAATGAATTTGATATGGAAGTGTTTGTATCTAAAATGAAAAGACTTTGTTTAAATATTTGAATGTATTGGCAAAAAAAAATTATGAAAATGACTGATGATAATATCTCTAAATTTTTTAGTGATTTGAAAATGTTTGATCCATGATTGCAAAAATCTGTGTGGGCTTCTAGCTGCTCCTCATTGTTGACTATTTTCTAATATATAATTAAGCCCGAGAGTGATTGAGATTTAGGATGGAAATTCATGCTTTATTAGGATTTTTATATTGAGATTTCATCATGGACCTTGTTTGAATTGATGATTTTGTTCACATTTGGAATGTTGATTTCGAGAGTTGTTAAGTGTTTGGATAATTGTTTTGGGAGCTTTATGTTAGTTCATAGCAGATAATGTGGATTTAGAAGTTTTATTAATATGGAATTTTGGAATTAGTGATGGCCAAATATTAAAGCTTTTTCACTTTGAACATGCATGAAGTAATTGGATTTAAACCAATTACAGAGATGAAGGGTTGTGTCCCTTTGGACTTAAGGTATGAAATGACAATCATGCCCTTAGACAGGGTTTCGGGGCGTGACAAGTCAAGTCCAAGAACATCAAGTAATCCTCTATGAGATACATGTTGAGAGAATGATGTTGAACGAAACTTTTCAAGTTGTAGCTATTATTGAGAAGCTACCTATGCTTGGAAAGACTTCAAGAATTACCTCAAGCATAAGAAAAAGGAGATGGGCATCGAAGATTTGATTATTAGACTTCGCATCGAAAAATACAATAGGGGATCTAAGAAGAAAGCAGAACACAATCCTGGTGAGGCCAAGGCTAACTTTGTGGAACATGATCAAAGTTTTAAGTTCAAGAAAGACAACAACAAAGGAAGCTGATGAAGTGAGACCTAAATGGAATCTACAAGCTTAAAAAGTTCAGAAATGCCTTCGTTGTTGGAAATGGAGTCACGAAAGCACGGATTATAGACTACCAAAGAGAAACAACCCAAGGAAGTCAATGTGGTTGATGGCATCACCAAGGATGTTTCTGAAATTGACCTCACAATAGTAATCTCTGAGGTGAACTTAGTGGGATCCAATCCTAAGGAATGGTGGATTGACACTAGTGTTACCCGTCATGTGTGCTCAGACAAGAAGATGTTCTCCATCTTTGAACCAACTAATACTAGGGAAAAGGTGTACATGGGAAACTCTGCCACCTCTGAAATCATAGGCTAAGGAAATGTGGTCTTAAAGATAACTTCTGGAAAGGAGTTGACTTTGACAAATGTACAGTATGTGCTTCAAATCCGAAAGAACTTGGAGTCTAGTTTATTTCTAAACAATCATGGATTTAGGTTGGTGTTCGAGTCAAACAAGTTTGTATTATCCAAAAGTGGAAGGTACGTAGGAAAAAGGTGTATGAGCGATGGTATGTGGAAGTTGAATTTAATGACTATTGTTAAGTTAAACATGAATAAAGTTAGTACTTCTACTTACGTGCTTGAGTCATCTAATCTATGGTATGGTAGATTAGGACATGTTAATTATGATACATTGTATAGATTAATTAACTTAAAGCATATACCAACTTTCCAAATTGATGTAAAGCATAAGTGTGAAACTTATGTTAAGGCAAAACTGACCATGTCATCTTTTCAAAATGTTGAAAGGCAAACTGAACCTCTTGACTTAACCCATAGCGATATATGTGGTCTAAAACTCGTTCAAACAAGCGGTGGTAATAAATATTTTATTACCTTTGTTGATGATAGCACCAAGTACTGTTATGTGTACCTACTTAAAAGTAATGATGAAGCGATAGAGAAATTTGTTCTTTATAAAAACGAAGTTGAAAATCAACTGAACAAGAAAATTAAAGTTCAAAGTATTCGAGGTGGTAGTATGAATGTCGCAATATGTTAGATTTTGGCATGGGATCATATATGAAGCTTCACAGCACATATTCACCTCAATCCAATGGAGTGGCCGAGCAATAGAATCGCACTCTAAAGGAAATGATAAATGCAATGTTGCTAAGTTCAAGTCTACCATAAAACATGAGGGGAAAAGCCATCTTGATTGCCAATTACCTTTTGAATAAGGTTCCTAAAAGGAAAGAAAAAAAGACTTCGTATGAGTTATGGAAAGGAAGAAAGTCATCTTATAAATACTTGCAAGTATGAGGATATTTGGCTAAAGTGGCAATTCCTCCACCTAAAAAGGTGAAAATAGTACCCAAAACTATTGATTGCATTTTCATTGGTTATGCACATAACAGTACTACTTATCGATATCTTGTTCATGAGTCAAATATCATAGATATGCACAAGAACACGATAATGGAACTACGGAACGCATCTTTCTTTGAAGATGTATTTCTGTGTAGATCCAAAGAAGAGTTAAGCTCATCGAAACGAGTTCTTGAAGACTATTAATGAAAATAGTCATGATCAAGATGATGAGGTAAAACTCAGACGTAGCAAAAGAGCAAGGACAGAAAAATATTTTGGTCTAGATTTTCTGACATATGTGCTTGAAGGGGAACCTTAGACCTTCAAAGAGGCAATAAACTCTTCAAAGAATCTCATGTGGAAAGAGACCATTAAGAATGAGATTGATTCCATGCTACAAAACCATACCTTGGAAATAGTGGATTTTTCACCAAGGTGCAAACCTCTAAGTTCCAAGTGGGTTTTCAAGAAGAAAAGGAAAGTAGATGGATCAATTGACAAATACAAGACAAGATTTGTGATTAAAGGCTACAAGAAAACTAAGGACTTAGATTACTTTGACACGTATTCTCTTGTGACGAGAATAAGCTCCATAAGGATGGTGCTTGCAATTGTTGCATTAAGAAATCTTAAAGTATATCAAATGGATTTTAAGATAGCCTTTCTAAATGGAGAATTTAATGAAGAAATCTACATGGAGCAACTTGAGGGTTTTTCTGCTCATGGACAAGAAAGGAAGGTTTGTAGGTTGGTGGAATCGTTGTATGAGCTAAAACAAGCATCAAAACAATGGCATGAGAAATTTGATAACGTCATGTTGTCATAAGATTTCAAGATTAATGAATGTGACAAGTGCGTGAATGTCAAAGATACAAAACATGGATATGTTATTGTATGTTTGTACGTAGATGACATTCCTATTATCGGTAGTGATGATAAGATGATTATATCTACTAAAAACATGTTGAATTCAAGGTTTAGCATGAAAAACTTAGGACTTGTTGATGTAATATTGAGAATAAATCATAAAAGAACATTAGATGGGCTCATTCTAAGTCAGTCACATTATGTTGACAATATTCTTGAAAAGTTTGACAAGAATAATTCTGGTATAGCCAAAACACTAGTACATGCAACTCTACATTTGTCCAAGAATAAAGGAGAAAGTATTTCTCAAGTAGAATACTCTAGGTAATAGGCAGTTTAATGTACTTAATGAGTTGTACAAGACCAGACATAGCCTATGTAGTTAACAAACTAAGCATATACACGAGTAATCCAAGAGCCAAGCATTGGCGAGGAATTATGAGAGTATTCAAATACTTATGATTTACACGTGATTATGGATTGTATTATACCAAATATCTTGTTGTACTTGAAGGATACAACGATGCTAATTGGATATCTAATGTTAAAGACTCAAAATCCTAGAATGGTTATGTGTTTATATTGGAAGGAGCAATAGTCTCATGGAAATCCTCAAAATAAACGGTTATTTCCAGATCCACAATAGAATATGAGTTTATAGCACCTATTATGTGGGGAAGAAACTGAATGGCTACACCACTTCCTAAAGGATATTCCAATGTGGCCAAAACCTGTGCCTCTAATATGCATACATTGTGATAGTCAATCTGTTATTGGTAGAGCATAAAATAATATGTATAATGGTAAGTCTAGACATATTCTTCATAGAACAACACAATTAAACAACTACTCTCAACTGGGGTTATCTCTTTAGATTATGTAAAATCTAAAGATAATATCACAAATCCACTAACCAAAGGGTTAAACAAAGAGTTAATAAAATATCATTTTGTTATTACATCTATTACATTGCTATTTATATTATATATAGTTTTCATTAGTTTTATTTGAAATCCATGTGTTATTAATCTTAAGATGAATGAGGGTGGTGTATGTCTTGCTAGCTATGCAACCACACACAATTCTTTGAGATAAAAGATACTTTCTAGATTTGACATTAACAAATGCCAATGTAAGTACCATATCTAGTACTACAAACTTAATTGAAGGCTCCGGAAAAGCAAACATAATGCTACTAAATGGAACTAGGTTCCATATCAATGATGCATTATATTCTAGAAAATCTACAAAGAAGTTGCTCAGCTTAAAAGATATTCGTAGAAATGTAAATCACATTGAAACCATGAATGAAGGTAGTAAAGAATGTCTTTATTTTACCTCTATTGTTTTTTAGCAAGAAACTTATAATGGAAAAACTCTCAGCCTTCTCCTTTGGGTCATATCATACAAATATAAAGCCTATTAAGTCATATGTAGTCATGAACTAAAAGTTCAACGACCTAAGGACTTTTATTCTTTGGCATGACAGGCTGGGTCACCTTAGGTCCTCAATGATGCGAAGAATCATAAAACACTCACACACAGACAATCTACTAAAATTAGAGATTTCTTTTCCCAATGAATATGTGTTGCACCCACACTCAAGAAAAGGTAAATTGATGGTAAGGTAATCCCTTCAGCAAAATCACATTTGAGTCACGGAGTTTTCTTGAAAGAGTACATGTAGGGACGAGATGTGAACTTTATCCATCCACCATGTGCGTGGACAACTACGTTATTTTGTGAGTGCCCAATAGATGCCTCCATGAGGTGGTCACTTGTTTGTCTTCTTTCCACACAAAATGTTTCCTTTACTAGACTCCTTGCATAAATGATCAAATTACAAGCCCAGTTTCATGATTATCCAATTAAGACTATCAGACTTGACAGTAGAGGTGGGTTTACCTCCCGAACCTTCACGATGGCATTGCATGGTTAGAATAAATATTTGCTCATCTCAGCTGAAAACAATTTAGTAGAGTCCCTCATCAAACGTCTTCAATTAATAGCTCGACCACTACTAATGAAAACCAAATTACGGGCTTCTTCCTAAGGACATGCTATTATGCATGTTGTAAGCTTGGTTTGTAATCGACCAACAACTTACCATGAATAATCCCCTTCACAACTTGTATTAGGTAAACAACCAAATATTTATCATTTACGAATCTTTGCTTGTGCAATTTATGTACAAGTTACACCTACACAGCACACTAAAATAGGTCCCTAAGAAAAACTTGGGATTTATGTAGGTTTTGATTCTCCATCTATCATAGCTTGAACCCTTAACATGAGATGTTTTTACATCCCACTTTGCAATTTCCATTTTAATGAGAGTGTATTCCTACCATTAGGGGGGAAAAGTTGGTTCTAGAGAAACGACGAGAAATTACTTTGAATGCATCTACAATGTCTCATTTTGATCCTTGTACAAATTAATGTGATTTGGAAGTTCAAATGATCGTTCATTTGTAAAATCTTGCAAATCAATTACCATATGCATTTATTGATATAAAGGAAATGACAAAGTCACATATCGCAATTACAAATGCACCAACACGGATTGATGTCCCTGAAAGACAATTAGAAAATGATTCTTAATACCACTGGCATTGAGAGACCTATTGAGAAGCCCAAAAGATATAACTACTAGAAATAGGGAGAGCCACAAGGAGAATTGATACCCTGAAGGGGTATCATGGTAAGCAGACCATGTAGAGGCATATGATAAGCAAAAAGCCCCTAAAGAGGTATATGGTGAACAAGAGGCTCATGCAGAGGCATATATTGAAGAAGAAACCTCTGAAGAGGTTTGAGATAAAGAAACATCCCCTAAAGAGGTACGAGGGCCTAAAAATTATGAAATTTCAATGAGTTTTGTGCACAAGAGATATAAATGGGATCAAAATGATATTGTTATCAATAATATTTTTGCTTTCCAAGTGGCCTTAGACATCATAAGAAATGATGAAGATCCCGAACCACAAAATGTGGAAGAATGTCAACATAGAAATGATTAGCCAAAATGGAAAGAAGCTATGCAAGAAAAATTAAACTCGCTAATGAAACGAGAAGTTTTTGGACTTGTAGTCCAAACACCTAAAGGTGTAAAGCTTGTTTGGTACAAATGGGTATTTGTACGAAAGCGTAATAATGAAAATAATGAGATTATAAGATATAAAGCGTGATTAGTAGCACAAAGTTTCTCGTAGAGACTTGGTATTGACTATAAGAAACATATTCTTTTGTCATGGACACAATCACTTTTCGCTTTTTAATAAGCTTGGTAGTCTTTGAAAGACTGGATATGCATCTCATGGATATTATTACAACTCATCTATATGGATCCATAGATAATGAAATTTATATGAAAATCCCTGAAAGATTTAAATTGCCCTAAGAAAATAGTACAAAGTCTCGTAGCATGTGCTTAATCCAGTCACTAGCGATCTCTGTATTGATTAGGCTTAATCGGATGCATGTCGATCTAATTAAGTCTTTAATGAGTATTTATTTAAGAAGGGTATGCAAACAACATATATGCCATTATCTTTATCAATCGGAAGCCAGTTTGCAGTATTGTTATTTATGTTGATGATTTAAATATTGTTGGGACTCCTGAAGAGCTCACAAGAACAACAAAATATTTGAAAAGGGAATTTGAAATTAAAGATCTTGGGAAAACAAAAAAAATTTCTCGGCCTGTAGATCGAGCATTTCCCTACTGAAGTTTTGGTTCACCAATCGGCATATACTAAGAAAATATTAAATCGATTTTACATGGATAAAGTACACCCTTTAATTTCTCCAATGGTTGTCCATTCACTTGACGTGAAAAAAGACCTATTTCGTCCTTGTGAAAATGGTGAAGAATTACTTGATCCTGAGGTACCAAATCTTAGTGTTATTAGTGCACTTATGTATCTTTGCTAAACTGCTTCAGCAGATTTTTTTTTTTTTTTTGTGATTTATTAATGAAATGCGAGTTAAGTCTCATTCAGACATTGGAATGATATTAAGCACATATTACGGTACTTCCAAGGAACAACTTATATGAGGCCATTTTACTTAAAGTAATCAAAGCAACAATTGTTTGGATATACTGATGCAAGATACCTTTTAGATCCACATAAAGCTAGATCACAAACAAGGTATGTGTTTAATTGTAATGGATTAACTGCTATTTCATGAAGATCTTTTAGTAAACAATGATGCCAGCATCGCCAGATCACTCATAGATAGCCAGCAATTCTAGAAAACAAACAGCCAGATGCATATGGCTAAGATCGATGATTCAACATATCCAAGAATCATGCGGACTTCCCTCCATCAAAGACAAACCGACAACATTATTTGAAGATAATGCCACATGTATTGCACAAATCAAAGGAGATAGAACTAAACACATTTCTCCAAAGTTCTTTTATACACATGAACTCTAGAAGAGTGGTGAAATTGATGTTCAACAAATACGCTAAAGTGATAATCTAGCAAACTTATTCATAAAGTCATTGCCAACTTCAATATTCAAGAAGCTAATATATAAGATTGGAATGCGCAAACTGAAGGATATTGACATGAGGGGGAGTATGATTATAATATGATGTTAATGTACTATACCATTTTTCCCTTCGTCTAGGTTTTGCCCCTCTAGGTTTTACTAGCAATGTTTTTAATGAGACAATCCTAACAAACTAAGAAGAATCTACAACATCATAAGAATATTGTACTATTTTCCCTTCGCTAGGTTTTTGTCCTATTGAGCTTTACTAGCAAGGTTTTAATGAAATATATTCTTGATGGTGGTCATTCAAGGGGGAGTGTTGTAAATGAGGGTTGTAAATGATGGGTCATTATGTATAATGAGGGACCACATAATTAGGTTCATTCACTTGATGAATGAGTAAAAGATAAATTCATGTACCTTCATTACTCACATTAAGAGTGAGTAAATGAAGCTCAATTACTCACATTAAAAGTTGATTATGACTTAGCAAATTAACCAATTGGGGGGTGAATTTGTTTTTTCAAAAACTTTTTTCAAATCAATAAGAAATCTATAAATTTAACTACAAAAAAAATTAAATAAAGAGATGTAGAGTAGAGAAATCAAACTCCGGATTTATAGTGGTTCGACACAATCTTGTCTATGTCCACTTCTCCTCAACCTTCAACTGGTGAGGGTTCCACTAGTTTCAAGCTCAACTTGGCTTTCTTCCTTTACCTTAGTTTAAATAATTGGCACTTCACAAATCCTTCAATCTATGCACACTTGAAGCTTTCACTCTTGAGCACAATGAGACACTCTCTCTAGCTCACAAGATTGAACAAATACAACTCAAGATAGGATGAAATCAAAGGTGCACTCTAGGATATGCAAATGAGAATTGAATACACCAAGAAATGCGATTGAGAATTAAAGAGCAAGAGAAATGGCAGTTGAGAGCTTTAATGCAATGTATCTCATGGTCATAAATGATCTCCAACCAATAATTTATTGGGGTGAAATCTCAAGTAGCATTCTATACCTAACCGATTGACCGGTTCCATTAATAAACTAGTCGTTGTGCATTTAATGCACTGTAGATGACCTTTTACTCGACCGATTAACCAATCGATTGACCGTTTGCTCTACCGGTTCATAAAAATGAAAAACATACCTTTTTGGACCCAAACGATCGACATTACACCCTCGACCGGTTGCAACTGGTAGACCGGTTGGACCAATCGAAAGACCAACCAATCAATCAGTTGAACAATTTGGATGACCTAGACAACTTAACAGTTACTCATCTTGTTCTCAACCAGTCGACCTTTTTAGTGACGCTAGTTCCCGGATGGATGCTGGATCGGTAATCCAGACGTGCATCTCGGTCGGTGTGTCGATCGTGATTCAAGCGATAGACCTTAACTGTCGACAGTTCATTTGGTATGCCACCAGTTTACCCCAACTGGTCGACTGGTTGAGGCTCTACATCAATCGGTTGACCCATTAAATGCTCAAACTCTTGTGTTTTTTTATTAAAACACTTCTAAACCTTATATGTTTCATTGAAACACATTTTAGGATTATAAAGCCTAAGGTCTTATGCTCGAACTCGAGCTTTCAAAGGATATGCAATTTAGACACAAAAATCGAGTTATGAAGAATATGCATGTAAATGATGATATACCCTAAAGTGCATAAATGTATTCATCTTCCATAGATTCCTAAGCTTACAAAATCTTCACTTTATGCTTGAGCTTGGAGTCTTTGTTACTTGTCATTTTGGATTTGAAATCTTGGTTCTTTGATTTAAGTGAACTTCACTTCCAAGAACTTGATCAAATACATCATTGTCATCTTAAGCTTATAATATCTTCATTTGATGCTTGATCAGTTTCAACCTATCACTCAACTCAATTTTAACCATTAGTCACTAATAACCTTGGTTTGTTATCATTAAAACCTCAATTAGAGGTACCCTTGGACTAACAATCTCCCTCTTTTTGATGATGACAAACCTTGGTTATTTAGGAGGAGTAAATCTCCCCTCAAACCAATAGTCTAAAAATAATTGCATCATAAAAATTTTAACCAATTAAAACATATGCAAGTAGCATTCAACGCATAAGATAAGCATCAAGGAATGACGTAAAAATTATAAATGTATCATTCTTTTTTAGCACATAACTCCTAGATACATATCTTCCCTACCCAGCCTGCCACGATCAGACATGGGGATAGTCTCCTTTGAAAGTACATTCAATTAGGAGTTAGAGTTTAAGCACAACTTTTTTTCAAGCAATATTGACACTCAAGTAATTCAATCAATTTTTCACAAAGAGATGACCCCTGATTGTCTTCTAATATTAACAAATTGATTCACATTAAGGGGTTTTCTGAAAATATCACCGAGTTGGTCTTCGATTCTAACAAACTCAAGTGTAATATCTCCTTTTTGTGCATGATCTCTAAGGAAATTGTCTAATCTCTAGATGCTTGGTTCTAGAGTGTTGCACTAGGTTCTTTGATATGCTAATGGCACTTGTGTTATCACATTTTATGGGAACATGAGAAAATGTCAAGCCAAAGTCACTAATTGTTTGTTTCATCCAAAGGACTTCTGGACATCCTAACCCGGCGACTATGTATTCGGCTTCCACCATTCACAAGACAACCGAATTTTGTTTCTTGTCATGCCAAGACACAAGTCAGTAACCTAAAAAATGACATGTTCCACTAGTGCTTTTTCTATCAATCTTACAACCTCTAAAGTCCACATCCGAATAGCATATCAATTCAAAATTATCAAATTTTGAATACCAAAGACCAATATCGATAGTGCCTTTCAAATATCTAAATATTCTTTTAACCGCATTCAAATGAGATTCTTTAGGACATTCTTGAAATCTAGCACATAAGCATATATTATACATGATATCGGGTCTACTAGTCGTTAAGTATAGCAAAGAACCAATCATGCCTCTATATTTAGTTTAGTCAACGGGATTACCTTTCTCATCCATGTCAAGCTTGATGGATGAACCCATGGGTGTGCTCTTGGTCTTTACTTCTTCCAAATTCTATTTCTTGAGGAGGTCTCTTACGTACTTTGCTTGATTTATGAAGGTGCCCTCCTTAAGTTGTTTGATTTGAAGACCAAGGAAGAAGTTGAGCTATCCCATCATGCTCATCTCAAATTTGCTATGCATAAACTTGGCAAACTCTTCACAAAGTGAAACATTAGTAGCACCAAAGATAATATCAACATAGATTTGAACAATAAGCATGTCATTCTCCTTTGGCTTAATGAAGAGAGTTGTATCAATTTTGTCCATTTTGAAACCACTAGAAATAAGAAATTTGCTTAGCCTTTCATACCAAGCTCTAAGAGCTTGTTTCAAGCCATAAAGTGTCTTTTGAGTTTGAAAGCCATGGTTGGGGAGTAAAAGCTTTTAAACCCGGGTGGTTGTTTAACTTCCTCATTTATGAAACCATTTAAAAAATCACTTTTCACATCCATTTGATATAAAATGAAATTTTTGTAGCAAGCAAAACCAAACAACATTTTTATGGCTTCTAATCTAGCTACGGGGGAAAAGTTCCCTTCATAGTCAATTCCCTCTTGTTGATTATATCTTTGAGCCACTAACATTGCTTTCTTTCTAACTATTATGTCATTTTCATCCATTTTGTTCCTAAACACCCATTTAGTACCAATAACTATTTGATCATTAGAGGCCTGGTACCTACAACTCTTAAACCATTTCAACAAATTGATTGAGTTCTTCTTGCATAGCTATTACCCAATTCACATCTACTATAGCATCATTTAAATTCTTGGGTTCAATTTGAGAGATAAAAGCAAGGTTATTGCAAATATTACTAAGAGAGGATCTAGTCCTTACCCTAATGGATGGATTACCTATAATTTGATCTTGTGGATGATTTGTGGCAAATGTCCACTCTCTTAGAAGTCCTTGACTATATTCTCCTTGCTCAAGTTGAGGAGGTGGAGGAGGGGCCAAAGGTGATTCCTCTTCCTTCTTTGAATCAATCTCATCTTCTTATTGATGAGCCTGTCTTCCAGTTAATCTTCCTTGGAAGTCGAGCCACATCATCATCAACATTTTCTCTTCTTTGAAGAGAGTCGTTAGATTCATCAAAAACTACATGGATGGACTCCTCTACTTCCATAGCCTTTTTGTTGAAAACTCTATAAGCTTTACTTGATGAAGAATAGCCAAATATCATGTTGATTTAAATCAAATTTTCCAAGGTTTTCCTTGGTGTTTAAAATAAAGTATTTACTTTCAAATACTTTGAAATAACTAATGTTAGGTTTCTTATTTTTCCAAAGTTCATATGGGGTTTTGTCTAAATAGGGCCTTATCAAAACTCTATTCAAAATATAACATGAAGTATTGATCGCTTCGGCCCAAAAATAAGTTAGCAAATTGTTTTCATGAAGCATGGTTCTTGTCATTTCTTGTAGAGTTCTATTTTTCCTTTCAACAGCCCCATTTTGTTTAGGAGTTCTAGGAGCCGAAAAGTTATGTTCAATTTCATGCTCATCACAAAAGCTTTCAAAATCAACATTTTTAATTTCCCTTCCATGGTCACTTCTTATGCAAGAGATGGTAAAACCTTTTTCATTTTGAATTTTTCTACAAAGCTTTGAAAACTCATGGAAGACATCATTTTTGTGAGCTAAGATCAAGACCCATGTATATCTAGAGAAGTCATCCACAATCACAAATGCATATGATTTACCTTCAAGACTAGTAATTCTTGAGGGTCCAAACAAATCCATGTGAAGAAGGTCAAGAGGTCTTGAGGTAGAAATTAAATTTTTGTTTTTAAAAGATGTTTTTATTTGCTTTCCCATTTGGCATGCTTCACAAACTTTATCTTTTTCAAAAGATATTTTGGGAAGGCCTCTAACAAGTTCATTTTTGTTGAGTTGTGTAATGAGATTCATGTTCACATGTCTCAATCTCTTATGCCACAACCAACTCTCCTCATGCATGCTAGAAAACCATCTATCATGGCTTTCATATTTTGAAATATCAATTGTACAAACATTTTCATTTCTATGGCCCATGAAGATGATTTTATCATTTTGAGAATCCTTGATGATGCAATGAGAAGACTAAAAAATCACTTTAAAACCTTTGTCACAAAGTTGACTAATGCTCAAAAGATTATGTTTCAAACCATACACAAGCAAAACATTTTCAATAAGAGATGAAGAATTGTTAACTATAGAAACCATGTCCAATGATTCTACCTTTCCCGTTATCTCTGAAGGTCACATACCCTCCTTTTCTCCTTTTGAGGAAGGCAAATTTTGACTCATCTCCGGCCATGTGCCGTGAGCAATCACTATCCAAAAACCATTTCTCCTTCTTTGATCCCTACAAGAGAAAATCAAGAAGCTTTAGGTACCCAAATCTTTTTAGGTCCTTGGTGGTTAGTGACCTTTGATTTTTCAACCCAAACCTTCTTGGACTTGGAGGTTGAGGCCTTTTGGGATCCATTCCTAAGAGGGGAAGTACTACTAATGTGTCCTCCTCTACCACAAAAGTTGCAAATGGTTGTGGGACTTTCACTTGTGGACTCCTTGACAAAGTAGTTTTTGAAATATTTTTCATTATTTAAAGACTTGTATCCTAGCCCCTTTTTATCAAAAACACATTTTTGGCTAGCTAGGACCATGTCAAAAGCTTTTTGTCCACAAGAGAATTTTGAAAGGGAAGATACCAATCATTCATTCTTTTTTAGTAGTTCCTCATTTACCTTCTCAAGAGAAATTTTTTTAGCTTCAACTGTTGAAAAAATTTCTTTGATTTCATTAAGTTCTTTTTGAAGCTCAAAAACTTTCCTCTTAAGTGAGGTGTTCTTTTCATCAAGCTTGGTGATGTCTTTAAGCAATTCCTCATAGTCAATCATAAATTCATCATCATCAAAGTTAGAATTTACCTCATCTTGATCCTCAAGAGCCATGAAGCACATGTTGGCAACTTCTTTCTCATTTTCATCATCTGGTGAATCTTCACTTCGACTCCATGTTGCCATCAAGGCTTTTCTCTTGTCTCTCTTGGTTTTGTAGAGAGGACAATCATATTTTACATGACCCGGCTTGTACTTGAAGCAAATTACTTCTCTAGCTCCTTCTCTCTTTTCTTGTTCTTCTCTTGAAGGACCTTCTTTCTTGTAGTTACTCCTTCTATTGTAGGTCCTTCCACTAAATTTATTCTTCATCATTAGTTTTTGTACTCTCTTTGTGATGAGGGTGATATCATCTTCCATGTCATTGATCTTTGTTTCCTCAATGACTTTCTCTTCTTGAGCTTTAAGTGCAATACTCTTCTTTTTGCCTTCTTCCTCTTACATTTCCTTTTCTTGTCTTACAATCTTCATTTCATAGGTTATCAAGGAACTAATAAATCCCTCAAGAGGTAGCTTTTTCAAATTCTTTGCTTCCTTAATAGCCTCTGTTTTAGAGTTCCATTTGGGAGGTAGGCATCTTAGAATTTTAGATACCTTGTCTTCTTCACTTACCCTATTTCTCAAACCTTCAAGTCCATTGACAACATCCGTGAACCTAGTAAACATCTCAACAATAGATTCATTAGGTTTCATTTCGAACATTTCATAATCATTAACAACAATTCTAACTTTAGAATCTTTGACTTTGTCGGTTCCTTCATGGGTAATTTCGAGTATCCTCCAAACATCCTTAGCTGTTTTGCATTGACAAATTTTTTATTATATTCATTCTGTAATACCCCAAATTATACCCTAACAGTTTTATAACATGTTTTGGGGATAATAAAAGTAAAAGGTATATTTTTCGATTAAAATAATGTTAAAAAATAAAAATAAGCAAAATCGGAATTATCACGGGGAGTTAGGGAAAATTAATAATTGCAATTCATGACGAGGTCATATTATAATAAGTTCATATACCAAAGTAGAATTTGAATAAGTTAAATGGAAAATAAAATGGAATAGAAGGATTAAAATGTAAAAAGGGAAAAATTAGGCAAAAAAAGGTATAAGGCCAAACATGGCCTTATTATTAAAAAGGAAAAATCACATTGTGGGCATTTAAAGTTAGGGCATCCGAATAAGAGAGAAAGAAAACAAAAGAAAAGAAGAGAAGAGAAGGAGAAGGAAGAGAAGAAAGAAAGAAGAAGAGGAAAAAAGGAAGAAAAAGGAAAAGCTAAGGTATGGAAACTTTGTGTATGGAGTATTGTTAAAAGAAGTATAGAATTGATTGGGGTTTGGAAGGGTTTTGAGGTTAGGAATCCATCCTAACCCACCCTTTGTATGAATTGTGTAGGAAAAATCCTACTACAAGTGTTATTATTGTGTATAAGGTAAGTTTGATGGTTAACCTTCCATTGGGAAGCCATTTTTGGCTTTGTAGATGTCCTAGAGGTGATTTGGGGCTTTTCCCAAACACCATGTTTGTTGGTTCATGGGAGGAACCGATTGACCTGGCAGTCGACCAGAAGCTCAACCGGTTGGATGCAGTAGCATCCAATCTGAGTTATCAATGAACCGATCGACCGGTTAACGAGGGTACTCAATTGGTTGGATGCAATAGCTATGAGCTACTGTTCATTTGGGATACAATCGACTGGTTGAGTCAAACGGTCGACCGGTTGCTCGGGAAAGTCATCCGGTTGGATGCAGTAGCTGCCAACTACTGTACCAAGAGGAACCGGTCGATCAGTTGGTCTACCGATTGAGAAGTGAAGTCATTCGGTTGGATGCAGTAGCTGCCAGCTATTGTTCATCTAGGAAACGATTGACCGAAATGGTCGACCGGTTGAGTCAAACGTTCGATCGGTTGGTCGGACGGTTCTGTGTACAATGTTTTTGGGAAAAAAGTTATGTACCTCGCCGCCTCGGCGAAGCGCGTGGGGCAAACATTATTCTTGTCCTCATTGGTTAATAGAGAATGTATAAATGAAATATTATCCCTTGGTTAAGGGATGAATGGATAAATTTACAAATAATGTATAAGTAAAACAAAGAAAAGAATAAACAAGCATGCGGAAATGATAAGAAAATATCACATCTAATTACCGGATAACAATAGTTATTCGGGGATATGTGATATGTTTTGAAAGTGAAATAAAAGAAACAGATTGTCTGCATAGAACCTAGTAGAGGGATAGATGGGCATGCCTATTAGGGAGATAAGTCTGTAGCACTACTGATCAGTTGACCTCGTTTGGGTCATTACAGCACCTTTGGGCCCTTATAGAATGCTCACTGTCTCGTACAATGATAACAATGCCTACAGGCCTTATAGAAAGGTCATTGTCTCACACAATGATAATAGTGTCTTCGGGCCCTTATAGATGGTCATTGTCTCGTACAATGATGACAGCACCTTCGTGTCCTTATAGTTTATTGTCTCATACAATGATTATAGCACCTTCGGGTCCTTATAGTTCCCGTATCCACCATCTAAGGTATTTGCAGGCATGAAACATAAGATAAATGATAAGAATATGTAAATGATATGACATGATATGAGAAGCATAGCATTGCTATGTGATGATATGTAAACAGTGACAAGTACATTTTGACAAGAACAAGAAGAAAAGTGTAAATGACATGAAATGAAATATGATATGATAAGAAAGTATAAGATTGCATAAGCATGTGTAAATTATATGTATGAAACATATATAAGCATGGGTATATGACAAGTATGGAATATGAAATAAGTATATGATATGTTATATGTATAGGTATATGTGTAAAGTGTATTGACTCTTATTAGAGGTGGATCCACAGTATGATTTCCACTAAACTATAAGCTTATACTTGTTGTTTCCATCCGTATAGGTACAGGAGAAGAAGGAACTAGAAGTCCGGATATTCCACATCAGCAACCAAGGCCAACACATCACTAGGTGCCCACTGAAGACCATTTGGTCTAATGTATATATGTTTTTGTTTCTTTTGTAAACAATGTAAATATTGTAAATGTTGAACACTTCCATTATGGAGCTTGTATATATATTTTGTAATCCGTTGCTACATAATATATTTCAAGTTAAATGTTTAACAGTACATGAATGAATAAGTTAATGATATGTTAAAAGAAAGGTGAAAATATAGTACAAGTTAATTGGTATCATAGCAACCCTCCGTGTCGGGGGTGCTACAATTTAGTGGTATCAGAGCCCCAAATAGGGGCGTTACAAGTTAGATGGTATAAATGAGGCATTACAGTTTAGTGGTATCAGAGCACCAACCCGAGCTTGGGGTGTCACCAGTTCTATCCATAGCACATACAATAATATAAATAGCTTTTGAATTTAATTGAAATTCTTTTTTTTCTTTATCATTATATCCTTCAAGAGGTTTTTGGATTTTATTTCCATCAACATTTTTTGTAAGGAAGGTGTAACTAAATAGGATTGTTTTCCAAACTTCCAAATCAAGAGATTGCAAATACCAAGTCATTTTGTTTTTCCAAAATTGATAATCATACTCGGCAAAGAAAAACTTTTAGCTTGAAAAAGGCTTAAGCTAGTTTTACTGTTAGTGCTAGTCATTTTCCTCTTAGACGATTAAGTCTTGAAAACAAGAGTCCAAGCTCTAATACTAACTGAAAGTTGAATATGACTTAGCAACCTAACCAAGAGGGGAGATGAATTGGTTTTCTCAAAAAAAAAAAATTCTTACATTTTTTTTTTGTGCTTAGGAGTTTCTGCTTTGGATTATTTTCATAATATTGGAATTTTCTTATTTTTGAATATTCTTCTTCTTCCCATAATATTTTTCTTGTTTAATTGATTGAGGTTGAACTTTTCATGGGCATGTTGTGAACAAAAGGATCCTAATTCTTAGCAGGAAGCATCAAAGTCATGTTTGAATTTTTCATTTACTCTCATGAGTGAACATAATGATACGACTTCTAGGTTGATGAATCTTGATAATTATTTGTGTCATATCTTTATAAGGGATAATTCCATCATATTTTTCTGTGATTCTCATTCTACTAGTGTTCTAGGAAGACCATGGATAAAATGTTCCTCCTAATAGGATTGATTGACATAAGTTGGTTTAAAAATAGGATGATTGTTGATGACGCCTTTTTTTCAACCGGACTGGGCTAGAGCGTGTTGGGGTCGCTAGGCTGGACTGGAACTGCCATTGGGCTAGTCTGCAGGCTCCGGATATGGCTCTCCTCTGCAAAGATGATAGGCAGAAAGCGTGGTGTGTATATATGTACGCCTATGTGCGCAAGTGCACGCGTCGCCCCAAGTAATATAGTGTACCCTATGGTACGGATATCGATCCACGGGGATAAATGTGTTGAATCTGAGAGATTGGCTTTTGAATATTATCTGGATATAATCGTTGGGTGAGAGAGTACTAATGTCTGAATTGAAATTAAACTAATCGATCTTAGTGAATTACTGTATAATGGAGACTAGGGCTATGTCTCCCCCTGCCACTTCCGATGGATTACTTCCTAAAGATGATACTATTCAGTTTATTTATAACTTATTGATGGCTAGGTGATCTTGCTTACGAAATACCCTCTCTCAAGGTGTATCCGCCTATCTCGCTAGTAGTGTTGAGTGTATCTACACCCATTCGATATTCCGAAATGCTTAAATGCTCTAACCTTAATTGCCACCCTCGGGATCGGAATATATCTATTTACCGAATCAACCGAAGGCTGCTCTACTCAAATCCCTGGGTATCCTCATCTCTCGGATCTTGGATCTCCAGTATGGTCACGCTAATGTTGGCCAGACATCACCATGTAAATGATTCACAGATATAAAGCAGATGTTAACAAATTATAAACAACTGAATAATATAAAATACTAATCTTGTCCATGAAATCGTAGCGGGTTCAACAACACCCTAGGTATAAATCTAGAACATACTGGATATGAAAACACCAATATTTAATCTATAAAACATCAGTACTTCTATCGAAAAGAAGAAAAATACAAATGACGGGCTCTTCTTCAAGATCAAAGTTGTTGTTGTTATAATTTCCTTGCCCTAGTTCGTACGCTCCTTGATCTCCGATCCCCTCGAATTCTGGTCCCCTTTTTTGCTTTTAATGATTGAGAGGCAGAACCCACGCTGACGTCGCGACGTTGCCTCTTGTTGACTTCTATATGTTGACCCAACGTCGTAACATTGGGACGTCACGACGTGGGGACGTCACGACGTTGAGACGTCGTGATGTTTCAGCCATCTTTATGCACTGCCACCCTCTGCTCCAGAATGCTTCCAAAAACTACCCTTTTCGCCTGCATTCACACCAAATGCAAAAATCAGATATCGGGCTACAAAAAATACGTATTTAAATATAAAATAAAGCTAAAAACATAAGACAGACGCGGGTATGACCTGAGTATTTCAGCCACCCATCACACCCCCAAACTTATCTTCTTGCTTGTCCCCAAGCAAGAACTGACTCTAAACTGAACACACACCCTACACTATAGTCTAACACGAAGATAGTGATGCACATGCTGATAGATAGAGGATCAAATTGGACCGACTCACACCGCTGCCGTTTTGTTTGAAGTTCACAGGATTCGCAAGGGTGTTCGACTTTCGAAAGAACTAGGTTGAACTCGGTGAAGTTGACTAGTGCCTCAGCCTCCGAGGTATTCAATAACCTTTCCCAAGGACCCTATGTGCGTTGAATAAATGACCTCTAGTGTATACTTAGGTTCGATGCTCCAAACTTGAGTTGACTCGCACAGTGGGAAAATCCTAACTATGAAAGGATAGGAGCATACAGTTTGCAATTCTTAACATACCTACTCACTTAACATAGAACAAAACTAGTGCCGTAAGTTTATGTTAAGTGTTCATGTAGCGAGGGGGATGGTTGGTGACTCCCCATTAGTTGGTTAAGGGCACCGGGCATTCGGTTCCCCTCGACGTCACCTGAACACTGGCCAAACCTAAGGGCCCTAATTTGTGGGAAACTTCCATCTTCTATCCTAGCAGACAATGAGTCAATGACTCCCGGCCCGGTTGGCTCGGGGCATTGGGCTGAAGGCCCCCTCGGGCGTGCTAGAGTTTACGATTGGAAGCTCCCACTTATTCTATGCCTAAATTTTTATTTTTTTTATTTTATTTTATTTTATGATTTTTTTTCATTTATTTATTTATTTTATTTTGGGGCTTGAAGGCAATCCTCCTTATTCTGATGTCTTATCTCTTTGGTGTTTAGAAACTCCAGGTGTTGAACCTTAGTAGCCGGGTTCGGCATCTAGGCATACCCTAGAAGTCACCTGTGTGTGAGTGTGTTAGGGTCATTAAGAAATAGTTTCTTGAATATTCAGAAGTGATTCACTATGCCTCCCCACCTATTCAACCTAATTCCCGATCATCAAGCATCCTATGAATCCTTTCTTCCATGACAATAGTGGATTCGGCCCAAAAGTGATCCCCTACTCTCAAACATGGCAGCACACACACAAACTACCTAAACATGACACCCTTTAAACATAGATATGATCTACACAAAACCTGGCTTATGAGCGAACACAAACTAAACATCCTAAAATGAACAAGCGTAAATGAAACTAAACTGAAATGCAAACTAACACGCGTAAACGAAATTAAACTATAGCATAAATAAAAACAATACTAATCTAATAAAAACCCGAGCACCACCCACACCCCCCCAAATAAAAGTGCGCAGTGTCCCCACTGGCAATAAAAGAACAGAAGAAGGTGGAGGAAACTCCCCTGGTGATCGGGCAGGTCACGTGGTGGTGGTGGTGGCGACGGCTGGTGGTGGGCAAGAAGCTGCGCAAGCTGGGGCGGGGAGAGACTGGCTGGCTGGCCGAAGAATGAGTGGCCTGGTGGCCCGAGCCATACGTAGTGGCGAGGGCCTCCGTATCACGATGTGGGAGGACTCGGTGCTCATGGGTTCTCGTTTCGGGAATGCATCAAGCGCTCGATGGGGCAAGCACCGGGTCCTCTAAGTCTGGTGTGGGACTGGAGGGGGCCGCCCCCGAGGTCTGCTGGGGTGGTGGTGGAGGTGGGTGAGTAGAGGCGCGATGTCATCACGGGGATCGCTAGAATTAGCGGGCTTGATAGTCTTAGGCTTCGTCCTCGTCCGAGGGCTCATGACCCGAATCGTAAGTCCCCTCAGGTCGTGGTACACCCGGTTTGTCCCGCTTAACCGATATAGCCTTGATTGGGTGTAACCACACCTCGTTGTCATCTAGGGGCACCCCGGCTCGTTTGCATAGGCCATATATGAGAAAAGGGTGCCCCAAGTTCATCTTAGCGTCCCAGTTATGGAGGATGGCATCTCATAACACCTTGACTATCGAAGGAATATCACGAGATGATGGCATAATTGAAGCGGGGCATGTAGCGATCACTTCACACACGTTCGTCGTCGAAATGAGACGCGAAGTGATAAAGTGATGCCAGACTTTGGGGATATATGCCAAATGCTTAGCCTTGAAGTGGACGACGTGGCCCTCATTGTTGAGTTTCCTCACCCGCTTGGATTAGTCAAGACAGAATGACCTCGAGTGTCGGTCGCTCATTAGAAAGTCGATCAAAAAAAAGGCTCCAGGGGGATATGATCAAGATTATAAAAGTGGTTGATAGACTCCGCACTGAAGTCTACCAACACACCCTGCACCCGGACCTTCTTAACGACGTGGGAGGTGAGGTTGGCATAGAATTCTCGCACAACACTCATTGCAACTGGATGAGGTGGTTGGCAAAGTGCCCGCCATCCCTTGGCTGCAATTGTCTTGCGGAAGAAATCGTTAGGATGATGGAAACCCTTTTCTTTAATAAACGATCGGTTCTTGCAGATGGTGTCGAGCCGTCGTGACTTCCCTAGTTCTTGAACCTCGTGACATCGAAATTAGGTTGGGTCCTCAACGACTGACCCTGGATTTGGTAGGCAACTTCTGCCTCTTACCTGACATAGGTGGAAGTACTAGAGCTCCTAGAAGGATAATGAAATCAAATGTCACCAAGGGGGCACACCCAAGTTGTCTAGACAATATGTCGAGCACCTACAATGCACTATGAACACTAGGGCCAAATGAGCCACAGAGAAGTAGACGCAAGCCCTAGGACATATGACAAACCAAACTGGCTCACCCGAAACCTAATATGGAGTGCTAGACCTAACAGGTGCGACTAAGCTATGCTGAGGCAGGACACCTGCGAGTGTGTGGATGAGCGCGAGACGAGGATGATGGTTGGTAGGTAGGGAAGGAACTAGTGGCGGCAGTGTCGGTGATGGTGTCGGAGGGCAAAACAATGGCCTCCGACGGGTATGGGAGTGGATTCCGGCAAGGGTTGGTGAAGGGAGGCGACAAAGGGTGCACTAGGGTTTAGGCAAAGAGGACACAGGGTAAGAGCAAAAAATGAGGGTGTTTTTGGACTTAAGCAAGGCAACGTCACGACGTCCGGATGCAACGTCGCGATGTTCCGGAGAGTTACAAAACCAACGTCGCGACGTTGGTATCTAACGTCGCGACGTTCTAGAGAAGGTCTAATCCAACGTCGTGACTTTGAGATCCAACGTCGTAACGTGCCAAAGGAGTACAAAACCAACGTCGCGACGTGGATATCCAACGTCGCGATGTTCCAAAGAGTGCTTTTTTTCAACGTCGCGACGTTGGAATCCAACGTCGCGACGTTCCAAAGGAGGGTCAAACTGACATCGCGACGTTCCAAAGAAGGCCAAAATGCAAAATTTTCAACAATAGTCCAAGGTAAGAGAAAACTCCCCCAGTGCAATTGGTGACTCCCGATTACGGACAGAAATAGCAAACCAAACCAAACGTAAAACAAACCAGAAAAATTAAACCATAGAAATAAAAATTTCAACATACGCTTGGGTTGCCTCCCAAGAAGCATATGTTTAATGTCGTTAGCTCGACTGGCCACACGAATCTCAATGTGCTCGGGACTGAGCTCTTATGACCGCTTATGCGTAACCGTCGATGCGGTCAATGGAATGTCCTTGTCGCATGGAGTTCGCCCCCAATCGACCAACCGTTGTGTGTTAATTGTGAATGTTCCTTCTCGGGATGTGTAACCTACGCACTCCATGTGCGGAGGGCCTTGGTCCTTTTGAGGTCGACCATCTAGACTTCAATTTCCCGGGAAAAAGTTTTAAGACGGGAATTGAACAGGACTGTTGCCATCTCGAATTCCTTCACAGCGATATGTTTATCGTGCGGGCTTTATCTTCATGCGGGCATTTTCATAAGCTTCGTTCCTGAATTCGTCTAGTTCACTAAGTTGTAGCAGTCGCTTCTCACCGGCTAGTGTACTGTCCATGTTCAACTGCCGAGTTGCCTAGTAGGCTCGATGCTCGATTCCACTAGCGGATGGCATGCTTCATGTAAACAATTCTAGAGCATACCCGGGTGTTTTTAAATTCTGTTCGATGCATGAGTGCATCTTCAATCTTTTAGGTAATCCTTCTAGGCAGATTCTTGTTTTCTCCAGAATAGACTTAATTTCTCGATTTGATACCTGCAGCACTTATTTGACTATGGTGATATCACGAGGATGTGCGATAGCGCACCAGCGTACTTTGCGAGACCTTGTCAATCATTTATTGCGAAATAGTACCGTTATTTGTGATCGGTGCTTGAGGGGGTTCGGACGCGAGAATATGTGGCTGCGAGAATTGAGCCACTACCTTGGCATCGTTAGTGTGGGTGGAATTGCTTCAACCCCTTAGAGACATAATCTCTTGCCCGGCAAAATGTACATGTTGTTGTTATAAGATGGAAATGGTTCCGTAAATCCATCCCTATAAATCAACAATTCTACTTCGAGAATAGGATGCATGAAGCGGTTCATCACTAAATGCCCCATTAGTTGTTTGTCCACATGTAGATATGAAATGATGGGCATCCTTAAATAAGGTAGGCCAATACAAGCCTGATTGAAGCACCTTGGCTGCTGTTCGCTGGCCACCGAAGTGTCCATCACATGGTAGAGTGTGGCAGTGGTTCATGTCACGCCCCGATTCTCGGCCCAACCCGATTAACAGATTAGAACCGGGTTCCGGGATGCGAGAACATATACTGGGACTCTTTACCTACATAATTAGACATTGGTATATCCAAGTCTTATAATATATCAACATATCATATACAAAAGTCCAATGAAACTACCACCGTAGTGGTGTTCTGATATCATACATACGATCGCGAGTCCCGTTTACATTCAAAAAACTATATATTACATTAACTGATGAGCATAGACCTCTTATGATGAACTCCTACTGCGTCTTTGGCTTTAATGGAATCTTGGAAGATCACCGTCTCCTTCTTACGTACCTCTGCGGTTAAAAAGCCCCGTGCTAAGCTTTTCGCTTAGTGGGAGAAAAATATATGGTATGCATAAACACATTTATAATCGGTATATAACAATAAATATTATCAAATTTCCATGCTGCATTCATATAATGGACTTATACGCGTGCTATACTTATAACGAAGTTTATGCTTATTGAGATCTCGGTAAGAGTTCTGAGAACTTATTCTTATTGAGATACCGGGTATTCTGGTCAACGATACACATTCATTTATTCTTATTAGGTCATTTCAAGTTATTTTCATATAATTAAGGAATACCTAGGCCGGTAATAATAAGTAATGGTAAGACCGCGACCTGGTGATGTCAGAAGATGCTACGGTACTAAGTGTCGTAACACCAAGCCAGTGCCAAAGCGACGAGTGCCGTCGCACTAATCGGAGAAGTACCCGAAGTACTGTCGGAAATGCAGAAGTATTAATGTGTCGGCTCACGTCGAGAGGGTGCCGTCGCACTAATTAGAAATCTCAGAAATCTTGTCAGGAGTGTCGAACCTTGTCGGGACAGGGATTCTGTGTCATTGAATACTTGGTCTTAGAGCATTTTTATAATTATATGAGTTGGTAACTACTATTTTTATAATAGGGCATTCTTAGCCACATTATGTGTTCATATGATAGATTGTATTTCCTTATCTTGGTAAGTATGATCTGTGTAATCACACCTTATTCCTTGTATTCTTATTCTTATGAATCTACTTTACCCGAGGTGGAATCAATCAATCCAGTCAAACTAAAGTTATGACATTTTCATGCCAACTAGTCATTTTACCGATTTTACCCGAGGGACAGTTTGAAATACTCACTTTTCCAGGGTCTTAACTTCATATTTGGCACTATCTCTTTGTACTCATTTAAATCTAAGGTGCTAAGGGTTATTCAGCTGAAATCACTTGATTGAACCTGCAAAAACTCAAGTTACGTCCGAAACAACTCGGACTACTCTATGTTCAAGACTGATGCAGGAATTGGCTTGCATATGGCCCCACTTTGAGTGAATTTTGGGCCACTAAGTCAGGAATTTACGAAATTCCTATTTCTTTATGTTTGAATTTCCTTGAACTCTATTTTAATTGGCCACTTGAATCACTCAAATCGGATAAGAAATGAGAAAGTTATGGCTAAAATATAAAGCGGGTCGAATAGGAAAACCGAGCAGGGGTGTAAATTTTTAGGTCTAACGTGTACCCGGTACACCTTGACCATGACCAGAACCCAAAGTGTACCCGATACGGGCTCAAGGTGTACCCAGGTGCACTTCACCCAGCTGCGAGAATGTGTATTTTCTCCTTTTTTCATGCACTTTCATCCATATATCACTCTAATGCATCCTTCATCAAAACTAACATGGAATCCCTCCCAACAACTCCACAAACACTTTTATTTGCAAAAAGAATCCTAAGTTCATACCAAGAATTCTGGTCTACAAAACCTTGGAATTGTGAAGGATTCCATATCTACTCCTTATCAACTAGGGCTTTTCAACCAAACTTCCCTTAAATCTAGAGTTAAATTGTTTGCCTAACAAAACCCTAGAAAAAGGAACCAATTAATGGCCCGAATGAAACCTGGCAAACCATAATCCATACCTGAATTCATACGAAGTCAAGCATCCATACCTTGGCTTGATCTCTTTCTTCCTCTTCTTCTCCTTCCTCTTCTTCTCCTTCCCCTTTCCTCCTTCAGTAGGCCTCTTGTTTGGAGACCAAATTAATGCATTTTTGGTCTCCTACATCTATTTATAATAAAAGTTTTGATTATTTAGCTTTTAAGCCTCCAACTTCCCTTAATTACATTACAAGTCTTATTATTTATACTTTGGCCTCTAATTATATTAACCCATGTCTTTAATACCCCTTTTTGGACACGATTTGTCCTTTAGTTGTATAAAATTTTCGGGTTTCTAACTTTCCATATTTTCGAATTAAATTTTTGAAAAATTCAATTATGCTTACAAAATACCCTAAACATGTTGAAAACAACTAGGGTATATTTCGGGGTGTTACAATTCTCCCCCCCTTTAAAATAAATTTCGTCCTCAAAATTACCTAAAAGCGAAGAATTTGAAGTCTTGTACCCTCATTATCGATTCTGCTATGTCGCTTCTTCCATACCGTGATGTTGCCAAAGCACTTTTACCAGTGGAACTTGCTTGTTTCGTAGCTGTCTTATTTCACGATCTAGAATAGCTTTCGGCTCTTCATCGAAGGTGAAATCTTCTTGTACTAATATATCTTAGGCGTAATATGTGCGATGGGTCAGAACGATATCTACGAGGCATAGACACATGGAATACATCATGTGGTGGCTAACTCACGAGGGAGTGCCAAGCGATACCCTTGCGGTCAACTCTTTCCAAAATCTCGTAAGGGCCAATGAATCGTGGACTCAGTTTCTCTTTCCTTCCAAAACGGAGTATCTTTTTCCACGGAGATACTTTTAAAAACACTTTATCTCTGACTTCATACTCTATATCTTTTCTCTGCAAATTAGCATAAGACCTTTGTCTATCACAGGCAGCTTTTAATCTTTGCTGAATAATCTGCACTTTTTCTTCCGTGTCTTTTACTAATTCAGGACCGATAATCTTATACTCGTTCATCTCTGTCCTACACGTAGGAGTTCTACATCGTCTTCCATACAGAGCTTCATACGGGGCCGGAATCTAATACACAGCCCCGAAGCATATCTTCCAATACCTGAATCACTCTTTCAGACTGTCCATCTGTTTGTGGATGGAAAGCAGTGCTAAAATTCAATCTCGTACCAAAAGCTGACTGTAACTCTTTCCAGAACCTTGACGTAAACCGAGGATCGCGGTCGGACACTATCGATACAGGAATGCCGTGTAATCTGACAATTTCAGTCACATAAAGGTCCGCTAAACGATCCATGGAGTAGTCAAGTCGGATCGGTAGGAAGTGAAGGCAAGACTTGATGGTCTGTACGTAATTACCGGTGCATCGGAAAATGGGATCTGGTATAGTTATGTTATCCCACTTCCATTGGGGAATTGGAAGGGGATTCAATAAACCGAATGGCACTTGGTGTTAGCCTTTACTTGCTGACACGTCGGACATAATACGTATTTAGAATATTATTTTCATCCCCTCATACCCGGTAGTGCTTTGTTTCATATCCTGGTACATTTTATTACTTCAGGATGCATGGTGAAAAGCGATGTGGCTTTCATCTAATATTTTCTTTCAATTCCATATCATTCGGTTACCGCATGTCTGATTCTTGTATAACAAACCTCCACTTCCATCTATGGAAAAATCAGTCTTGTCTCCGTACTGACCAACTGAGCCAATTCTTGTAACTTGGCACCATTTTCCTGAGCATTCACTATCATTTGTCTTAAATCGTATCACATTCAATGTCGAGCAATAGGATCAAACGGGTGCAAGTCTCAATCATAATCTTCCAATTAAGCGAAATCATTTCCTACTGAGGCATGCATATACATTTGCTTTTCGGAATTGGTAATCAATTATACTTGTCGTAGTCTTCAAAAATTCCAACCAGACGTAGCCTTAAGTTCAAATCTTTTGAGTTAACCATCTTGAGACTCTTATGATGGTGAAATTCACATTTTCTCCATATAAATAGTGTGCGAAGTTTCCAAGCCCGAACACTACAGGCTGCTTGCTCCAGTCGTTGTATTGGGATAGTTTGCTCATGCGGCTTCAATTGCTGGAAGCATAAGCCACCACCTTCCATCTGCATCAATGCGCATCCCAGGCCTATCCTCGAAGCATCCTTTGTATCTTTGTAATCCCTACAGTAGTAGAATTTGAATCAACTTCTTGGTGCTTGATCAATATTTTCTTTAATTTTCAAAATTTGGATTGGCATATCATCCCAGTCGGAGTTCCTCCTTCCAGGAGTAATCTTGTAAGTGAGGATCTTTATACTTGAAAAGCCTTGTACAAATCTTTGTTAATAACCTTGCTAAGCCCGAGAACTTCTCACCTGGTACATTCAGGAGGTTTCGATTCCTGATTGCTGATTTTACTAGGTCCACTCTAATACCCTCTGTGGTCTGATATGGCACAGGAATGACACTTCAACAAGCGAAAATCACATTTACTTAACTTGGCAAACAACTGATTTTCTCTCAAAGTTTGCAATACTATCCTCAATGAATGTTCATGTTCTGTGCATCTTTAGAATACCTGGGATGTCATCGATAAATACAACAAATTGATGATCAAATAGGGAGGCGGAAAACCACATTCATGAGTCATCGCCTTGGCCGGGAGCATTCGATCGATCAAATGGCATGACAAGAAAACTCACCAAGTGGCCATAACGGGTTAGAAGAATTTTGTTTTGGGACATCGACCTCTTTACCGAGTTGATAATATCTCGATCGCAAGTCTATCTTGAAGACGCCTCCTCTCAATTGATCAAAACAAAATCCTTCTATTCTTGGTAGCAGGCACTTATTCTTAAGCGTACTTTGTTTATTCTGCCGGTAGTCAATGCACATCGAAGAGAAGAGTGCCATATTTCTTCTTAACAAAATAAAGCCGTAGCACCCAATTGAGACACTAGGTCGGACAAACCCTTGTCGATAGCTCACGTAGCGGGTTTTCCAACTCTTTCGGTTCGGTTGGAGCCATATGGTAAGGTGTCACTCGAAATAAGTGGATTCCTTATGCGACTTACCGATAAAGAGATCCACTTCTACGTTAGAGGTGGGTACCCGGTAACTCTTGAAACACATCGGGGAACTCCGCAGTCAGGGCTATTTTCTAAATTTACTTACTCTCTTTTGGAGTCAGAATCAAAGCCCAGGCATCACAACCTTTCTCGAAGAAACGTCGGGCTTTCATAGTTGACCTTCGCTTTCGGTCGAAGTTCGGATAGGATGCCTGTATTATTATACGGTAAGTCGGGACATTTAAAGCGAACTATTTTCTTACTCATGATCCAAGTATGGCCCGATGTTTGGATAACCCGATCCATTCCCAGATCAAATCAAACTCATGAAAGGAAAAGCAATTAGATCAATGAGAATTCCCTATCATGGACCATTAAAGGACCAATTCTTATACACACGGTGATAACACTATGCCCGGAAGGACTTGTAACAAGCGAGGTCATAGATCTGCGGCTTCTTGCCGGGTAATTTACATCATTCATAGTCCATGCATATATACGAATGTGTAAAGCCCGGATCAATTAAAGCATACAAAGCAATATCAAAGAGAGTGAATGTACCAGCAATAACCCCCGGTATGTCCGGATCTTCACGAGCTCTCATGGCATAAGCTCGGGTGGGGCGCTATTAGCGGCGGAATGATTCAGATCCTGCGGCATTACCTACCTTGTGCGGGCGCCGTCCTCTACCCACACTGCAGTGTGGAGGTACATTTGAACCTCCTCTACCACTTCCTTGAAGATTTCTAGAACTTCTCGATCCTCGGGGAGAGTTGGCTATCACATGATCTGTACTCCCACATCGGAAACAACCCCCCCGATTCGTCTACCCTGACTATAATGATTCTTGGCAATGCGGGCATACATGTTTTCCTCTTGTCAATTGATATACCTCGACCGAACTTTGTGTCATGGTAGGTCCTTGTCTCCTACCCCTTGTAGCTGAACCATGTACTAAATCAACTTGTGACTCTCTAGATCTTTTTCCCGAGAGGAACCCCCTCTTGAGAAATTTTCTCTTTCTTTCTTTCTTAACTTTTTCATTTTAGAGGACTTCTCGATCTTTATGGCACGCTTGCACAGCTGATAAAAATTTACGACTTGTGGAAAGTCTGGTGTGAGGTATCTTTAATAGATTCATGTAAGCCTTCCTCGATTGTCCACATCTAAATTTTTAGTAGGCAGTTAGGTGCATGTTACTAGGCTAAATTCTTTCTCATGTTCGATACTTGTCATTTCCCTTGTCTTAGAGTCGAATTTCTTCCATTTTGACTCCTTGTAATCATCACATGACATACTTCGTGATAAACTTTGTGTGAAAGTAATCCCGTATATTTGGATCGGAAGTAGTGGATTTCTCAAGACCCATTCCGCAATCTCAGATTTGCACACGCATCAATGAAATACACATGTGACCTTTAGGTCCCGCAAGGACATTCGTTTCATCTAAAGCCCTTCGAGTTTTCAAGCCAAAACTTCAGAAGCTTGTCAGTTCTTCCATACTTGTACCATGGAATTCTTCCACTCCATGCTTTCGTATTCGCATACTCAGACTCAGCAGGGTGATAAGATCGATCTAAGACACCATATATCTGAGAGACTTTTATCAATGCTTGATTGAAGCATTTTCATTTATCGTTGATAGGACGGACGAGACGGATAGATCGAGGATTGACGTTTTCAGCTATTTCATCTGACTTCACGAGGTGGATCCATTCTAGACAATAAAGCGAGAACAAAGACATCGCGTGAAGCTGACACATTCTATGTAGGTACATCGATGAAATTTAAGACTCTTCGAGCGCTAAACTGAGCTCGTACGACTGTCACGCCTCGATTCGGCTCGGCAGGTGCGGATCGAACCAGGTTCGGGCGAACATATCTTGGGACTCTTTACGCGCCATTAGACATTGTATATCAAGTTTTATAATATATCAACATATCATATACAAAAGTCGAAATGAAACTACCACACGTAGTGGTGTTCTGATATCATACATCTGATGCGAGTCCGGATTTACACATTCAAAAACCTATATATTACATTAGCGATCGGAGCATAGACTGTGATGAACTCCTGCCGCGTCTTTGTGATGGAATGCGAAGATCACCGTCTCCTTCTTCTATACCTACGGTTAAACATCTTAGCTTTTTTTTATGCGCCCAGTGAGTGAGCGTATGGTATGCCTTAAACACATTTATAATCGGTATATATGATAAATATCATTATTTCCATGCATTCATATAATGGACTTATGCACGTACTTATGCTTATAAGTTTATGCTTATTCGAGGATCTCAGTAAGTTACAGAACTTATTCTTATTCGAGAGATGCCGCGGGTATTCTGAATCAGCTTGATACACATTCAATTTATTCTTATTCGTCTTTCAAGTTATTTTCATACAATTAAAGGAATACCTAGACCAGTAATAATAAATGATAAGACCTTACAATGAGTATCAGATACTTTCTGATCTTTGAAGTCTTAGTAACACTGACGGGAGTGCAAAGCAACGAAAGAGAGTCTTAGTCGCACTAATCGAGGAAGTCTAGAAGTACTAATGTGTCGAAACATGTCAGAGAGTGCCGTCGCACTACTCGGAATCTCGAGAAATTACTAATGGTCATTCGGAGCACTAATCAAGATAGGAGTGTTGTGTCATTGAATAAGCTGGTCTTGACATTTTATAATTATAAGGTTCGATAATATTTTATAATAGGGCGTGTAGCCACATTATATGTTAAACGTGGGTGTATTATTTCCTTATACAGGTAAAGTATGATGCATATGTAATCACACCTTATTCATGTATTCTTATTCTTATGAATCTACTTTGCAGGGAATTGGGAATCAATCCAATCGGATCATCAAACTAAAGTTAGCAGCATTTTCATGCCAATAGTCGACACTGATTTTACCCGAGGGACAGTTTGAAATACTCCACTTTTCAGGGTCTTAACTTCCTACGACACTATCTCTTTTACTCATTTAAAGCTAAGGTGCCAGGGGTTCCTATTCCAACTGGAATCCCACCCAATTCGAACGAAACTCCAGATCGTCGGAAACCACCCGGACTACTCTATGTTCAAGACTAATACGAGGAATTGGCTTGCATGGCCCCACTTTGGTGAATTTTGGGCCACCTAGAATCAGAATTTGAAGATTCCTATTTATGTTTGATTCTCCTTGAAGTCTATTTTAATTAGCCACTTGAATCACTCCAAATCGGATAAGTAGGCAAGTTATGGCTAAAATACAAAAACTAGTGAAAGCAGGGAAAACCCAGGCAGGGTGTGTCGGTCTGAGTCTAACGTGTGGTACACCTTGGCCAAATGACCGAGAACCCAAAGTGTGCAGGTACGGGCTCAAGGTGTATCGGTACGCTTCACCCGAAAAATGCCCGAGTGTGTATTTTCTCCTTTTCATGCACTTTCAGTCCATATATGCTCCTAATGCATCCTTCATCCAAAACTAGCTGGAATCCTCCAATGACTCACGAAACACTTTTTATTTGCAAAAGAATCCTAGGATTCATACCAAAATTCAACCAATTCTACAAAACCTTGGAATTGTGAAGGATTCCATATCTACTCCTTATCAACTAGGGCTTTTCAACCAAACTTCCCTTAAATCTAGAGTTAAATTGTTTGCCTAACAAAACCCTAGAAAAAGGAACAAATTAATGGCGAATGAAACCACTATGAGCAGGAATCCATGCAATTCATACAAAGTCAAGCATCCATACCTTGACGTCTCTTCTTCTCTTCTTCTCCTTCCCTTTCCTCTCCTTCAGTGAACCTTTTTGTTTGGAACCAAATTAATCATTTTGGTCTCCTATATCTATTATAATAAAAGTTTTGATTATTTAGCTTTTAAGCCTCCAAACTTTCCCTTAATTACATTCTGAGTCTTATTATTTATACTTTGGCCTCTAAATTTATATTACTTTCGTGTCTTTAATACCCACTTTTGGACAATTTACGATTTTTGTCCTTTAGTTGGCGCTAAAATTTTAGGTTTCTAACTTTCCATGTTTTCAGTCAGAATTTTGAAAAATTCAATTATACTTACAAAATACTTAAACATGTTGAAAACAACTAGGGCATGATATTTTTGGGAGTGTTACGGTTCAAGATCTGCTGTTTCATCTTCGGGCACACATCTCCGGATCACTTGGTCGACGCAATGTCTGTAGAGAATTGGCTCCTCCCAATAGTAGTGTTTCAAGTGTGCGAAAAACCTCTTTTTCTGTTGATGGTAAATTCGGAGGGACTTCTGTAGCTACCAAATAATTCTGTGTCACCAAACCATGGAGGCGCCTCTTGTCTTATTAGCTGAGTTGCTCTTCGGGAAAATCGTCATTCAGCAGACCTCATCACTTGTCCTTCCAATGTTGAGATGATCTGCAACTAGATTCTCAGTGCCTTTCTTGTCTTTAATCTCAACGTCGAATTCTTGTAGCAAAAGAACCCACTGGATTAGTCGATGTTTGGCGTCTTTTTTAGTCATCAAGTATTTATGGTAGAATGATCAGTGTGAACTACGACCTTGTTACCAAATGAAATAAATTAAGGAATTGTCAAAAGCAAAGACAATAGCTAATAGTTCCTTTTACGCCCAGTGGCGTAATTCAAGCGAGCATCATTGAGGATTACTGCTCACATAGTAAGATTACTGGAAAATTTTCTCTCGTTTACGCTAACACGGCTCGATCGCAAAATCGCTTTAAGTCAGCACATAAGCTCAGATAGAAAGGACCCGATGCGGAGCTAATACAATAGCGGCTGAAACCAATTTATCTTTTAACACTAAAAATGCGTGCAAACACTGGGTATTAAACTCAAAAGGGGTCCCTTGAACCAGGAGATTAGACAACGGTTTTGCAATCTGAGAGAAGTCTTTGATGAATCGCATAGAATCGACTTGGCTTTGAAACTTCTTGCCTCCTTTTACGGAGTGAGGTGGAGGTAATTTTTCCAATTGCTTCAATCTTTTTGTTCTATACCACCTCTATTCCTTTTGTTGAAATCCGATGTCCGAGTACAATGCCCTCTTGTACCATAAAATGGCACTTCTCCCAATTGGTACAAGGTTGGTCACCCTCGCATCTTATCCCGTGCGATCTCGAAATTTTCCTGACGGTTTCAAATGAATTACCGATACCGAAAAATCATCCATGAAGATCTCAGATTGTCTTCTCAACCATGTCGAATAAGCCCATCGCCACCTTAGTTGGAAAGTTCTCGGCGCATTGCACAGCCCAAAAGGCATCCTTTGAATCTGAATGTGGGGACATGTAGATATAGATTTTCTCGATCTTTAGGGGTTATAGCAATTTGATTATAAATGAATATCCATCAAAAGCAATAATATTCATGATGACAATCGATCCAACATTTTGATCTAGAAGCGGCAATGGGAAATGATCTTTTATTAGCTTTGTTCAGTTTCCGATAAATCAATACAAATCCTCCCACCAGTGAAAAGCGTTCGAGAAAGCATTAATATGTTATTCTCGATTCTTATGAAAAGCCCGAGTTGTTCTTTCCCTTCTTAGGCACTACTTAGTTTGGACTCACCCATGCAGCACATCGAAATAGGATAAATTACCCTAGTATCCAGCCATTTTAATACTCCCTTTCGGACTACCTCTTTCATAGTTGGATTCAACCTCCTTTGTGCTTCCAGCGGGGTTTTATGCCCGTCTTCGAGAAAAATCCGTGCATGCACATGGAAGGCGAATCCCTTTTAAATCGGCTAGAGACCATCCAGGGCGCATTTTTATGATCTGTAGGACCCTCGATAACTTCTCCTCCTGCAGTTCGATTAGGATCTTTGAGATGATCTTTGGTAAGGTGGATGCTATCCCGAGATATGCATACTTCAAATGCCATTTAGAGTAAAGGTTTTTGTTCCATCTTAGGTGGTTGTTGGTAGATGGTACTATCGGTTTAACACTTTCACTAGAGATTGATATTATTTCCCTCATTGGGTCGAAAGAATCCATCCATTTTACATATATTCCATTGTCTCTTCGCTCATATTCAAGAGAAATCATTACATCTTAGGCTAGCCTCCCGAAGGATCAGTGAGACCGCTTTGGCTAGACCTTTATATCCTCACTATCTCTTCCATGAAACATGTATCTCCTTTCGCGGATGTCTCACGGCCCGAACACGTTAGACGACTTCATCCTCACTCTCAATTTTAGTTCCCCTCGACATCAATCATTGCTGGTTGCAAGAAATGAATTACACCCGGGATATGGGTATTTCTTTATCGTCTTCCATATCCTAACCTGATGAAATCACAAGAAGATAAAACTTGTCAACCTTTACTAAGACATCTTCTATTACCCCTCTCGGATGCTTCAAGGACCTGTCGGCCAGCTGAAGTGTGACGGTAGTTGGGCGAGTATAATCCCAACGTTTAAAAATGGACAAGGGCATGAGATTAATGCGCTTGAATCACACGATGCTCTCGAAGATAGCATTTCCAATGGTGCATAGGATAGTGAAACTGCCTAGGTCTTTTAGCTTTTGCGGCAGCTTCCTCTGAAGTATGGCACTACATTCCTCAATTAAGTTAAGCGTTCAAATCCGCGATCTTCTCTTACGAGACGGTATGTCATACGTAAATTTTAAATAGCGGGCATCTGTTCCCGGAAAACGTCGTAGGGATGTTGATGTGTAGCTTCTTGAACACTTCTATGAACTTGGTGAGCTTTGCATCCAACTTATGCTTCTTTAGGCGTTGTGGATACAGGTGGGGCTGGTTGTGAGTTGTCCCGCCCAGCCGGGTTGTGTTTCCTCTGTTTGTTTCTCTTGGGGTTGTTCCCTATCTGCATCATCATTACGATCGAATTTAGATGACTTTCTCAATCTCACCTCGCCATCCTTTGGGATTGCTCTTGTGTCTCCGATTCTTTACCCTTCTCCAGCGTGGTTGCTAACATGTTTCATTCCCATCTCTTCTCGGGTTCACTTCTGAGTTGCTTGGTAAGGAACCCGGTTGCCTTTCTGTCAATAGATTGGCCATTTGACCCATCTGTACCTCCAAGTTTCTCAATTGTGCTGCTTGATTGTTCAATTGGGTGGCCTGTTGTTGCATATTCACCTTTGTCTCATTCATAAAGGCGGGGTGTGAGGTGAACATCTGTGCAAGGGCTTGTTCTAAATCCACTTTTTTCTCAAGAGGTGGTTCGCTCACTCGGGTTGATGGCATGTTGTTCTGATTGTTCCTCCATCCATACCCTTGATTGTCTCTGTTCTGATCGTTATTAATCCACCCTCAGCCAGTTTGTGATTCGTGAGTGGCCTCTTCATACATCCTGTTGATTAATGCAGTTCGATTGATCCTCGACACATCGCAGGCACATTCTATAGTTTGGTTTCGTGGCGTTACGTGCTATTGTCTTCATCCTCCACAGAATTCACACAACTCCATGGGTTGAAATGCGAATGGCGTGCGGTACCTTCTTTGTCACAGTTAAGCTGTTTGGTCGACTATGCGACATGAGTAACCCGGATTGTTGAGAACCTCATTATCAGGTGCCACCCGCGGCTTTTCTTTGGTGTAGTCTTCTACTCCACACAGGCCACTGATTTGTATTAGTCGCGGTATCTTCAATTTCATAAGCTTGGTCGTGGTTTTCTTCATTAGTGCCCCTCAGTAGAGGCATCAATCAACATTCTAGTTGCATTCCTCGGACCATTATAGAACGTATGGACCTGCATCCATCTTGTTAGTCTGTGATGTGGGCACTTCCCTCGATAGTTCGTGAGAGTATCCCATGCCTGCGCGAGTTCTCTCCCTCTAGTTGTCGAAAGTGATCTCTTGCATAAGTTGTGCAATTTCGAGGGAATTGGGAAAAACTTGGTGGGAATTTACGCACTAAATCGTTCCATGAAGTAATGGAATTCGGTGGCTGACTTGTTAACCAATATTTGGCTCTATCACCTAGTGAGAGTGGGAACAATCTCAACCTGAGTGCCTCTTTAGTAACCCCATTATACTTGATCGTGTTGCAGACTTCGAGGAAGTTGGTCAGATGCATATTTAGATTCTCATTTGGTAGTCCATGAAATAAGATGTTAAGGAAACATCTGCCAGGTTATTGGCCGACTCGAAGTTGTTTGAATCAGTGGTCTTGGATCATTGTCCCGAATATTTGTAAGCGATAGGGCAAACTCTTCTAGCAACATAAATGGATCATCCCGGTTGTATAAGCGGCTGGGTGCTTGATTCCTTAGTTATTCCATTCGACCCTATGTGGCTCGTTTTGCTCGATACTAAGATCACATTCTTCATTGTTCTCCACGATTGCTAGATTTCTAGTCTTATTCGGGTTCACATTCTCGGCGTATTACGTGTAAAGTTCTTTACGGCTTAGGATCAAACAGATGTTGGTCAACCTGATCCCATCGTCGCATGTACTCAGAGCCTTAATTCTTGATCACACACGAAACAAAAAGACCAATTACCGGCCTTGTAAAACAAATAAAAACAAATTCAGGAGTAGTATCTAATTGGGTTATTCTCTATATCCTCTAAACCTATCCCGACAACGGCATACAAAAACTTGATGGCGGCGTGATGTGTAGCAAATGTATGCATACATGTGCACAAGTGCACACATCGCCCCAAGTAATATAGTGTACCTATGGTATGGATATCGATCCATGGGGATAAATGTGTTGAATATAGAGATTGGCTTTTCAATATTATCTGGATATAATCGTTGGGTGAGAGAGTACTAATGTCTGAATTTAAATTAAACTAATCGATCTTAGTGAATTACTATATAATGAAGACTAGGGCTATGTCTCCCCCTGCCACTTCCGATGGATTACTTCCTAAAGATGATACTATTCAGTTTATTTATAACTTATTGATGGCTAGGTGATCTTGCTTACGAAATACCCTCTCTCAAGGTGTATCCGCCTATCTCGCTAGTAGTGTTGAGTGTATCTCTACCCCAACTCGATACTCCGAAATGCTTAAATGCTCTAACCTTAATTGCCACCCTCGGGATCCACGAATATCTACATTCTAGAATCAGAAGAAGTTTATCTCTCAAATTCACAGGTATCCTCATCTCTGATCGGATCTCAGTATATGGTCACGCTAATGTTGGCCAGACATCACCATGTAAATTATTCACGGATATAAGCGGATGTTAACAAATTATAAACAAGCTGAGATAATATAAAATACTAATCTTTAATCGTCTGATCATTGACGGGGTTCAAACAAACACCCTAGGTATAAATCTAGAACATACTTGATATGAAAACACCAGTATTTAATCTATAAAACATCAGTACTTCTATCCAAAAAGAAGAAAAATACAAATGACGGGCTCTTCTTCAAGATCAAAGTTGTTCTTTGTTATGATTTCAGTCTTACAGTTAAATACGCTCCTCGATCTAGATCCGGAATTACGGTCCCCTTTTTTTGCTTTTAATGATTGAAAAGCGAAAACCAGCGGTAGCGTCGTGGCGGTTACAAGCGTCGCTCGTTGAGGCGTCCGGCGTTGAGGCAGCCGCGGCGTTAAGCGACCGACTTCTATATGTTGACAGACGCGACGTTGGGGCGTCACGGCGATGGGAACGTCGCGACATTGAACGTCGCGGCGTTTAGCCACATCTTTATGCCTTGCCACCCTACGCTCGAATGCTTCCAAAACTACCCTTTTCACACATTAAGTACCAAATGCAAAATCGAGATGTCGGGCTACAAAATACGTATTTAAATATAAAATAAACTAAAAACATAAGGCAGGGCCTTAAAGTATGACTTCACAGTATTCGACCGCCCATCAAAAGACAAGAAAGAAGAAAGGGCCGGCATAGGCTTCACAGGTAGTACTCAGATGCCTAAGTCAGGTTCTTTCGAGAAAAATGAACTACTTAGAGGCGGAATGTGTTTGCGTACCTTTCACTTGGAGTGGGGGTGATATTTATAGTATATGTTTTTCCCAATTGGATGGTGACTAGGATTCTTTCCCATTGGACGAGATATTTCTTGCCTTTATCGGTATCGGACTCAATAAGGGATATTGAAGGAGCAGTTTATTCAGAATTATCTTTCTCCCTTATTGGTGAGATCCGACGATCTGCGGGATGGTACGTTGCTTATCATGAGTATCTTTAATTTCCTTGCTGGTGAGATTTAGTTGGATTCGCAGGATAAGAAGTTATCGGGTATTATCCTACTTTCCTTATCGATGGGATTTAGTTTGATTTGCAGAATGTGGGCTTTCCCAATTACCCATGTCATCAGCATGTGGGGTGAGTGGACTGGGCTCTCGCTTTGGGCCGACACTAGGGACTTGAGTGTTTCATTGGACTTGTCTCTTCTTTGGGCCTGGTGAGTGGGCCTGCGCACTTATTTTTCAAACCTTATCAGTTGCCCCGACCGCGTATGCGGTATCGCGTGGAGCAAGGGAATTTGTATCGTTCTCGTATCGGGTCGCGATTTTCACATGTCACGCTTTCGAAATTTGGGTTGTAGTTAGGGCTTTGTCACCATCATATGTCTTGGGATAATGATGACTTTTTTTCGATTTTCTTTCATTTCTCCCAGCTTCTTTCCAATTTCATACCTTCTTAGTAGACACCCTCGTAGTTCGCCTTGTGTGCCTCACGATCACGAAGCTTTTCTTCCTCTTTGCGAGTTGGACTTCCATTTCCTTGAATATGCGAACCTTACGTGCAGGTTCCTTTTAAAGGCGTCTTTCTTGAGATAGCTTTTTTTCGTTTTATTCCTGGTACCGCTGCGTCTTTCTCTTTTTGATGTCTCTTCGAGCGATACAACGAGGTGCTAGGGTTAGGTTGGCTAAGTTTTGTTTTCATTACTTGCTATCGCTATGGGTCCGAGTCGCTCTTCTTCTCTGCGTATTGGAGGTGACTCTTCGATTGTTCTTGGGATTACGGCGGATTTGCGGCACCTCAATGGGTTCGGCGGGAGTTGATCTTGGAGACGCCCGGGAGCCTATTCCTTGCTGGATAAGGGAGAATTAATGAGATTAAATACCCGGATGGGTGAATACAAAGTCAGCCGTGCGAGAATACTTTCGGATGTAGGGCCTAGCAAGGTCGGACCCCTATATGGGGCCACTTTCGCCAGGCGTTATCGACCTCCTTTTAACGTCCGAGTTTGGTCCCTTGACGTTTTGACCTCCTACGTGGTTTCAGTACCTAAGATGGTGTGCTTCTTCGGAGTTGCCTTTGACAACGGTCTTCGCTTTCCTTTTCACCCCTTTATAAAAGGGGTTTTGCAGCACTTCAATGTCTATCCTTCTCAAATCTCGCCCAATTGCTGGGGTATTTTGGTTGGGCTATTGGTCTTCTTTAGGGACAGGGGCCTCGGTGTTCCCAGTGTAGCTCTGTTCCTTGATCTTTTCAGCACGAAAGAAACCGCCGAGGGCTTCCTCTATTTTTCCAGGCGTACCGGCGCTCCTCTAGTAATTTCCGATCTTCCATCCTCCCACAGGCTTTGGAAGGATCGCTACTTCTTCGTCGATGGCCATGATTGGGAGTATGATCCTCTTCTGAGGATGATACCACAGGCGTTCAGGTGCTTGGACCACCCACGAGAATCTACGTGAGTGTCGCTTTGTTTTTGGTATAGTCTTTGTAAGGTCATTGGGTATTTCTAATTCTGCATTGCTCGCGTGCCTCTTAAGTGCTCGACCCAGATCCTCATTGAGATAGCAGCCGTAAGCGCGAAGGTAGTTTGCGTGTTCGGTATTTCGCTGGTACACGATCAAGTCGGATATTCCTATCCTTGAGCTCGGTCTACTCGCTCTGCTGCTCTAAGGCCTTCACCTCCTTCCACTATGAAAGTCTACTCCCCCCTCGGGCCTTCGCTGCCAAGCCCGCCCAGGGAGAGCCGGCTCGGGTGGAGTATTTGTCTCGGAGATCCGAGTGAAGCGAGCTTTGGACTCAGTTGAGAAGGCCTTAGTCCGGCTTGGGGCAAGGTTCTTAAATTGGGGGCGTCTTCCTCTTCCCCTCTACCCACGTTCGAATACCGGGGCAGGTGTTGTCGCCTTTGGCTAAGGCCCCTAAAGTTTTGAGTTGCGACCCGTTTCGCTTTCTGTCTTTGTGAAGAGCCCAGCTCTCGGGAAGAGTTTGTTGAGCAACCAGTTGATCGTGCCCATTAGCGTAGGAATCCCCCTGCGTAGAGTGTTAAGCCACCTTCCTCGAGGGCGGAAGAGTTGAAGAGGAAGAGCTCTGAAACTGGCGGAGATGGCGACTCCTTGCTCCTCAATGCCGAGCTTGCGGCGAGTGCGGTCTTTTCCATCCTTAAAGATTCTGACCTTAAAAGGTCGGGCGTGCTGCCCATTGAGGAGGCTTTAGCTCTATCCCTCCAGTGGGTTGCCTCTATAAGTTCCCATATCTTGTCGCGTCTAATTTCAACCTGAGTTGGGTGTTGATCTAGCGTTGGGTACTGATCTTGCATTGGATGTGGCAGGTGGCTACTCATTTGAAGAGTTTTGCCCGAAAAGGCGATCTAAGCGGTCATTACTAAAGTGCGGGGTTCTGGCGGGTGACTTCGCGCACTTATACGGCGGTAGGCTAACGGGACTAGGTGCGATGTATTAGGGGATCTGATGATGCTTAAGTCGGTTGAGCATACCACGTCGGCCGCGCGCCGGCCGCGAGGGTAGAGAGGATGAGGGCTAGAGCGACGGGGAGCGACCAAGGTGAGCCCGGGAGGTTCGGGATGAAATTTCTGGCTGTCCTGAATGTGACCTGGCTGGAGACCCGGGGACGGTATGGTCTACCGGTCCCGATCTTCGGATGGTCGGGGATGAGCTTCTTACATCCCGAGCGAGGTACAACGAAGTCACAGAAGAGTTGTGTCTTGTTTAGAGGCGGTTGCGCGATAAGACAACGTTGTTGGATAGAGCTCGTCGCGAGGCTTCCGAGGCTATGAGCTCTGCGGAACGCCTGACCGAGGAGTGCCGTAGGCTGGGTGGGGACCTTCATCAACAAGTAACTCTTGTTGCTCAGAGAGACAAAGTTATAGGAAGATTAAGGGACGAGGCCTATACTCAATGGGCTTCTAGGTGGCTTGCCTTTCAGAGGAAGGCTAATGTTCGTGTTTATCCGGGCTGGACTTCGGCTTCAACATCTCTGCGACGGAGGTAGGAGTCCCTCTACGTAGACTATTCGGAGAGCCGGATGCCCCGTAGAGGCTACTCCCCTTCTTCTGTGGCTCCTTCCTCTGATGTCTGATCTCCTGCGTGTATCTTCGCCTGCTTGTCTTTGTTTTTTTTTTTTTTTGGGCTTGAGACCCAAGACATATGTAGCCTTTTCCTTAATGAATACCTTTTTTTTTACCACTTTCGCTTCTACCCATGCGCCCGCGTCGTTGAATCGACTCCTTGGTGCATAGTGCAGTTGATCAGCGAGTTAAGCATCTAAGTTGGCGGTTGGGCTCTTGAGCGCTGCTTGTTGCTAAAGGCTCAGGGGTTGAATGCGAGGCTGGGCCGGCTCTTGGGCTGCATGGCACGAGCGGGAGTAGTTAGGCTTCTTCAAAGGCGAGTTATTAGGTAGGTCTTGAGGCCTTGTGAAATTTGAATCTGCTAAGGCCGAGACTAAGCGCTTAGAGGTACATGACTGTAGAGTAGTTGAACTCTTCAAGGCGGGCTACTAGGCTCCACAGGCGCGAGGGCTTGTTGTGAGCTGACTCTTTGGGCCGCGTGGCAGGTAAAAAATAGTTTAAGCTCTTCAAAATAGACTCTTGGGCTCTGACGGCCCCGAGGCCTTGTTAGTTTGAGCTTGCTGAGTTGGTGACTCTTAGGCTACATGGCACGTGTGGAGTAGTTGAGCCCTTGGCCAATTCTTGGGCTCCGGGCGTTGAGGCCTTGTTGGTTGAGCTACTGAGTTGGGCGACTCTTAGGCACGTGGCTTTGAGTGGGGAGTAGTTAGGCTCTTCAAGGCGAGCTCTTTGGGCTCCCCGGCGGCGAGGCTAACGTTGGCTGGGCTGCTGGCGGCCCGACTCTTAATTTTGCACTTGGCCTATGTAGAGTGGTTGGGCCCTTGAGGCGAGCTCTTGGGCTCTTGCGGCCCAGGCCCTTGTTGGCTAATCTGCCTTAGCTGAACTGACTCTTAGGCTGCATGACCTGTGTAGAGTAGTTGAGAAAAGTTGCAACAAAGGCCCGGGTTGCGGCCCAGAAGAAGAAATGGGCGTGAGGTGGCGACATCACCTTGGTCGCGACATTTGAGTGAAACTTTGTGAAGGCGGGCATAACCTGGTGCAGACTAAGAAATCAAGAGTCACAACATGAAGTCATCTGTAAACGAAGGTGAATTCATGACACAAAGCTATTTGTCATGACTTAAAAACCGGAAGAAGAGAGAAAGACAACGATGTGTGACGTGAAATTATGACGTCAACTGCGGAGCTGCTCTTGACAAGCAAGGTCATGACTACGAGAAGCGATGTCAATGAGGTTGCAAGAAAGCGAATTCGCTTGGAAAGCAGCAGGTCGCGAGCTAAATTGGAGCCAGGCAAAGGGAATTCATGTCACGACATCAACTTGAGGTCGCGACATAGAACAGTGAGCTGGGCCTTCTTTTAGGATTCCACTTGGAGCTCTTTGGGGATTCGGCCCAATTTCTTTTAATATTATAAATGAGCCGAGTTTAGAATAGTAAAGTAGTCTTCCGTCTTCACTACCAAGAAAAAGGGGAAAGGAGAGGAACTCAGTGTATAGTTTAGAGTAGATTTTTATTAATTTTATTTTAATTTTTTTTAGTTAATTTCTTTTCTGGACTTGAATCTGTTGTGCGAGAAGCAGTGGGGCTGTAGTTTTATTTATGTTATTTTCTTCTTAAAATTCTGCACAAATTTATGAAATTTAAACCAATTTACGGAATTCATTTTCTTCTCGATTTTATTGCGATTACGGTGGTTATGCCCCTTAATCGGTGCTCCATTTCTTAATTCGCAATCACGATGTCGGTTGACTCTAGCTGGTTAACTTACATTTGATTCTGATCTTTCTGGCATCAAATTTGGAAAACTTATTTGGGTTCGGATTTACTTATTTGGTGTCGTTTTTGAATTGATAAGTTCCCAATAGTAGTATCGAATACCAGTTGAGGGAATGTATCTTACTCTGATATCCAGGATGCCCTCGGCGTGACACAGAGACGGAGATTCCTGAGAGCTAAGAGCATTCTTTTCTGGGTATGCTAGACTACCATTGACGAACTGTTGAGCTTTAAGCGTTCATTTTGATAAATCCCCGTTAAACATGGTGAAGTTGGAGGGGTATTTAGCAATATAAATGATGGAAGAGTTCACCTCGATCTAAAGGCAAGTTCTTAACCCCATGTTAGCCGAGATCTAATCAAGGGAAAAGAACAACCCAATAGATCTGGAGGTTGAGCCACCTTTTAAGTGGTAGAAACTTTGAGAAAATCCTGAGAAGGAAATGCAAAAGGTCTGCTGTCAACAAGAAATGGGTGTGAAGTATTGAGAAAGAAAAATACCCAGATCTTGTAAGAGGATTGGGAATACAAGTAGCTGGTTTGATCTTGTCTTTGAGAGAAGCAAGGGTATCCAACCAGCGAATATGGAGAAATCCAATTCCAAAATTTAGGAAATCTTGGACAAATCCAGATCCATACCTGAAAGCAGGAGAAGCGATGTATTTTAGTGTAGGAATTGACTGTTTCATTGTAATTCAACGATAGTTTTTCATTTCTCATAGGAAAGCGATTCAGTCCAGTATTTACAGATTACAATTTATTTTAGTCCTTTAATTTGTTTAGCTTAGTTAAACAGTAGTTAATAGTCTAGAACCTTTATTTTCTAGATCTGACTTCCATTTGAGTCTTTAGTCGAATAGCGTAGGTTTAGTAGTTAAGGTAAGTTGATCTTTAATTCGTACCAATCTGTGGGAATGATACGGACTTACATTGATTTTACTACTTGCCTTGACTGTGCACTTGCGGTGTCATAGACTAACCCTTATTTTAAATTATGAACCTTGAAAGAAATTTTTATAAAGCAAATTTATCCAAAGTGACATAGATGCAAGAGAAATGTAAGGCTCTTACAACTATGTGAATTTGAGGGGTTTTTAGTCTATATAAAAAGGGACAAACAGACTCCTAATTCCATAAGGAATTTTGTAAGCCATACTACTTCCTTAGCTGCCTCTAATGATGCAACATATTTAGCTCCCATAGTTGAATCAACAATACATGATTGCTTGATACTCCTCCAACTAACAGCTACTCCACCCAATGTAAAAACATATCCAGAGGTGGATTTCATTAAATCTACATCTGATTGAAAGTCATAATCAATATATCCTATAGGTCTAGCTTCTCAAAGTTAATAAGATATATAATATAATAAATCTCAAAATTCAATTATCCTTGGACTAGGTGATTGACTTACCCTTTAAACTTTGACCTCTTGAAAAAATAACTAAGGATTATTTTAGATAGTTTATTATTTTCTTCATGTTAAGTGTATGCACCACTGATTTTAGTTTCAATATTTCTTAAGTAAAGAGCCCCAACTTAAGGTTGTTTGCTACTACTAAAATATTTATTAACTAACCATAAGATAGTCTCTTAACTAGGATCCTCACATTTGTCCAACTTGATACAGGAGATTCTATAAGCACACCAAACATTGGGAGTTCAGCCCTAATTATTGAAGAATTGGATTGGGGAGGTCAAAAAGCATTGAACATGGTGAAAACTCCCTTTTGGACCTCATTTGGGCCTTGGAAGGCAAAAAAACGTAGTCAAACTTGGGCAAATCCCTGATGTTGAGCCGCCATATTGATTTTAGAAAGATTTGTCGTAGGATCTTCTGGAGGATTTGCTTTAGGATTCTATTGTATTTATTTTAAAAGATTTTCTATGAGATTTACTCCAAGATTTTATTCTATCCCTTTTAGGAAGATTTTCTTTATTTATTTTAGAAAGCTTGCTTTTAGGAGTTGCTTTATGTAATTTAAAAAGTTTACTTTCCTAGTTAAAGTAGAAGTTGCTTTATTTTCTTTAGAAGTGATAAAGGGGCTATAAATACCCCTTTAGTTGTGTTTTTCATTAATTCAGAGTTTTAATAAAGTTTCGATTTTTCTTTTAAAGTTCTCTCTTATCTCTCTTGGAGTGGATTCCTTGGGGTGAGTTCGTGGCTTCTTATACACAGGTGGATTCCTTGAGTAAGCGAAGTCTTTGTCCCGAAGCTTATCGAACAACGAATCCGTAGTTGATTGTCGTGCCTTCACTCCATCATCTATCTTGTGTGGATCTTTTCAGTAACCTAGTAAGTAACTACTCTTGTGCAAACTCTACTCCCCTTACCATCTCATATTTTCTTTAAACTTTCCATAACCAAATTTTCAACCTCAACCCAAAACTTTCCAAATCTTGTTCCATACTACTAAAACCTTCCTAAATACCTTTTTTTTTTCCTTAAATACCATAATACATTGTCCCTAACTTTGAAAATCTCCAAAATTCGTCCATAACCCATTTTGGCCCAAAAAACTACCACAAACCCATATTTTGACTTATCTAAACTTCAAGATCATCCATCACGGTCTCAACCTTGCTTCAAAATGGTATCAAAGCTCAAGGATTGATGGCTGATCATAAGCAAAAGGGTGTTCTTGGTTCTGGGGACAAGAGTTCTAATCATGGTTCAAGTGGTTCTCAATCCCCATTGCAAAAACACATTGTTGATCTTGAATCTGTGCTTCAGCATCTACAAAAGCATATGACTATCAATGATGATCCTATGGTGTCAAAGACCTTCATGGAAGGTGAAGGTGATGAAAGTTTTAACAAGGAGCTGTGTTGCTAGTAGGATTCGGAAACTTGAGGGGCGCGAGAGCACAAAACAAGCATTTAAGAGACTATGATTATAGAGGAAGGTATGAAGATCGATACCACAATGATGATTACTATGAGAAACGTAATAATGATGAAGGTTCTAGATTCAATCCAAAGTTTGATATTCTGGAATTTGAAGGAAGAATGCATGCTAATGACTTCTTGGATTGGCTTAATACCGTCGAACGTGTCTTTGAGTATTGTGATACCCTCGAGCGGCAAAAAGTGAAGTTGGTGGCTATCAAGATGCACAAGAATGCTTCTTTTTGGTGGGAAAATTTGAAGAGGCAGCTTCGAATAGATGGCAAGAAGAAGATTGAAACTTGGGAAAATATGAAGAAAGAACTAAAAAGTAGCAAAATCTGATTGTGGAGGAGTATTCGGTTGAGTTTGAAAATTTGATGATTAAAGGAGATTTGCAAAAGGCTGAGGAGCAGTCCATAGCTCGCTACCTTGCTGGTTTGAGGTTCAAAATTTCTAAAACTATTCAATTGCAACCATATAACACCCTTCAAGATGTGATAAAGCTTGCCTTAAAAGTTGAGGCTCTAAACAAGTATGGGAGTTTTACTGAAAATCAGGTCAAAGAAGGATTTATCAAGAATTCGACTTCAAGGAGCCCTAGTGGTGCTAAAACCACCCTTAAATCTCAAGTAAAAAGTGAAGTGCACAAGCCACATCAAGAGTCTACTTCTAAGTCAAGACAGTGCTTTAAGTTCCACGAATTTGGGTATATAGCTTCTTAATGTCCTAATCGACGAGTGGTTACCCTAGTTGAAGAAGACGTAGAAGGGGATGAGTTAAGGATGAATCTCCATGAATCTGACCATGGAGATAAGGATGAGCTTACTATGCCCGACCATGGGACTTCCTTAGTTGTTCAAAGGAGTCTTAAGATTGGGGTAGCTCCTAGTGAGGATAGTTGGTTGTTGTCCAATGTCTTTCACACAAAGTGCACATCTAAGGACAGGGTTTGCTTGGTTATTATTAATAGTGGGAGCTTCGATAATCGTGTTTCCCTAGAGACCCTGTAAACTTAGCTGGCTTCAAGAGGGTAGTGATATCAAGGTAAAGCATCGATGCCTTGTCTCTTTTACAACTGGAAAGCATTACCAAGACGAAGTATTGTGTGATGTTGTTCCAATGGATGTTTGTCACTTTCTACTTGGGAGGCCATGGCAATATGATAGGAAGGTCATTTATAATGGCTTCAAGAACACTTACACATTCCACAAGGATGGGCACAAAATTGTCTTGGCACCTTTGAAACCGGAAATTGCTCCAACATCCAAACCTGAGGAGAAAATTCTTTGTTTTCAAAATCTGAGTTGGAGAAAGAAATTAGAGCTCGTTTAGATGTGATGGCCTTGGTTGTTGTTGAAGGAAACCAAAGTGAAGGAAGTCCCAAAGAAGTAGAGCCAGTGCTGGAAGAATTTGTTGATGTAGTACGAGAGATTCCACATGGGTTTGCTTACATAGAAATATTCAACATGTAGATAGACCTTGTACCACGTTATGTTTTGCCTAATAAATCGGCCTATAGGATGAGTCTAAGAGCATGAAAAGCTTACAAGGCCCGAGTTGATGAAATTTACTTGACAGGCTTATTCGAGTAAGAGTCATATGCGGTTCACATACCTTAGTACCAAAGGGATGGATCTTGAAGGATGTGTGTTGATAGTAGAGCAGTCAACAAAATTACTGTTGAATATCGATTTCCCATTCCCAAACTCAATGATTTACTGGATCAATTCTATGGTGCGTCCATCTTTTTGAAGATTGATCTGAGGAGTGGATACTATCAAATTCCTATGAGGGAAGGAAACGAATGGAAGACGGCCTTTAAAACTCAAGATGGGCTCTATGAGTGGATGGTAATGCCATTTGGGCTGTCCAATGCCCCTAGCACTTTTATGAGGTTTATGAATCATATCCTTAAGCCATGCATTGGAAATTTTGTAATTGAGTATACTTTGATGATGTACGATCTATAGCAAAATTCGATGGAGCACTTGGGCATTTAAGGCAATTGTTCTCTATTCTAGGAGTAAAGATTATTTATAGCTTGAAGAAGCCTTGTGACTATGCCGACAAAATCATAGTTCTTGATTATGTGGTTTCTAAATAAGGAATTCAAATGGACCAAAGCAAGATAGAGACGATCACAAATTGGCCAACTCCTAGCTCAATCCATGATGTGAGAAGTTTTCATGGGCTAGTCTCTTTTTATAGGAGATTTATTCGTGGATTTAGCTCTATAATGGTTCATGTAACTAAATGCTTAAAGGGAGACAAATTCAAGTGGACTAGTGTTGCCAAAGAAAGCTTCGAGTTGATTAAGAAGAAATTAACTGAAGCCCCATGTTTGGCTGTACTCGATTTCAACAAAGTGTTCGAAGTAGAGTGTGATGCATCTCAAGTTGGGATTAGTGTTGTCCTTAGTCAAGAAGAAAGACCCATTTCTTTCCTTAGTGAGAAGTTAAATGAAGCAAAAAGGAAGTACTCCACCTATTACAAGGAGTTCTATGATATCTATAGAGCTTTATTCCATTGGAGTCAATACTTGCTTTGCAAACCATTTGTGCTCTTCTCGGATCATGAAGCACTAAAATTCATCAACCACCAACACAAGTTGAATTCAAGACATGTGACATGGGTGGAATTCTTATAAGCGTACAACTTCACAATCAAGCATAAAGCAGGTGTTCATAACGTTGTCTCATATGCCTTGAGTAGGAAACATGCCTTAGTGACTTCCATGTAAGTCCAAGTAGTTGGATTCGATGTGTTGAAGGAACTATACAAGGAGGATGCTGATTTTGGTGAAATCTAGAAAGTATGCGCCGATAAGCCTTTCAAGGGTTTTGTAAGGGTGAACGATTTTCTCTTTAAAGGAAACACTCTATTGATTAGTACCCCAAATAGTGCAATATTGAGCCTTGTTTATAGCAGGTTTTATGCGCTTTTTGTGTACTAATCAACTTCAATAACTCAATTGTTACATTGGGATCCCGGCTTTGCTACTAATCATATTTTTTGTAGCTATTTTAGTAGTTTTGCAGGTCAAATGCCTCATAATTCCTCATTTCGATTCAAACACGATGATCTCGAGCTAAATTCAAGATGTGATCAAACGGAGGAATTTGGAGCATATCTTGAAGAAGAGAAGGGCACAGAATTTACAGGGTTGCAAAAGTTTGCAACACCTGTTGCGGGTTGCCAATTTTGCAACTGCGAGACAACTATTTCACCTATACAGCACTAATTGCTTTTGATCCACTTGTTGGTGGTTTTATACAAGTTTGCCCTTATGTAATTTTGGTTCTTTAACACACTTTTGTAATTTCCTTTTACTGAGCACCTATATAAGCTCAATATTGCTTGTATTCAAATCAACTTTTGGTCACTCAATCAATCGATCGAGGCAGCGCTTCCCCTCCTCTCTAGCGTAATTGATTTTCTTTCTCCATCACTTTCTTTCACTTTCTTGGTAGCGAAACACCCCTTGATGACAAATCAAGGGATGCTTGGCCTAATACTATGAAGGGAAGGCTAGCAGGTGTGATTTTTAGGCTTAATTTGTATGTTCTCATGCTCTTCATGTTTGTGTTTAAGATTATTTATTGCCCATGCTTCTCACCATGGGTTAAAATCTCTTAAGCATCTCTCTTTATGTGTTGCGGAAGCTTTTGGGTTCGGTGGATCTTTGTTAGATACTTTGAGAGGCCCGGATAGTTAATCTCTATTAGTTATCGTAGGGTAGTGTTTTTTAGATGTGTTTTCACTGCTAAGGACATTTATGCCTAATAAAATGCCATCTTTCAAAAGGAAAACTCTTAGGGTTTAGGTTTTAAAGCTAAATGAAGATCCGGTTCGGGAAATGACTATATGTCATGCTCCCAAATGTGAGGATAAAGACCCGAGTACATGTTGGTTAACTTTAGGAGCCCTAAGCCCGGTGGCAGAGACTTGAGGATTTCTCTCTCAACTTTTCACTTTAGTTATTTGGGTTTTCAACCATTTACACACCTTGTTTCCCCTGAGCCCTTTGAATCCAACGAAACACCATTTTCAATGCCTTCAGTAACTCTTTTCTCACGAAAACCCATCCTGTGTTCTACCACTAGAGCCCTTTATCTTTGTGTAGCTTTGCTCATTCGGTGAAATAGGAATCTAGGTTATAAATTTTGTTGATTCGAACACCTACTTGGCAGCAGATCAAATGGGCGGATTCTTGGGGATGAATTGCCTAGTGAGAAGAAAGGCGGAGTGAACTTGTGATTCACTTCATAAGTTTGGTGCAATCTCATTTTCTTTTTATTTTATCATTTTCCCCTTGCGAGTTCTTTGTGCCAGAAATTTAAGAGAATTTCCTTCTTGGAGTTTGAAAGCTTCCCTATCTTGTTTGTTACCATTGTTTTGATATTAACTAACCCGATAACTGCTTTGTTAGTCTAGTTTTTGTTGGTTTCTTGCTTGTGGTGTGATCATAGCAACTTATGCGATGGAGACAGCGAAACTTGTAGAGCGGTGGAAGAAATTTAGTTGCTTGATTGAAAGAGGGTTGTGAGGATTAGCATTTTGACAAATGGAGACCCCACGAGAGGGCGGCGAGCCCGGCGGGGGGTTCATCGTGAACCCGATGCATGCGGATCAATGAGGATCACATTCACCACGGGGTGAGTGCACCCTCATGCATTATACCCCCTGCAGAGGATGTGGCAGTGAGACCTTATTTGGTGCCCTTGCTCCCAACTTTTCATGGTATGGAAAATGAAAATCCATACACACATATTCGGGATTTTGAGGAAGTTTGCACGACTTTCAAGGAAGGTGCATTCGATATGGACTTGCTCAAGATTGAAGGCTTTTCCTTTGGCTCAGCTGAATATAAGGCCAAAATTTGGCTTAATTCAGCCCAGGCGAGGACCATCGGGGCCCCGGGCTAAGTTGCGATGGGATTCTTGAAGAAGTTCTTCAGTGCTCATAAGACCAACAACCTAAAGAGGAAGATCTACCACCTTTGCGGCTCATAGCGGTGAAGATTTTTATCGGTCTTTGGGAAGGTATCTTGGAAACCATCAGGTGCATGCCCTCATCATGGCTTTGATACATGGATCTTTGGTGAACCATTTCTACGATGGATGTCCCCTTCCAGAAACTGACTCCTAGAGACCATGTGTGGAGGGGACTTCCTTGGCAAAAATCCTAATTAAGCCATGGACTTTTTGAACTACGTGGATGAAACTTCCAAAGGATGGGATGATCGAATCGAGGGGAGGTAGAAGGGCGAACCTTGATGGCTTAGGAGGCATTTATGCAACGATGGAGGATGTGGAATTAAAGCGAAGCTATCCACCTGACGAGGATGGAAGAAGCTGGGCGAGAGAAACCACCGGGAGGTACGGGTATTAGGTGAGCATCTATGCCTAGCAACCGTGTTTGATTGTGTCTTCCAGTCATCGAGGAAACCTTGTCAATTCCCCCTTAGTAAGGGAAATGATGGTTGAAAATGCAAATGTTGTAGACGAAAATAGGCCACGAATTGATGCCAGTATGCTTAACACTTATAATCCCAGTGGAAGAACCACCCCCGACTTGGCACGGAAGCCCTAAACCTCTTGTATATGTTCCACGGGGCACATCGCGACAGCGGTATGGGTCCGCTCGGCGATGCCGACCACGACTTCATCACTGTTGAAGCGGGGCCCGTCATGAACTTAAGCGGGTGGTGGGAATTTGTGGAGAATGAAACTATCAATGCTCGGATAAACCAAAAGAATAGAAAAGGTAGAAAGCTCCATAGACAAAAGAGATTGATGGAGCTTCCGCAGCTTCAAATCAAAAATTGATACCATGGAGTCATCATTAGTAGCTGAATAGTCGGCCTCGGTCTTTGGAGAAAGGGAGGTTCCCCTCCCGAGACCTTGCCCAATCTAATGGAGTGCATGAACTTCGCTTCCCACGCCAGACACACACAAAATGGATGAAGTCCAGGCCATTATCACCTTGAGGAGTGGTAAGGAAATTGAGCAGTCGGGTCCCAAGCCTGTTACTCTGCACTATTTTGTCTTTAGTGGAGGCCATCCATACCCATTTTCGCTATCATAGCGAAATTTCGCTATGATAGCGAAAATTCAATTTCAATTTCACTACCCTTTGTGAAATTTTAAGCTATAGCTACTTGAAAATTTTCCTCCTATCTTGCTTCCCATTTCTTCAATCCGGGCTTGAATTTGCACCTAAGCGCAAAAATTAATACAATAAAAATTAAGAAAAATTGCAGAAAAGTAAAAATTAATCTAAAAACAAGAATTAACTAAAAATTAGAAAATCTAAGAAGAAAATTAGCCAAATCAAATAAAATATGATGGAAATAAAACAAAACAAGAAAAATTAAAACAAAAAAATGGGGGGGAGCTTAGAAATCTTAGGGTTCGAGGTGCTCAGTCGACCGGCCTTTGATTTTCATCATTATGCCATGAGATGTGAGCAGAAGCGCCATGGATTTTTTGATGTAGTGGCAAAGGCTTGTACAGTGGCCACTAATTTCTTGAATTTTTGTAGGACAGGCAGTGCAATTGATGTGGCCTTTGTGGTAGGTGTTTTGGGTGTGGATTGTGTTGCAGGTGTGGGCAAAATGTACACTTGGTCAGTGGAGGGGGCTACTGGCAGTGAGCATTTGGTGGCTTGGGTAGTGGCACTAGGATTCAGTTTCATGGGAATTGGTTGAAGGGTAAGCTTTTGTGGTTCTTTCCCTGCTTCTATTCCCATTGCCCTCCTCCCCGATCAAACAAAGCTGATGATTTCTTCTTCTTCTTTCCATGGCTAAAAAGCAACACTTGATTCTGGGGCTTCCTGCAGTTCCTCAGGAGCTTCTGCTGATTCCACTTTCAATTCCTCCTGAGGCTGCAGTTGAGCCTGCTCACCCAAAATTGTTTCAGTCAAGCACTCTTCCTCCAGATTCTCCTCCTCTTGATGTGAAATGGATGGCTGCAGGATGTCAAATTCCTGATCAATTTTGCTCTGGAACACATCCAATTCCTTGTTCGGGGTTTTCTCTTTGTCCTCGATTTCTTGATTGGCTTGGTTCACTACCCTTTGCTCCTCTTTGAAATTATCCACTAGTTTTCTCAAGTTCAGTATTGCTTGCTCAATTGGAGAAATTAACTGTGGTGGCTGAGGAGTTGAGGTAAAGTGTGGAGAAACAGGAGGTGCATAATTTGAGGGAACATAGACGAGTGCATTCATCCATTGGTCTCTATAGTCCCTCATAGACCTATTTGGGTTTGGATTTCTCGAGGTTCTTGATTTTCCATGCTAGGTTTCCTATAGTCCCTCGTTGTCATGTATGCTCTAGGGTTACTCTCCGCGGAGTACTCAGCATATTGTTCTCCAGGTGTTCCATTTTGATTCTAGTTCAAGTGAAATATGGCGATCGAGGCGAGAATTTAGTGAGACAGCAAGACCAGTCAAAATTATTCCCGATTTTTGGACCAAAATTTTATGCTTGACCTTACTAAAAATCGAAGCGTCTAACAAATGTCTTTTAAAGGCAAAAAAAAAAATTCGAGGCGGTAGTAGCTGGCCGAAGCAGGGCAGACGAGTGTTGGCCGGTTTATTTCAGACGATAATTTAATGGCCCAGCCCGGCCCTAATTTCGGGCGGATCGAGCTAGCCCACCGGGTCGGGCCAATTTTGCCACCTCTAGTTCAAGCCCACTGGAACATGCAATCTTGTAGCAAAAACAGGCAACACAAAACAACACAAAACAATCCTGCAACAACTTTTTTTTTTTTTTTTTTTTTTATGAAACTAAAAGAAAATGACAGTGAAATATAAAAGCAATTCACTAGTACTTGTGATGAGGATCAAAAGTGTTTCACAGCTTCTCACTTGCACTAAGGCACCATCCCCGGCAATGGCGCCATTTGATTCGATGCCCTGTGATAGGGTGATCGGAATCAACAAAAATTTATATCTAATTTTCTTCCCTCTGCCGTGAGTCGAGCTCTTTGTGTTATAGCGATCTAGGTCGAACTGAGGATGGGTTTTCTTCGTACAAATGATTTAAGTGAAGTCAAAAATGGTGAATTTAATTTGGATTATGGGGTTTGCTAAAAACAGGGGGGTTTTGATGGTGAAAACTGAAAATGAAAATGAAGTAAAATAAGAAAAATAATAAAAGGGTCTCAGCGAGAGTATCGGGATCAGGCTTAGCAGGACTGGGACCAAGCGAGGGGTCCTTGGGGTTATTTCCTCGCGTTGAGGAGGATGACCTATAGTCATCTCCCGAACCGGATCTTCATTTAGATATAAAACCTAACCCAAAATATTTATCCTTTTGAAAAATGGCATCTCTTTGCCCATCGGTGGTCACCATTGATGAAGAATAGTCTCACAGGACTCCCCTTTCAATCGGTCATAGGGTAACTAATGAATATCGATTAAGATATAACAATAAGCATCCACTAAACCCTAAAAGCTTACCAAATAATAGCCATTAAAGGAGATTCGAAGGGATAAAAACCTACAGTTAGAAAGGGAACACAGTGATGGCAGTGGATACCTGCGTGAAGAGCAGGGGACCTCCAGTAGCCTAGATCCTACACCCAACAGCCTTCCACTTCAAGGAGGGAGGGGTTTTAGCCAACCATCCTCCAAGTTGTCATCCTTGGAGGGTGTTTGGGCGCAGAAAAGATGCCAAGAAAATGAGAGAAAAGGAGCAGGAGGGCAGAAAGCGGGGGGCTGGCTTCCCAAATTATTATGATGTTGATTAATGTCCATTTGTTACAGACTGAGGCTTATATATGCTCAAAAAAAGGGAAATTACAAAACAGTATGAAACAACAAAATTATAGTGAGGGTAGAAAGGAGAAAAACCAAGCGGTCGTTTAAACACAAAACGGGAGACGATTTTCGCTATGCATAGTGATTTTTCGGCTATCATAAGCGAAAATTATATAATAGAAAATTCGCTATCATAGCGAAAAGCCTAACATAGAGAAAATTGAAATTTTAAGCTATGCATAGTATTTCGCTATGAAAGCGAAATTTAACTATCATAAGCAAAATAATAACATAAGCGAATTTTGTACTTTGTTCACGCTCTTTGTTAAGATTTGCTTCTAACATTCTTATTCCCCTTCACCTTCATTCCATTTCTTCAAGCTTTTGATATTCTTCATTCTCGACTTCTTGAAATTGATAAGAAACCATATGAAATTGGTGGAAATCCAACCCGGCTTTGGTTACATGATTGGATTGACATGATAATTTGGCCTCCGATTCTGAAGCTCTAGCTTGACCTCGGAATCTGTCGAAGTGCAATAAGGACCCCGAGCAATGTCAATTGGGTTAAGTATAACAGGTAGTACACAAAAAAGCGCTCAAAACCTATTAAAAATAGGGTTCAAAATAGAACTTTTTGGGCATAATCACCCCCAACCGACATTGCTAGTCCTTAGCAGTAAGAAGAAAATAAAGAGGCATACAAAGCGATAACAAAATAATGTTCACAAAATTATATTTCAAAAAGGTTGTGAATGAGTAATGCCTAACCCTAAGTAAAAATCATCAAAGCCTTGTCCAATAATTATCATGAGAGAATGAATGCCATACAAAATTGAGTATTAAAGAGCCTCCCCTTCTTGGTGAATCAACGAAACTTCCACCCAAAATCTAAGTGTTTGTTTGATCGGCTCTTAACGATAGCGCTAAGCGCACTCTCCCCCCCGACCTAGCTACGACCACGACCTAGCATGCTAACCAACCTAAAATGGTCAGGGACCCACCTCTTATTCCACAATTCTTTTTGCGTTGTAGGGTGCAATGCTGAGGAATTGATCTCACCAAAGTCCATGTAATGGGGATCTATCGATGACTCTGACCAATTGGGCTTAGGGCACGAGTCATAAGGATCTTTACGACCTAAATAACCAGGTTTCACCCAGGACTTGAATGATTTCGAGACTCAGCACCTACAACTTGCTAAACTCTGCCATCCAGCGGGTCAGCGAACACTAAGTCGGCGACTCCCAGCGGGGTGAGTTTAGGGCCTTAGGGCTTTAAAGGCTTTAGCCATATACTCGGGCTGGGTGCTCGGTTTCTAGGCCAGCGTTGCGATTTTCTTCTTTTTCTTTTCTTTTTCTTTTCTTTTCTTTTCTTTTCTTTCTTTTTATTTTGGAAGGAACCCATTGGCCTTCTATTCATGGGGGTCCTTAACCTATTAAAAGGTGGTGTGGCTGGGTGGGATTATTGTAAAGGCTTAGGAGGCTAGAGGCGGTTTTTCGAGTTGTGAAGAAACTTGATGTGCACTGTGTGTGGTTAGCTAAAGGTGGAAGAAAAAGAGTCAAAAGAAACAAGAATACAACTAATCATCCACTCGACTAGGCATGGAACCATTCTAAAATCAATAGAATTGGACATAGTTTCAGTTTTTCAAACTATGAGCTAGGAAAAACACAAAATTTTGGTTACCCAAAATGGGTCCAATTTTGTAAGAAATGGTACATGAAATTATAACGACTTTATAGAAAGAACCCAGAGAAGCCACTGAACATCACAAAATGGAATACTCAAAATAGTAACAAAAGCAAAAAATACAAAAGTCATTCCCTTAGCTAACTCTCCCTGACCTGAGCATCTCGATTAATAAGTAAGAACCGGTGGAAAGTTAGAGGAAGGTGTTTCACGGATCAAGGATGTGATGGTTGTTAGATAGGAGACCCATGACTTTAGCCGACACCTTATTCCTCGTTTGGGCTTCAAATGAACAAGTTAGGGGAAGAAAGAGAAAAAGAGTATTAAGTTGGAGCATTTTTTGAAATTACACCCTTCATGATAATTTCAAAGTGTTCTTTCTTGCTGTTAGTTCTACACTCTCTAAACCACGGTACCAAAAAGCCTAAAACGGGTTAGAATGTAAGTTATGGTAAACAATCGGGAAACCAAAGCGTGGGGCATAAGCGAAAATTTTAAGCTATCATGTGAAATTTCGCTATGATAGCGAAAATTTGATTCCACCGATGTGTCTGAAATTTACAGCTATGCGAAATTTTATTTTAACCACAGCAAATAAAATAATAAAATAAAGTAAAATAAATAATTAAAAAAACAAATTTTTTTTTAAATTTTGTTTGAGAACGATTTTTATAAAAATAAAAATAATAAAATAAAAAAAAATAAAAATAAAACAAAACAAACCTTTTTTTTTTTTTAACCTGTTACGTGCACTATTTTGTCTTTAGTGGAGGCCATTCGTACCCCTTTTCGCTCTCATAACGAAATTCGCTATGATAGCGAAAATTCAATTTCGCTACCACTGCGAAATTTGTGCTATGGTTGCAAAAATTTTCCTCCTGCTGCTACTTCCCATTTCTTCAATTCAGGCTTCAAAATTTGCACACAAACTGTAAAAATTAATACAAGAAAAATTAAGAAAAGTGAAGAGTAAAAATTAATCTAAGCAAAATTAACTAAAATTAGAGAGAAAATCTGAAGAAAAATTAATGAAATCAAAATAAAATGCTATAAAATGAACAAAGCAAGAAAATTAAAACAAAAAGTGTATTGTGTGTGTGTGTGTGTGGGGGGGGGGATGGGGGGGCTTAGAAATCTTGAGGTTCAAAGTACTCCAAATCGAGCCGCTTTGAACCATCCCATTGTGCCATGCGATGTGGTACGCCATCGTTTTGATGTAATGTAAAGGCTTATGCAGTGGCCACTAATTTCTTGAATTTTTGTAGGATAGGCAGTGCAATTGATGTGGCCTTTGTGGTAGGTGTTTTGGGTGTGGATTGTGTTGCAAGTGTGGGCAAAATGTACACTTAATTCGGTGGAGAGACTGCGCGTGGGCATTTAGTGGCAAGGCGTGCTCCTTAGGATTGATTTCATGAATTGGTTGAAGGGTAAGCTTTTGTGTTTCTTTCCTGCTTCTATTCCACTTGCCCTCCTCGATCAACAGGCAATGATTTCTTCTTCTTTTTCCATGGCGAAAAGCAACACTTGATTACGGGGCTTCTGCGGTTCTCGGGGCCTGGCGATTCCACTTTCAATTCCTCCACGAGAGTGCCGATTAGACTGCTCACCCGAAAATTGTTCCAGTCGAGCACTCTTCCTCAGTTCTCCTCCTCTTTATGTGAAATGGATGGATGCGGGATGTAAATTCCTGATCAATTTTGCTACGGAACATCGATTCCTTGTTCGGGAGTTTTCTTGTCTCGATTTCTTGATTGGCTGGACATTCCCTTTACCCTTGCTCCTCTTTGAAATTATCCACTAGTTTCTCAAGTTCAGGATTGCTTGCTCAATTGGAGAAATTAAGCGTGGTGGGCGTAATTAATTTGAGGAGTTGAGGTAAAGTGTGGAAGCAGGAGGTGCATAATTTGAGGAACATAGACGGTGCACTCATCCATTAGTCTCACATAGTCCTCCTTAGACCTATTTGGGTTTTGGATTTCTCCCCGAGGGTTGCTGATTTTCCATGCTAGGTTATAGTCCCTCATTGTCATGTATGCTCTAAGTTTACTCTCCACGGGGTACTCCTATGCTATTCTCCCTTAGGTGTTCCATTTGATTCTAGTTCAGGCCGGCGGAACATGTCTGATCCTTTAACAAAAGCAATTAACATGGCCGACACAAAACAATCCTGCAACAACTTTTTTTTTTTTTTTTTATGAAACTAAAAGAAAATGACAGTGAAATATAAAAGCAATTCACCAGTACTTGTGATGAGGGTCACAAGTGTTTCCATGACTTCTCCCACTTGCACTAAAGGCACCATCAGAATAGCAGGCGCCATTTGATTCGTGCCACGAGTAGGGTGATCACGGAATCCATGAAATTTATATCTAATTTTCTTCCTCTTGCTTGGTAATTATTCTTCTTGAGTATAAGCGGTCTGAAGGTCGAACACGAGGGATGGGTTTCTTGTACAAATGATTTAAGTGAAATTCGAAAATGGTGAATTTAATTTGGATTATAAGGGTTTACTTAAAAGCAGGGGTTTGATAGGTGAAAACTGAAAATGAAAATTAAGTAAAATAAGAAAAATAATAAAAGAGGTCTCCTTGAGTATCGAGATCTTGAGCTTAAGACTCTAGACGAGGGTCCTTGGGTTATTTCGCGTTGGGGAAGATGACATGTAGTCATCTCCCGAACTGAATCTTCATTTAGCTATAAAACCTAACCCAAAATATTTATCCTTTTGAAAAATGGCATCCTCTTGCCCATCGGTGGTCACTTAAGCCCCGATTGAAGAGAATGAGTCTCTTGAGACTCCCCACTTTCAATGTCGGTCATAGAGGGTAACTAATGAATATCGGTGGATCTAAAAATAAGCATCTTGCCCGAACCCTAAATGCTTACGAATAATAGCATTCAAAGGAGATTCAAGGGATAAAAACCTACGATTAGAAAGGGAACCCGGTGATGGCGGTGGATACCTACGTGAAGACGAAGCTCTCGGTAGCCTGAATCCACACACCCAGCTGACCTTCCACTTCAAGGAGGGAGGGTTTTAGCGACCATCCTCGAGTTGTCATCCTTGGAGGTGTTTGGGCAATCGGAGTGCGAAAATGAGAGAAAAAGGGAACAGAGAAGAGCAGAAACAGCTTCCCCCAAAATTTATTATGATGTTGATTAATGTCCATTTTATTTACGGTGAGGCTATATGCCAGGGAAATTACAAAGAAAGCGGTATGAAACTGACAAAATTATAGTGAGGGTAGAAAGGAGAAAAACCAAAACGGAGTCGTTTAAACACAAAAACAGGAGACAATTTTCGCTATGCATAGTGATTTTTGCTATCATAGCGAAAATTCGTTATGATAGCGAAAATTCGCTATCATAGCGAAAAATACAGGCATAGCGAAAATTGTAATTTTCGCTATGCACAGTAATTTTCGCTATCATAGCGAAATGTCCGGCATAGCGAATTTTTAGCGTTCACGACTCTTGTTCCATTGCGCTTCCTATGGCTACTATTCCCGTTGCACTGTTCCATTTCTTCAAGCTTTGATATTCTTCATTCCCGGCTTGCTGAAATTGGTAAAAAACCATATGAAATTGATAGAAATCAACCCGACTTTGGTTATGATTGGATTGACACTATAATTTGGCTTCCAATTCCTGAAAAAACTACAAAAATAGCCTCGTAATGCAATCAGAAGTGCAATAGGGACCCGAACATGTCAATTAGGTTAATTATAACAATTAGTACAAAAGCGCTTCGAAACCTATTAAAAATAGGGTTAATAAGCACTTTTTGGGCCTTGTCGATCAACACAGTGAAAGAAAAGCTAGTATTCATAAACTGCAAGAAGAATTAATTGAGAACCAAGAAGCAGTTGATGAAGGATCAACTGCATCAGTCAACCTTACTTGCATCTGTCATGCCACCAGCACCACTAAAGAGCATAATGTAGCTGTGAGAAGCAATGGCCCCGGAACTTCAGTGCTGACACACCTCATTTGCAAACATGGAGGGGCTTCTCCTCCTTGACCCCCCATGAGACCTCTAATCGGCATCAAAGGGAGTGGTTCCTGTAGGAACTTGGAAACCACTCCAAATTTTAATTAGATTTTTGTTTTGTTTTATTTCAAATTTTAATTTAGGATTTTCATTAAGGTCCTTTAATTTCCAAATTTTGTGAATTTTCTTATTTTTCTAGCTTAAACTTCTAATAATTTTTGGTCTTGTTTTGTTGCAGGTGTACCAGTACAGGGAGGGTAAAAATTTGCCTTAGAATTTCTCAGGTTGTGAAATTTTCGCAACCTGCAAAATTTCAGCGAGGTTGCGGGGTACTGCGACTCTTGGCATTGTTAAATCTTCTCCTCCTCCTTACGGTACTCTTTGTTTCACTGCAACCCTCCGTTTGACCTCCTGGAAATTAAATTTTCTAATCTTTAAGCCATTTGAATTAATGGTCATTAAAGCCATTAATTTCATATCTTCCACCTACCCCTCCTCCCTTTATAAACCCTTGATCCCTTTCATTTTCGACTCCTGATTAAATCACTACCGGTTTACGAAAACTCATCTCCTCTACATTTGCTTTCCATAGGTCGAAAATGGCGAGAACAGAAGGCCCACTCTTCCGGGCTACGAGGTGCGCGGGGCCCTACTCCCATATTTGCCATTTGCCACCAGGCTCTTCCTGGCTGTATGTTTCCTCTGCTTGCCCCGTGACCCTAAAGCTGGCCCCTCGGTAGATCAACGCCAGCTTTCTTGCCAGCGTGGCCTTGACCTAGTGTGCAGCTGCGTGCCCCATATTGCCAGCTGCTTCCCTTGCCCTGTGGCTGGTGATGCTAGGGTTCCTCCTCTCATATTTTGCCAGGAGGGAGATCATGGGTTGGGCGCTCCTTCACATCCCAGGCCAGCTAGAGAGGGCCACGCAACGAAGGGCCGGGACACTTCAGGCGGGGGGTCATCTGTCGAGATACGGGGCGCTACCCTCTCCACCTTATCGGGGTGTTGTCAGACCCGGACACATCTCAGGGGTGTCATCGGGCGACAACACTTCCTGTGACCCGTCCTAGAATGTTAGCTGCAGGGATAGAGATTTCCATGGGGAGGTGTACTATGATCTCCCGGCATTTGTCGAGGACCCGGGGCTCCTAGACTCCATGCTCCTCGTACAGTGATACCATATGGAGCCATTCGCGTAGTTGCCCACGTCAATCCTTATTATCCTTAGGTCGTCGTCCGAGTTCTATCATCTTATGACATCCGGCGAGAAGGCTAACTTAGGCTTGCTCTTCATTTTCTATCGATGACATACGGGGATGCCGGACCTCAGATATCCTGTGTTACTCTCCATTTACCCGTGAGTCGCCCGATGCGTAGGTTATGAAGCAGTGGCCCATCCTCGACTAAGACATGGTCAGCCTTCTCTCTATGGGCCCATTCGCGGCGGAGTCGATATTCGGCACGCTTCCACGGCGTATCGCCACGATGGAGCCGTTTTGGGGTCTAATATGTTTCCACTTAAACATATTGTCTGAGAGGAGAGAGTATCTTGGAGGTATTATATTGCATTTCGGAGGATCTTGGTTCGGCCAAATGGATCGATTCGACCTCATTATTCCATTTCGGGGGACGGGGTCCACCGCGAGATCTGCCAGAAATCTGCCTCTTCTATTTCCTCGCTTATTATGTCAGGTGCTTGAGCATATCGGGTTTCCGATCGTGCCTCGTTTGGAGCGTCCACTTGCCAATTTGTGAGGCCACCCTTACACCATTGATTGATGGCGAGTGGGCCTCGGAGCTCCATCTTCCCCCTCAAGAATCCCGGACGGGACGAGGCGGGGCGGTGAGTCCTCGAGGGACTTGTCCCTATAGTAGGCACCTTTGGGAGCCTCCGGCCCCCGATTTCATCGGTATCCTCCGGTCTCTTCGGCTCCACCGGTATTTACTTTCCGTGGCCCGGCCCGGTATCGCGGACTCCGTGCCTCTATCTCTCCGGGCGTCGGGCCCCATGCTCCGCAGTTTGGTACGATATGGTAGGGCCCGAGCACCTCCACCGCAAACCCCGTGGTACATTACCCTCTCTACCGGGGGACTTCACGGCTCTCATAGGAGCGGTCGCACATTCAGCCATGGCGACTTCATTTACCTTCACGAGGCCACACTTGCTGAAGAATGACCGCACGAGTTCTTTGTACGAGATCCGAACCCGACTATCATGTAGTTACAGGCCACTTGGGCCTTCTCTTTGTCTCTCCACGGGCCTGCTCGGGCCTCGGCTATCCACACAGGCTAGATAAGCTCCTCGCCCATTTACGACTTCCTTGGATGTGTTGCTGTTGCGGCCCGAGCATCAACCACTTCACCAGACACCTCAGCCCGCCCGAGTGAGATGATCCTCTCGGCCACCACCAGGCGAGAGGTACCACTTCCCCCATTAACTTTCTCGTTTCGTTACCGGGACAATTAATGTTGGAAGCGATGTTCATACTTTTGGTTTTATTCCTACTTGTACCACATACTCAGCAAAGCCCATTTTTGTTTATGAAGAGGCTTGCTGTTTACTTCATTTTTTTGCAAAAGTCGAAAATTTTGTAAATTCACCTTGATATATATAATACTAATCTATTTTTCTATAATTTTGCATCTCATTTTGACCCTATATTTGTGATTTTGCCTTTCTTGTAAGTTGAAAAGTTGAAGCACTATATAATACCAAATGTTAGAATGGTTCCATGCCTGATTGAGTTTTTGGTCAATTGAAGACCCTTTTAATTACCCCCTGTCTTCCACCATTCTCTAGCCACACACACAGTTCACATTAGCTTTCATCAATGGGCTAAGAAGATGCATTCTCCCCTTACTTTGGAAATCCAGTATAAGCCGTTGGCGACCCATAATAGGTTAGGGATTTGAGAATAAAGGCCAGTGTGTCTTCCAAAAGAAAAGGAAAAGACAAAAGAAAAAGAAAAAGAGATAAGTAAAGTCGTGGTGCTTTGCCTTGAAACCCGAGCACGATCCGAGGGGCATATGGCGTAAGCCTTTAAAGCCTGGTGCCCTAAACCAACTGGTTAGGAGTCACCGACTTTGTGCTCGCTACATGGGTTGATAGGTGGAGTTTATTGATTAGTACCCAAAAAGTGCTATTTTCAGCCCTATATCAGATAGGTTTTGAGTGCTTTCTTTTAATCATGCAGTCTCTGGTGGAAGTGTTCATGTGTTCTTAGTATCCTTATGTCGTTTAGAGAGGTTATTTTTGGTTGTTTGCGGGTTTTGCGTACTTTGAGGAGTTGATATCGAGACATATGCTAAACCGTGAAGATTCAGACGATCATCGATATCAAACATACCAAAATCAAAAGAAAGAATGAAGGCAAAGTGATAAAAGTTGGTCTGTGGAAGCCGATGGAAGCCGTGCAGTGGAGATCGGCAATTCGGGGAATTTGGTATGATTACGAAAATTTATTTGAGATTACTTGAAAAATTAAATCCTAAGCGAGTATGAAATTTCGCTAGACCTAAAAATTTCGTAACCCTTGTTCTAGCGAAAAAATGCGATTTAAATATCACCCTAAAATTCGCTAAGGTAGCGAGTTATAATAAGCAGTACCGGTGCTGTGAAATTCTCTACGATTTCGCTATCTGCGTGCAATTTCGCTACCTAGCGAAATTTCTTCTTAAGCGAAAATTCAACTGTCTAGTGAAATTGTCTGCCTTGTCATCTTTGCCAATTAATGCAAGCCAACTTCATTTTGGTGTATTACTTCCTTGTCCCTTATTTTAGCCAAAATGTTAGGCTTTATTGTAGTTTCACATAATGGGTGGCCTATATAAACCCCCTTAGTTTTTGTAACCAAGAAAAAAGCTAACTTGGGAGACAATCTTTTGGCACAAATTTTCACTTTATATAAAAATATCTTGACTTTCACTTAGGGTTTGGTTTCTCTCTTCTCTCTCCTCTCTCTCATTTTCTAGGCTGGCTTGACCCTCTTGGGGATGACAACTCAGAGATGCTTGGCTAAGCCTCTTTCTTTGAAGAAGGTAGCTAAGCTTGGTTGTGGGCGGATTCACGGGGTTGTCCTCATGTGTTGAATGCTCACAGTGCGTATTTATGGCTCCATCTTCTCAAACTAGGGTTGAATATCATTTAATGTCATTAATTTGGCCAATACTTACCATGCTTTAGGATCTACAGTGTATACTTATTGCTAGATACCTTTGCATGGTTTTAGATGGTCTTCTGAGCCCTTGAAATGATGTTGAATGTTAGGGTTCTCGCGAAAAATTTCAATAGATGCATGTTACTGTGTTGACTCCCGAATAGGGTGATTCTAGGAGTTAGGTTTGCTAGTTCAAACAAGATCCGGTTATGGCTTGGACTATAGGTTGCTTGTCATAATGCGAGGATAAAACCCGAGGACACTTGTTTGCCTAATGTTGCTCGAGTTAGTGACTAAATCTTTAAAGTTACCTTTTCACACATCACTTTCAGTCTTTACCAGTTATTCAGTTTTCTGGCTTCTCCACCTTTGTTTTTGAAACAAATCAAAAATCAAATAAGCCTTACCTTTTCACACTTATACAAATCATTCCTAGGATGAAAACCCATCCGTGTTCGACCACAGACCGTATCTTGCGGTAGCTTGACTCACGGCGTGGGAAGACTTAGGATATAAATTTTGTTGATTCGGCTCAGCCTCTTTGTGACACGAATCAAATGGCGTCGTTCTGCCGGGGATGGTCTTGAGCTACGTTTGATGAGTTGAAGTGTACTTGTGATCAACATCCGCAGTGAGAGGTAACCTTTTTAACTCTTTTTGTAATCCGGTTGTTATGCTTGCAAGTGTTAAATCACTTTCGCGATGGCGCGCTGTTTTTGTTTTTCATACAGTCAGTTTTTATTTTAGTTAACCCTAACCTTTTTGCAAGTTGGTTTGTGTTGTTTGTTGTGTCTCAGTTTGTGTAACAGTTTTGTATGCAGTACTGGGACAGAGGAATAACAGGTAGATTACAAAGGATCAGTACACCAGTCAGTACACATAGTGAAAACATGGATCCCACACAGGAACAGTCGGCCCGGGTACTGATGAGATCAATGACTGTAAGATCGATTAGGACCATATTCACCCTCCTAGAGTTAGTGCCCCTTCACGCATCTTACCTCCTGGCGAAGATGTAGCGGTGGGGCCCTATCTGAGCCACCTCTACTCCTACATATCATGGTATGGAAAATGAAAATCCATACCTCCCATAAGGGATTTTGAGGAGTTTACTGGCTTTAAGGAAGAGATGATTGACATGGATTTGCTTAGGTAAGCATTTCCATTGACCCCAAGAATGAGGCTGAATTTGGCTTAACTCATTTGAGACTAGAACCATAAGAAATTGAAATTTGTTTGCAAAGCGAGTTTTAAAAAAATTCTTCGGTCTTTCGCCAAGACCAACAATTTGAAGAGACAAATTTACACTTTTGCAGCTCAAGATGGTGAGAGGTTTTATCAGTGTTGGGAGAGATTTATGGAGACCATCGGTGCATGCCCACATCATGGGTTTGATACATGGATCTTTGGTAAACCCGCCCATGGTGGTATGTCTCCTGCCATGAAACAGTTATTGGAAACCATGTGTGGGGGAGATTTTCTGAGCAAGCACCCTGATGAAGCCATGGATTTCTTGAATTATGTGGCTGAAACTTCTAAGGGTTGGGATGAACCAAACCCTAGGGAAATGGAAACAATGAGGCCCTCTGACCCTAGGAGGATTTATGTTGCCCGGAGACATAGAAATGAGCTAAATTTGACCTTAGCTAGGGAAAGTAGAGGAGCTTGAAAGAAAGGCTCCATGAAGTGCGGGCGGTATTGAAAATCCTGCACAAAAGCCTTGATCACGTTCCAATCCTACGTACATCCAGGTAGAGCAGTGTCCTATGGCCCCTTCAATGAAAGGATTTGTGTCAGAGATGTGCAAATACTGTAGAGACCCGATACAAGCCTACAACCCGATACCCATATGGAAATACCTACAATTCCAATTGGAGGAATCACCCAACCTTTCACGACCCCTCCCCCTACTTTATGTACCTCCGGGTGCGAACCAGGTTGGTTCCCGATATCAACCCTGACCTACCATCCCTCATCTCAGAAAATTTTCTGAAGCCATTTTAAATTTGAAGTACGGTGGTAGGCAGCTGTGGAAGAGCAAAGAGGAATTAATGTGCAACTGGCACAAAGGATTGATCTTTATTAGAAAGTACTGCGAACAAGAGAATAGATGAACAGAGAGCAATCTAAACAAAGAATTGACAACCCTACGAGGAACTTCAATCCACAAAGATCAACAATGATACGGAGGTACATGAGAGGAAGGTTTCCTTCCCGAAACATTTATAAATCAAAGGAGTCCATGAGGTACAGAGTTCATCCCAGCAATTCGGGAATGGATGAGGTAAGGCTATAATCACCCTTAGGAGTGGAAAGAGGTTGATCATTGTACTGAGCACGTTGAGAAACTAGGAAAGGAGAAGAAATGGAGCGAGGCATATTCTCTGAAGGAGGACTCAATGAAATCTGACATGCCACCTCATTTCCCAAGCACTTAGAGGCAAGAAAAGGCATCCCAATGACGAGGCATCTAGAAGTCACAAGGCGGGTAAAGTCAATATACCTCTTTTGGACATAATCAAACAAGTCCCCACTGCCTATGCAAAATTTTGAAAGATCTTTGCCGATCAAGAAGGATTAGCATTGAGAAAAGGCATTTCTCCTTTGAACAAGTCGGTGCCATAATCCAAAGCAGAACCTGTCAAATCTGAGGATCCTTGATCTCCACAATTCCGATCCCGATATTGGTGGGAATTGCATAGACAAAGTCATTGCTTGATTTAGGGCTAGTGTGAACCTCTGTAGTATTACGTGTTACCAAGCGGTTAGGTTTGGGTGAACTTTCCAAACCTACTAACATCACTATCATTTGGCGATAGATCAGTAAAAATCCCTAAGGGGATAGTTGAGGATGTCTTAGTGAAATGAAACCAAAATTCTACTACCCGGAGTGGATTTTGTAGTGCTTGACAGACGATTACCAAATGAACCCAATCATGTGCCAATCATCTTAGGAGAAGACCATTTTTACAGCCCTGACCAATGCAATCATCAATTGCGAGATGGAGTCATACAACACCTTTGGTAACATGACCTTGGAGTTCGTATATTCATCGAACAACAAACCTGAAGCGCTAGCAAATGAAAATCAAATTTACGATGAAGTTGTTTGAATGGTCGGTATGCGAGAAAGCAGTGTCCGGGAATTACAAGGAATGATCCAACCAAGGTGAAGAGAGATTTTGGTCCCACCACCATCAACACCTTGCAAGGCAATTGACCAGTGGAATCCATCGGTGAGGACCCAGAGTTAACAGGTGGGCACTGACACCATGGAGTCGGCGAGCTGCTGCGGGGGTTGAGGAGATCATTCTCCTTGACCCTCCTTGAGTAAATTTTTGAAATTGAGTTGATTTGGTGTTCTCACAAACCAAATTGCAGTTCAATAAATTTTAGTTTTATTAATTTAGTCAATTTCAATAATTTTAGTTATTTTTAGAAAGTTTCCTAAATTAGCAGTTTTCCCTTTTAGTAACTTTGTCTATATATTATAGTACTTTATATAAGCCACAAATATAAGTCAATATATATTAAATTTATTATATAATTTATTCTATATATATGTTAAACTAAAAATTTTGAAATCTGCGGATGATGATGCATTTAAGCCCAAGTCGTATAATAGCGAAAAATGGTGAATTGGACTCTTCGGTACCTCATTAGTCTATAAAAGATGGGAGGGCTGGTGTTTAGTCATTTCCCCCTCCCATAGCGAAGCTTCGAGCCAGAGCCTCCGTTGCCCTGGCCAGGTAGGTCCGCCGCGACGAGCCGCGTCTGTGCCCACGAGGCCGTGCCAGGGCCACAGCACCGCTAGCCACCTCAGGCCACATGTTGGCTCCAGCCGGCGAGTCCTTGTCATTTGTTCCTTTGCCGGTAGCCGGCTCAGGGCCCTCGCGTGCTCCTGCTATCGGTTCGGCTAGCCTTGCCACCTTGGCGGTTTGCCGACCCACCAGGAGCCTTGTTTGGCTGTCTGGGTGGTGTGGCTTATAAGCAGCGAGCCACGAGTTATCGATGTTCTATTTTAGAGTGACTTTCGGTTGTGGCCGGTAAGCCTGAGATCGTCATCTGATTGCCTTAGTTACATTTTCATCCAGTGAGCCACTGCTTCCGGTGTTTTATTAAGTTCAGGTTATGGTTCGTCTTAGGGGTGGAGTCCAGCCTTGATGCGGATCGGATTGATGCGCTGAGGAGAGAGGCTGACTCGGTCCGGCTCAGGTACCATCACCGGTCAGGCAATGCACGAGGAGCCTCGGGGTTCAGCGATATCGGTCTGAATGGGACCCCGGGCCGTCACGTACCACGTGCGAGCTGGAGGCCCGGCCCAGCGGGCACTTTATGAGCTTCAGGTGAGTAATCCTCATCCGGCCTACGCCGCATCTCCGGCCCGTCGGTGTAGAGGCGACATCATCGCCTCGGTTATGCTTTTTGCTTCGAGATCGAGGAGGCGGGTTGTTAAATCAAGGCACCCGTTCAGGGAATCTTGCGTTGATGATTTTCATCGAGGAGTCATTCTATGGCGTCCGGCGGTGATCCAGGTTCGAGGATTCTGAGGTTGATTAGGGGGCCCATTCCTGCTGGCAACCGTGACCAGGAGACAGTGTGTACCGGGTGGTCTTAGTTTTATCACTCGATGACATCTCGGGGGCTTGTTTGGTCCGCGCGAGCTTCGAGTTCTCCTATAGATGATCGCCTGAGTCCTCGGAGCGGATATTTCAGCGACTTACAGGCACTGCGTATACCGTAGGCCAATTCGAGAGGTTATCGGGCTTGGGCCCGCCTTACCTCGGCGGGGAGATGGTTAAACATCACGGCGAGACGCTGTGGGGCGGTACTCTTTAGGAAGCTTGACTCAGCCTCGGATGTTCTTTGATTGACCACCTAGCCCGGGGACCCGACATTTTATTTGCGCGACATTATGTACGACGGAGGGAGCCGTCTTGGAGTTCTTTCTTAGGATCTCGAAGGGATCTTGGTTGAGTCCCTCGTTTAGTGATGACCTCCTTGATGCATTTCGGGGAAGGTCCATCGGAGGGCTGGTTAAATGAGAGTCTTCCGTGCGATCTGGGAACTACTCGCGAGATTCACCGACGCGGGTTTCGGAGGAGCCCCGGATAGGAGGAGGATTGATGCCACGGGATTTACGTCATTGGGCCAGTGGTAACCATACTGTATCTTTCTCCTCGGCCAATGAGACCGGGGAGGAGGTTCAGGTTCAGAGGCGAGATCATTCCCACACAGAGATGATAGTCATGCTCCCAGGCCGAGGTAAGAGCGGAGTCCAGGTTCCGCGCCATGTCCCTCCGTCTCTCCTCCATCTTCACGTCCGCGGTACGGTAAATACTCGGCCCACGTCGCCACCTCACGTCATTCGCGGGTATGTTTCATGCCAACTCGAGAGAGATAGCTGGTGTGATGGATGCTATTTGTTCTTTGCGGCTACTCGGGCGGAGCGGGGTCAGGAGGTTGGCTCGGTGTCACTCCATCTTTGCGGCGGATTATGACTACTTTGGAGTCTTCCTCGTGTTCGGATCCGGAGGAGAACTACAGCGGCGGCGGCGATCCGCAGACCCACCACCACCCGCAATGGTGAGGTGAAGTTGGGTTTCTTTATGATTTTGTATAGTTACCGACTTTATCAGCGCCTACTAATTTTGATTAGGATTCATGTATTAGCCATAGTAGGCAGTGATATTTTTGTATGTTTAGCTTTGGTATGCATGTACTAGCCATTTTGGCTATATCAAAAGCTATTCAGTATATATACACACTTTTGCATATACTTTTTGTTCCTCTATCTTATGTAATAGTTTTGTCTTCAATTGGACAGATTGGTGCTTCAATTGAACAATTGAATTGCTTGATTAGACAGTTAGATTGCCCGATTGGACCAAATTAATTACCTTCAAATGGAAAATTTGAAACCCTGTTTGTCACCTTTATGTTAGAGACAAATTCCATGTTTGATATAATTTTTTGGTGAGTTGGAAGTTCAGCATGCTTGAACATTCTCCATTAAGCTAATTCACACACTGCACGGATTGTTTCAATAGGCTGTCAAATTGATTCTTTCCTTTCACTTTGCATATGCAGGCCTTAGGCATGTTGTTGTGACCTAAGGATAGGTTTGTGTTACCCATTTGAAGACCAATGTAGTCTTCCAAAAAGAAAAAGAAAGAAAAAGAAAAAGAAAATAAGAAAAAGAAAGAAGAAAAAGAAAAATAAAGTCGACACTTTGCCTTGAAGCAGAACAGGTCAGGGTGTGGTGAAAACCTTTGAAGCCGTCTGCCTTAATTGGTTGGGAGTCATCGATTTAGTGTTCGTTACATGGGTGGATAAGGTAGAGGTTTAGCGATTTAGGTCTTGATTTTCGAAGTCATTAGTCAGTGGCTTGTAGAGTTTGTGGTCAGTTGATCCTTTTGGCTTGATGCCCTAAACCTTAATTGGTTGGGAGTTATCGGTGGACCCCCGTTACACGGACTTTGGTGAAGTCGAGTTTTCCGCATTGCACCCCTCTGATGTAGTTGAATAAAAAGAAAAAAAAGCGTAAGCTTGTCACTTATCTAGGTTGTTCCAGCGGCAAAAGGCCATGCCAGTGCTAGGTTGGGGGGAGGGGACAATTTTACAATTTATTGGCTCGATCTGGTTACATAAAAAACCATTAGACTTTGGTGGAAATTCCAGTTGAGAATCATGGAACCAATATTGACTTGAAATTGTTCTTGTATGGTTTTGGCTCTTTCATGGCGGTTCTCAAACTTGGTGTCAATTTTTCAGTTTAAAGGTACCGTTTATTTGTATATACACCTTTTTGAATCATAAACTTTTTGAGAATCACTGCATGCATCTCCTTTTTGTTTTTGCATTGCTAAGGGACTAGCAACGTTTCGGTTGGGGGGTGTGATTAGTACCCAAAAAGTGCTATTTGAATACTATGTCAAGATAGGTTTGAGTGCTTTTGCGCACTAATCGTAGTCTCTGGTGAAGTGTTCGGTGTTCTTAGTATCACTTATGTCGTTTAGAGGTTATTTTTGGTTGTTTGCGAGGTTTTGCGTACTTTGAGAGTTCAATGTCGAGACATATACTAAACCGTGAAGATTGAACCCATTCATCAGCCATCAAACATACCAAAAAATCAAAAGAAGAATGAAGGCAAAGTGATAAAAGTTGGGTGCGATATTGGAGGCGATGAGCCCCGTACGGTGGAATCCCGGCAATTCGGGGAATTTCGCTATGATTGCGAAAATTTTGCAATCCCCTAAGCGAGTGTGAAATTCGCTAGACCTAAAAATTTCGCTAACCATTGTTCCTAGCGAAAAAATGCGGTTTAAACTATCACCTAAAAATTTCGCTAAGCTAAGCGAAATTTCGCTAGCATCGCGAGTGCCGAGTGCTAACGAGATTCATCGATTTCGCTATCTACGTGCCAATTTAAACACCTAGCGAGGTACCGCTAACTAAGCGAATTTTCGCCTAGCGAGAGATTGGCTGTCTAGCGAAATTGTCTGCCTTGTCATCCTTTTGTAATTAATGCAAACCGACTTCAATTTGGTGTATTACTTCCTTGTCCCTTATTTTAGCCAAAATGTTAGGCTTTATTGTAGTTTCACATAATGGGTGGCCTATATAAACCCCCTTAGTTTTTGTAACAAAAAAAAAGCTAACTTGGGAGACAATCTTTTGGCACAAATTTTCACTTTATGTAAATATCTTAGCGACTTTCACTTAGGGTTTGGTTTTTCTCTCTTCTCTCTCCTCTTTCTCTCATTTTCTAGAGGCACCCCGAACAACCCTCTTGGGGATGACAACTCAAGAGATGCTTGGCCGCCTCTTTCTTTGTGAAAGAGGAAGGTAGCTAGCTTGGTTGTGGGCGTTGCGAGTTGTCCTCATGTGTTGAATCTTTCTGATGCTTGTATTTATGGCTCCCATCTTCTCAAACTAGGGTTGAATATCATTTAATGTCATTAATTTAGTAATACTTACCATGCTTTAGGATACAGTGTATACTTATTGCTAGATGCTTGTGGTTTTTAGATGGTCTTCACGGAGCCAGGAAATGATGTTGAATGTTAGGGTTTTAAAGCGAAAGGGTTGTAGATGCATGTTACTGTGTTGACTTCGAATAGAAGTGATTAGGGTTAGGTTTGCTAGTTAAACAAAGATAGGTTATGGCTTGGACTATAGGTTGCTTGTCATAATGCGAGATAAAACCGAGGACACTTGTTTGCCACATGTTATCAAGTTAGTGACTAAATCTTCAAAGTTACCTTTTCACACATCACTTCGGTCTTTACGATTTATTCGGTTTTCAAACTACTCACCTTTGTTTTGAAACAAATCCAAAAATCCAAATAGCCTTACCTTTTCACACTTGGCAAAATCATTCCTAGGATGAAAACCCATCCGTGTTCGATACCAGCCATTTATCTTTGAGTAGCTTGACTACGGCGGTGGAGAGACTTTTAGGATATAAATTTTTGTTGATTCCGGCTCAACCTCTTGTGGCCACGAATCATTTATCGAGTTGTAGGTGCTAGATTTTCAGAAATCATTCGAAGTCCAGGTGAAGCACAAGAGTTTGTGGATTGAGAGATCCACGCGCGACTTGATGCCACAAACCTTAGTTGGTTGGGGTCATCTGCGAATCCCATTACCGCGGACTTTGGTGAAGTCGAGTTTCAACATTGCACCCTATAATACAAT